>LPNX010064810.1:78036-210999 GCA_001517045.1 Pseudotsuga menziesii | reverse complement strand
ATATATATATATATATATATTCACATATTTCATTACATGCAGGGGTTCCCAAGGGTGGGGAGTGCAACAACCAAATCTCCCAACCACCCAAGCTACACCATATATATATTCACATTCATATAAACAAACACATATATAAATTACTATAAAAGTAAACATACATATTTTGCAATGCGTACATTCAAATATTTATTGGACCAAAAACATCTTGAATGTTAAAGTTCAACTAATAATAATTAATAACAGTGGGAAGTAAGAATGGAGAGAAAGAAGATACCTCCTAGTCACATAAGATCTCCTAGTTAAACAAGGTCTCTTTCTACTATCATGGTAATGTGAAAGCTTATAGAAGAAAATAAAAATCAACATTATTTTATAAATAACACTTTTTAAGTTTAGTATATATATATATTGAAAAAATTCAAATTTTATTTGGTGAAAATTGTTTATATAGTTTTATATTTAAAAGATTTAATTTATTTGAAAAAATACATTGTTAAAATTTGGGAAAAAATTGTACACTATTGTTGTGAAAAAGTTAGAGGAAACAATTATAAGTTTTACAATTTGTTTTTCAAGATGATAGGTTTATATAAAGAGATTTGAAACCCTTACCAGAAATTATAATCAATAAAACTATATTAAATATTTTTTTTTAATCTAAAATTCCAAAATTTTGTAAAATAAATACAACTTTTGAAGATTTTTTAATTTTAAGTTTATTTTTGGGAAAGTGACTGCCCTAGAATCAATTTAAATAAAATGTTTACATATTTTTTAATTTGATTAATTGATTTTTTATTTTAAATAAAATTTAAAATAAAAAATTTATTTAACAAAAAATTATACATAAAAAAATTTATTATTTTAAATTATATAATTATAAAATCAAATATAACAAATACATAGATGAATTCTTTTTTTCATAATCTATCTATTAAGCTTTTTTAACTTATATTTTTAAAATTCTTTATTTCATTATGTATAGCATTGAAGTTAGAAGCCCATTCTGAATTCATAATTCAATGTTAGAAATTCATATATATATATATTAAATTTTTAAAATTCATTATTTCATTATGTATAGCATTGAATTCATAATTTAATGTTAGAAATTTATATATATATATATATAAGTGGTTTGTCATGGAAGACCAATTAATATTTGATTACATATAAGGGCTCTCAAGGAGCAAAGTTGCCATGGAGAGCCTAATAACCAAATCTCCCAACTACACTAAGTGGAGCGATATATATATATATATATATATATATATATATATAAACCCGATTATAATATATGTATGGTTTGATTTTATAAAAGTTTTTTCTATTATTTTATTCAATCATGAATGATCATTGTTTTGAAAAAAAAATAAAACCCAATTTTTTTTTTTTTATAATGTAAAGAATTTAAATTTAGAGTTATTTTTAAAGAAAAGAAAACCCAATTCATTTCTTTGTATAAGGTAAAGAATTCAAATTTAGAGTTTAGATTTCTCATCCCTTAGTTCACTTAAAAATCAATGGCTTAGATTTATGATTGGTTAACGAAACAAAAAGATCCATATAAATTGGGCTAATAATTTTTATTTAAATGGTGAATTTCGCAAAATTTTATCCAAAATGCCTGAAACAACATTCTTAAAACTTCCTATCACTGAGCTAAAAGTCGTTGCAACATTAAATGGCTCCAGTTATGATTGGATCATGCACCCAACAAAGAACGATAAGCAAAGAACACTTGGCATCTACGGCTGATGGAATATACAACTGCTTTAGTTTCATGATTCCGCCAGTGCTAATAAATGCAACATGGATGGTTAAAAAATAAACATGTGAGGATAGATTCGGCTGATCACAGTAATCTAATATTTCCCCATCTGATCGAGATATCCAGTCTTCACTCCATACTCTAAAAATAAGGTGGCCTAATCCTACGATCTGGACGTTATAGGTAATTAAGGTGGCCTAATCCTACGATCTGGACGTTATAGGTAATCTGCTTCTGCACGGAATGTTATTTACTGCATGCAGTGCAGCCTATTGGAGAAGAGTAATATGATTTTGATCAGAGGAATCCTAAAATCTGTATCATAAATATTATGTTGCATCTAAAAGATTTTTCAAAAATAATCAAATAGATTCATGATGATATATCTTCATTCATAACATGATAATAATATATCATAACTTGTTTTATAGTTTATTGCATATAAAAAAAAGTGGAAACCCTAAATCTTTATATTAAAAATTTAAAAATTCATATATATAAGAAATTTCTAATGCCATGCTTTTTTCAGTGTAAATATGTTATTAATGGCCAGATTTTTTCAGTCTAAATATGCCAACATTTATTAATGGCCAGATTACATAGCATCATGTCACTTATAAAAAATGAACTTGACGAGAAAGGGTAACAATCATTTCTCCCAACCACACAAGTTACACCCAATTGACTAATGCCATGCTTATATATACATAATGAGAAAAACAATATAGACTAACAAAACACGAAAACCTAAATCCTTATACTAAATATCTATACAGTGAAACAAACTCCAGAAATCTAAACAATTGTGTAAGCAATCCTATTACGAAAAGTAATGAACATTCTGTGATGCAAATCTTTCCCTCAAGGTATGATTAAAAAAATTATTACTCTTTTAAAACGTACTTGTTCCAAATCCAACCAACCATACTATATAATATTTAAAATAAATTCTAACCATCTTCTGAAAAACATAGGCAACATTCAAATAAGGGACGATCTAGTGAGTAGATTCATTGGATTTAAGTGTACGCCGCTGGGAAGATGACGGTTGAAACCCTAGCCCCTCGCCTGTCCAACGAAGTTTAATGAGTGGAGATCAGGGCAACAGTCCGGAGTCCATCCTGGGAAACACAACATTTACAAAACAAATTACAATTTTATTTCTTTTGTTGTTATGGACACGGTCTGATTGCACAGAAAACATTACAAAACAAAACATAATATAAAGTTAGCTTCAGCACAATGCAATTCAAATACATTGGCACCTCATATTCAAATAATCGAGGTGGCTAATTTCAACTGCTATTTATTTTGAACGAAATATCGTGAAAGGATTTTCACGCCTAAGCTTACGACCATGCGAACATGAAAGAAAGCGCAAACAAAAATATGAACGATGGAATATAATTGGGTGGAGAGGCGTTTTATAGCTGAGTATGGGGGAGATCTTGTAAAGTGATGTAACGTTTGTAACATGTTGGCAAAAAATAATAGTGATAGTGAATATTATGGGAGAGATCTTGTAACCTGATGTAACGTTAGTAATGTGATGTGACGTTAGTAACATTTGTAACATGTCAGCAAAAAATAATAGTGATAGTGAATATTATGGGAGAGATATTGTAACCTGATGTAAAGTTTGTAACATGTCCGCAAAAAATAATAGTGATAGTGAATATCATGGGAGAGATTTCTTAACACAAAATAAAAAATAATATATCATTTTCCTTTGGTTACTTTTATTAATAAAAAATAAATTTTCTAATAGGCCAAAATAAATGTTTGCCACAAAAACAATTTAATATGGGCGAGATGTTGTAATCTTCCTACCTAACAAAACAATAAAAAAATAAAAATTTAATTATCCATGAAATATGTGGATCAAGAAAAAAACACAAAGTTGAATTATTCGCAATAAAATGTTGGCCTTGCACATGGTTTGCACAAAACCATGTGCAAGGCATTCTAAACAACCCATGGTTTTATTGTACATGATTTAAGAGGGCCTTGAAAATGGTTTTAAGACCATGTGCAAGACCTCCTAAACAACCCATGATTGTAGGAGGGCCTTGCATATGGTTTTAAGACAATGTGTGGAGAAATGATGCAATGTTCGTTCCTAACAAAATAAAAAATAATAAAAAATATTATATGTCGGCCATAAATAATATTAAATATTAATAATAATAAAATTATATGTGGACCTTAGATAAAAAGATGTGTATTTTGGTTTGAATCAAATAAATGGATACCTAAGAAGAGGTTTGCACCTCTATAGATTTGTACCTTGAGAGATTTGATCCATCTCGGAGCTTGATAGAGCCTAGGATTTGGATCTAAGCTCGTTATTATTCAGGCCTTCGGACAACGAAGGAGAATTAGTTTCTTCACTCGACAATGGACGGTGACAGACAGAGAAGGTATTATGGTTAGCCAGCCATGGAATGATGCAGTCTGAATGATAAATGTGGTTGCATGGCATTTTTCTTACTTGGGTGCCTTCGTGGAACTCGCTCGGAAAGATGGGGCAATGCGAATTATTAACCAAGTGCCCCGAGTTCATCGTAATTATGAGAATCCAACATGGGATTACTCTTTTCTTTCTACGGGTCGCGCGGCGTGAGGGACCAAAACAATGGGTGCCTCATCAACGACCATCTACCTTCTCTCAAATTATTTCCATGATTTTGCATCCAAGCTTTACATAGGCTGTTGGCTACCCAACAGAACAACCATCCATCTTATCAGGCCCTTAGCATGCAGCTTGCCACGTCCTCAACATGGCAAGATTCCTCATCGTGCAGCTTTCCAAGCCCTTATCTATTTCAACAAAGATAATCTGCATCCAACATCAAAGTTGTCAAAATATGTCATATTTCCAAAACAAAAAGATGTTTTGGCAATAAAAAAGTTAAGTATCAAAACATTACCAAAAAGATAAAAAACATATGATAAAAGTTTGAGAAATTTCTACACAAATACCAAAACCTGAGTGAATACATAATTCCATGCCACACGAAAAATATTTAATTGAATGGTTTGTGCAAAGGGTATGACGTATGCCCGCCACCAGGGGAACATAAACCAAGGCATAGGTCATGTTATGCCTGGCCAATTAACCCAAAAATAATTAAATTTAAAAAAAAAAAAATAAGTGCTAAATAATAAACTAAAGCAATTTATAATAAGCTACAGCTATTTATATATATCCTGCTGCGAAGGAGATAATAAAAGTAGACTGTGTAAAGTCATATGTGATTTAAATATGAGTTGACAAACTCATGGATGTAAGTGTAAAAGTCATGTTATTTAAATATGAGTTGACAAACTCGTAGATCCAATGGTTTCAAGATTTGTTTTGTCAATAACCCATGGCGATAAATACTCAGCCATACGAGATGTGAGGGGGAGTAAACTCAATATAGCGATGGCGTACACCCGTAGGTTTGGACTTTAAGACATGACACGTGGGGAATGAGTGTGGATAAAGATAAGCATCATGTGAGACAACAAATGTAAAAGTATTATGATATGAATATAATGTTATGATATCTGACAGACTGACACGTCAAACTAAGAGATAGGAAAATGATCTTTTCAATTGGACAGTGGGAATGATACGAGGATATCTCACCAAAAGTCTCTAAAACTCAAGAGAAGTCTTTAAAACATGTGATGAGAAGTTTTGAAAACCAACCAGAGATCCATTTTAAGGCTTCAGCTATACACAGAGATGAAATAAGTATCAAGAAAGTTTACATTCCAATTTATTTTAGAACATTTTGAAAACTAAAATAAATTTTTATTTTATAAATTTTATTTTCTAATTAGGTAAAAAAGTTATAAAGAAATATAAATCTACAAAGATTATAACTTTAATTTTAAAAATACAAAATTAATAAAAATTATTTGTGCCATGTGAGAACACTTAACTTGGTATTGTCATTGTGAATTTTTTTGGGTAAATGTGGAATTTGTTTATTATTTAATTTTTTTATATTTTAATATTTTTATAAAAATAATTACTTATAAATTATCTTTATGTTATACTATTTTTATTCTCTAAAATAGTATAACATAAAAACATCCACATTAAATTTTATTTTCTAATTAGTTAAAAAAGATAAAGAATATAAATCTACAAGATTATAACTTTAATTTTAAAAAGACAATTAATTAAAATTATTTGATATACAATTTTTAAAAGTGGCATGTTAGAACACTTTACTTGGCATTGTCATTGTGAATTTATTTTTGGGTAAATGTGGAATTTGTTTACTAAAAATTAGTTGTTAATTTTTTTTAATATTTTAATGTTTTTATAAAAATAATTACTTATCAATTATTTTTATGTTTTACTATTTTTATTCTTTATTCCCTACTAAGATAAGGTTATACTAAATGTTGGTTAGTCAACATTTTGACTTTCAACCTCTTGCTGATTGTAAATTCGATTTCAAGTAAGTTTGATCATCCAAATAATTGATTATATACACATTTGTAACTCGTAACTCTAATGAGAAGTTACCACATCGATTGCATTCCAACCGAAATTGCATGAAGCAATTGGCTTCGCTGATGTTAATGTTGCCATGCATAATGGCCAGTGAGAAACCTCTTAGTAAGACGGTTTTAAGAGTTATACGAAGTGGCTTTACGAGCATATTGTCGGGCATTGTGGCTAGGATTCAATTCGTTTAATGTTCATATGTTAATGCTAACATATATAAAATGCTATATCATCACAAAACCTCTCTTCAAATTATAATTGTAATTTGTTTTTTTTTATTAATATCCTGAATATGATCAACGTGATTTGTATACATTCAAACCCCATTTGTAAATTATTCTTTGTCATCGAACGTGTCTAGGAAAAGCAACATCTGCATCATTGGTCTAGTGTTGTTGGAGCTTATTAAGAGCAAGTGTCCCATGGAGGCAGAATTCAGAAAGAAAAAGGACATTCTATATTGGATTTCATGTAAGATTGTGACGAGAGAAGGTGCATTCAAGGTTCTCAATCGCAGAATATATGAATCTTACAATGACGAGATGATTCAGGACCTTAAAATTGTTGTTTGTTGCAACAGTAAACTGTCGAACTAGAGGTCATCCAGATGCTCTTTGTTGGCCCCATGTTTGTTCTGGTTATTTTTTTGGTACCAATTTTGATTTTTGGTTAAAGTGTGAACATAATCACAATGGGATGGTCAAGAAAGCGATCAAGTCCGAAGATCCATGTGAAGATAAAGGAAGACTAACTGTTTTGACAAATTCCAATGTGAAGGCTAGTCAGTGGGTTAGAGTTGTTTTCCACTTACATTTATGGGATCGGGCAGTGGGTGCAGATTGTAGAATTAACCAGTAGATCCTATAAATATGTAATGGGTCAAAAATTTTGACGTTAGTATGTTTTTGAAAGAATATGAAAGTTGTGTATCTGTAATGTTCAGGTCGAAGATTAAGTTGAGTCGTGGGTATGAGTCAATCTGCAGGCTGTGTGCATAGATATGATATAATGGAGATGGTGAGAAATGTATGTAGAGTGTGTGCATAGACTTAAAGTGTTCAAGATGCAACTATATAGAACAACCAAGCACTTTTGTGGTTTTTCCCATCTTGGTTTTCTATGTTAAATCTTGGTGTCTTCTATGTATGAAGTGTTGTGTGATGATTTTATGTTATATATTCCAATGCATCGATGAATAACTATGGATGGATGATTGAATGCAATAATACAGTACTAGTTAATTATAATGTTTTGAACATGGTTATGTCATAGATATTCCTCTATGGCGCTATTGCAATTCCTAAATTGCCAAAGACAATTCTGTCAATTCTTGGTATGGAAAAGATTCCCTTCACTACTGCGGAAACCTAGTTCCTATAGTTCCCATAGGTATCTCGGTTGAGAGCTCATCTTCTTTGCAGGTGTTTTCGATAGGGATAAAATCATGTCGGTTTGGTATCTTGGGTTTTTTTGTATGATCTGGTATGAACCTGTGTTAGTCTAAGATTATGCCAACAAATGGTTCCATTTCCTAATGAGTGGGAAGATATTATATTCAAACAAGAAGAGAAGGACTACGACTAGGTGAGAGAGTTGCAGTGCAACTAGAATGGGAGACGATGAATCGGTTTCGTAGCTTAACAAGGATTCTTGGGATGAAAAGGAAGATAATCAGATTATTTCATAGGAGGAAGAAGATCCATATCTACACCAGACCTAATGTTGTGACATACCCATGACCTTGAGTACATCTCCAAAAACTGAGGTCAGATCGAAAATCTTATTGCAAAGTTTCCTAGTAAGCCAGAATAGTAGTAATAGTAAAAATAGTGGTACGCCTAATAATACAATTCCTACTATAACACCATCAAGTTCAAATTCCTCAATACCCCATAGGCATAGAATGGTTGGGGACGACATGAAGTTACCTGTATTCAATGGAAATTGATCAAACGACCCAAAGTAGCATTGTTTTATCTATGAAGTCATATGGACTGTAAGATAAGCACAAGTTAATTCCATAAAAAGTGCCCAGATGATCACAACCTTGAGAGCCTTGTCGAGCGTTGGATTGGTACATGAAGTTTTCTACTAATTGTACATGACCTGTGCAAAATACATTAGCTGAGATTAAAGCGGGATTAACAGATGAATTCAAGAAGCCAAAATATGAGTTGTAGTGCATCACAGAATTAAAGGAGATTAAGTAGTCCCTAATTGAGTCGATATGGGACATCGACAAAAGATTCAAAACTTTAATGGATAAGGTGAGTTTTTGCATGTTCGATGTGAAACAAAAGGATTGGTTTGTAGTTGCACTATTTCCACACATCTGAGTACCTTTCACGCAACAAAAGATTGTGTCTCGGTTTGAGTCATTGGAGCTCGCTATGTAGTTTGAAGCTTTTCCAATAAGAGAAACCAGTATTGGAATGGTGCAAATTTAGTCATAGTTATCCAACCTGTCAATAAAAATTCAAGATATCAAGAAAGGGAAAGAGATCCATGAAGATATTTGGTGTACCAAATGTAAAATGAAAGGACATCACAAGGAATAATGTCTAACTTTTCATTATTATCTTGTTGTTGGATCCCCAAACCCACTTATCCAGTCGGGAATTCCATGGTGTAGATTTTGTCAAACATGGGGACACTGTTCAAAATAATGCTTATATCTACAAAAAATAGTAAGTAATCTTGCAATTATTTATTGTAAATTATGTCGATCTATGGGACACGATGAAAAGGATTGTTGAGCATATCAATTTCTCCAATAACAAACCGTCGATACTAACCCAATGAAGGGTGATGAGAAAATCCAACCCGTAAGAGAAAATGTGCAGTATAATCATCCTAGGGGTGGATTATGTGGTGGAGGATGCGGAGGATTTGGTTGAGGAAGGGGCTAATTAATATGTTATAAATGTGGTTAACCAAGACACTATTATAAATATTGCACAAATCTGACAACGACATGTTCTTATTGCAAATAGTTGGATTACACCATAGAAGATTGTCTACAACTTATTGCTAAGTGGAAAGAAAAAATAACTAGAATCAAAATCAGCTCCAAAATGCAAACAAAAATATTTAAAAGATTATGGATGAACCAAGGGATAAGCCATCGACTATTTCTATTGTGACCAAAGGACAAGCTGCAATAGGAGAGGATAAAACAAGTTATATTCTAGGTTCAATAATCTAACCAACAACACAATGACAAGTACCTTTCGATGTTCATAAAGAGAAAGGGGTCTTTTTCGAGGCTCGAAATGAGTTCATGGGAAGAAACAATGGAGCATCAAAATTGAATGTTCCCCTAGTGTTCGATAAGGGGCATGCCTCTAACATCTGACCCTTCTTTGACCATTCTATTCCATAGTCATCGATGGGATATGGAAGTACTTTGAAAATTTTTCTTAAGAAGATTCTGTTAGAATTAATATGCAATTGATCTTCAAGAAATGAGTGCTATTAGATTCTAAATTATTTGCAGTGAAAAGGAATTAATAATACCCACTAAACAAAACTAATCTCATAGGAAATAGACAAGAATTGCTTAGTATAATTACAGTATAAACTTCATTAATCCCAGTAGTATACAATAGTGTTACATAAAGGAGAATTCAAATCATGAGAGATGAATTCAAATATACCAACTCAAGACTGATTGCATCGCTAACTAGAAGTGTATAAATCACTATCAATGTTCAACAGGCTAACTCCAGATGCCTAATCCATTCTCTTAATCATTTACAATCAATCAAACCAGTCTAACTGCAGTGGTAGGTGAGAAGTAGGTGAGAACTGACGCCTTCCCATATGCAACCATGCATAACTGGAGCTAACCGAACTGGAGGATATCTAATTGAATGTAACTGAAGCATAACTAATCTTGACTAGTTACCAACTTCCCGCATCTGAAGGAGGTTGGTGTCTATACTCCTAGTGGCTCCTAAAATATAGGGATTGATCTAGGAGGTGCATAAATGGATGCATGTAGGTGCAGTCAGTTCTAGTTAGCCTCTATCGTGTTCCCCACACTCTAGTGACTGGTACATGAGGCCCCATTAGGCCAAGTGGACCCAATGGCACTAGTGGACCCAATAATAACTAAATGGCTCCTAAGTCAGGAAAATATAATCTAATAGACAATTTGGACAAGGGAGGATTATAAATCCTAACACCCCCCTGAATCCTAACTTGGAAAACTATGGGCCCTGGAAACAAGGCCAAAATTCACCCCGCTAAAATAAGTAGGAATTAGGAAAAACAAGTTAAAAACTTGCAAAATCGTTTGTTGCTATTTGGATCATTGTGCAACAACAAAGCAACATTTTGGTTCTTCTATGCTGCAACATCCTGAATTTGTGCATGTGAACCTATGAATCTAAACTAACTGATTATGTCTGGAGGAATCTTCCTCTTTGGAAGAAGAAGAATATGCTCAACTGAATAAGAAATATAGACAGTTGCTAGATGAAAACTAGACCCATGTAGAGAAACTAAAAATAATTGATAAGAGAGAAAAAGTGCTTGAGAATGTGAACCATGTGAGAAATACCCAAGCAACTGATATATTACAGCCTTGAACATCAAACCATGTGAGGTAAAATTATCCCCAAGTGTTAGGAGTAGGTGTCCAATCGAATGCAAAATGTCTCCATATTTACTAGTTCTATGAGGAGATGAGCATGTGATCAAATAGATAGGTAGAGAATCCCTGGGACTCTGGAGAGTGAATGCTTGAGCTCTATAATATGATGTAGCTTCAGAAATAACCAATGATTCAAAACATATAATATAAAAAAAACTCATAAGAGGAAACTATCATTAAATTCCCAACAACAAGTTTGAAGGAGACTTGTGGTACTTGATTTGTCACACCAAAATTGATGAGACCATCTACAAGCAGGATTGAAGGCTCTTGGAACTTAAAACTTGGACCAAATAGTATCAAATGAGATGAAAATATGATCATATCAGATCCAAATAATTTCAAATCATATCCAAGAGCATGGAATGATATGAAATCCCCAACAACAATTTTGAAGGAGACTTGCGGTACTTGATTTTTCACACCAAAATTGATGAGAGCAGCTACAAGTGTTACTAAAAGTTATTGAAAATTAAAGCCTGAACCAAATAAGATAATATCATATCCAAATAATATCATATCATATCCAAATAAGTTCATATCATATCCAAGAGTGTGCTCCACCGAGATGGTAGATGCACAATTTTCTCCTTCTTCAAAACCCTGAGTATTGGTGCATGCAATCATGTAGGAAATTGTTGGAAGCTCTAGAGCAATGAGAGTGGATGGATCAATCCTACAATCTGATATTATTTCCAAAATATCCATGGTATTACTTATCTTCACACTAGCAACATATTGGTAATAGAGAAATCAAATTCCTCTTCATTTTCTGAAACAATCACTGGTAAACTATGCACATAATTTAAAATAGAAGAATCACTGGAGAATTTTTGCATAGAATGGAAGAAGAGTTTGTATTCAATAAAATAGATTCAAATATATTCTTACGAATCATCCATTTTAGAATATGATATATCATAGGTATCATAATATTCCATAGCAGCAGGAGAAGGAGTCACTCTAATGAGACTTTCTTCAATTCGAATTGACTGTGTGGAAAATTCCGCTTCTTCTTCATCTTCAACAATTTGCTTTGCTGTAGGAGAGGGAATGAAATCATCATGTTGGATTTTAGTTGAAACTCTCTCAATATATAGGATTGGGGACTCATATCCCATATGAGTGCTAGATCCTTCTGATAGAGTGAATGTGGTGAAGAATTCCCTGGAGGCAACCATGCCATTGGATGCTCCAGAATCTATCAAATAAGCCTTCGATGGAGTGAAGCCTTCCTTCAAGGCATGGAATATCTCATGTTATTCAGTATTCTCTCCATCTTCAGACATCTATGCACCTTGCGGAAGGGAAATATTATTCTGTACAAGGAGATTTTTCAACTGGTCGAGGGTCTTCTTCATGCACTGGATTTTTGGATGAAATCCTGTTTGACAGTATGAACATATATTCTTTTATTTTCTGGAACCAAAGGCTCCAGCAGAAGACTTAGTGACTCTCTCTTGGATTCTAATAAAATGCTTTAGGTTCCTTCCCCTTGTTCCTCCCTTTAGCTTGCGCATTGGTAGAGTCTGTCACTAGGAGAGCTTGGTTTTTGGAAGTCTAGAGGACTCCCATCTAAACCAACTTCTCTTGCCCATGTATTAAGGACTCAACTAAGTATTCAAATTGGGAATGGAAGATCTTCCAGAATGGAAGATCGAGAAAAATATAGAATACTCACAGACTAGTTTGTTGAGTATGGAGAGCACATGTTGCACATCATTTCTTTCTATTCCGCACTGTCTGCATAGAAGTGCAAGAGACTTAAATTTTGTAAATAATTGTTGTATGGTCTTGAAATTGCTCAGCTATAAGGCTATCAAATCATTCTCCAAAAGCTGTCCCCGAAGCTCACCTTGATTTCCAAACAAGACTTCAAGCTTCTCCCAAGATTCTTTGGGAGTCCTCAAACCTTCAAGGTGAAAGAGGAGGTCTTTGGATATGTGAGTACATAGAAAGACAAAAACTTCTTCTAAGCGGCTTAGAAACTTGTTTTTCTTAGTTGGATGATGGGGATCAACATCCCTTCCCATTATCATCCTGAACAAGCCCTGTTTGCGTAAAGAAACCTGCATATCTTCCCTCCAATCAACATAATTAAAGGGTATTAGGATATGAGGTGTCAAAGGTTGAGAATCCATAATTCTCCTGCTATTCAAACAATATCTTCAATCAAGCTACGTAGCACCTATGGAAATTCATTACAAAACCAAAACCATTCACACTATGTTATAATCAATCCTTCCGTCTTGATGTGTACACTTTCTCAGGGTACATCATGCCCACATTGCCACTCTAAATGAATTCATAGGAAGCGAGGCACTCTTTGTGGGAATTTTGTGGAAACCCAGCTGCTTTTGGTGTACAATGGAGAGTAGAGAGACTTGGAGCTTTCCTGATATGGCTTTGATACCATGTTAGAATTAATATGGAATTGATCTTTAAGTAATGAGTTCTATTAGATTCTTAATTATTTGCAGTGAAAAGGAATGAATAATACCCATGGAAAAAAATAAATCTCACAGGAAACAAACAAGAATTGATCAGTATAATTACAGTATAAACTTCATTAATCCCAGAAGTATACAATGGTGTTACATAAAGGATAATTTGAATCATGAGAAATGAATTTCAATCTACCAAATCAAGTCTAACTGCATGGATAACTAGAAGTGTCTAAATCACTATCGGAGTTCAACAAGGTAACTCCAGATGTCTAATTCAGTATCTCAATCAGTTATAATCAATCAAGCCAGTCTGTCTATAGTATTAGGTGAGAACTAGCACCTTCCCACATGCAACCAAGCATAACTAGCACTAACTGAATTGGAGGATATCTAACTGAATGTAATTGAAGCATAACTAATATTGACTAGTTTCCAATTGCCAACAACTAAAGGAGGTTGTTGTTGTTGACGAAACCCACCAAAAAAGCTTCATCGACAGGGGTTCCCACTCTATCGGTGCCCTATAGTGCAACCTCCCTCAGCATCGACCTAGATAGGTATTACCCTGCCCAACAACATCTGTGGAGCAGAAGAGGTCTCACTCGAGGCGTTCAAAGGAGAGCTGTCAGAACCAAGTTTCCGACAGTGGGAAAGGAGGATATGGGGATCCGACGGACGGACACCATAACTTATGCAATCATCACATAGTATCGCAATATCGCAGCATTATTCATGGAACATCATTACTCATAGCGCATCAAACAGCTAGAAAAACATATATTGCATCGACATAAAAGCAACAGATCGCAGTGATATATTAGAAAGAGGCTAAATTGCATCTACCTTATACCATTGTAACAAAATGGAATCATAGCATCATAACAGATCTATAATAATAGACAATGTTTGGGCCATAATGATCACATCATATTATCCTTGCGCAAATGTATCACATTACACAATTCTTCTCCAAAACTGGAGACTACATACATCAGGAAGAAACCTTGATAAATCAAAGTTAAGACAGAAAATTCTCCATAAAACAGATCGCACTAGATCTTATCCCATACAATCACGCCCATATCTCCTCAAAAATAGATCTATAAATAGGCTTACACCTTTACATTGAGGATACACTACTAACTGACTTCTAACCACTACTGACCTACTGCAACAAAACTTGGTCAAAATATACATAAAATATTCAAAAAGCAGTTATTCTTCCACTTTTCACGTCGATCTTCCCTTGCATGGTACCATGTGAGCTTGTGCAACTGTTGCGATGATGAACAAATCACTTACCCAAAAGCCCTTGCCAATAGACCCCAACATAGTTTTGTGGCTCACCCTCGAGCCACGTCAAGTTGACAGGGTGTGTGCCGAAGTCTTGTCCTTAAAATCCTCAAATTGCTGCGCAATTTCACGAACCTAAAGCTGGACTTTACTGGCGATACTCTGACAATTAGTCAAAGTTTGCTAGATGGGGTGTTCCTCTCTAGCCTTTTTGTCAACCATATGTCAATTTTCTTGAATGGAATGCAGCATGGTGACGGCCTTAACATCCAATTGGCCATCGATTTATTGGAATTTGTCAAGATGCATGCGGCGCTTTTGCTGGAGTTCTTGTGCACGGGAAGCTCGCTGCTATAGATCCTTCAGTTCTGTGGCTCGGGTGATCTACACCATTAGTAACATGGCCTTCGGTGACATCTTCAGGGTTGTCATTTGGCCCTCTTCCTCTTGCACCTGCACAGTCAGTTGATCAAGTTGCTCATCTTGAACAATACTTTGCCAAAACTGTGTGGTCACCTCCATAATAGTTTTAACCTCTTCCTCCATGGTGCCGAACTGAGTGGCAATTTCTTCAATGGAGGTCTTGCATTTCGCAACCTACTCCGGTGGTGTTGTGGGTTGAACTAAGGAATTGAGCATGAGGTTAGTGTCCTGAAGTTGAACCATAGTTTGCCCCAATCCCTTGGCCTTTTCGACTGGGGTGAGCCCTACGGTGTTGTCAAAATGTTATGGAAAGCATCAGAAATAATCTTCTCAACTTCACTGCACCGGGCACACAGCTATGCCTGTTCAACAATTAGGCAGTCTTGTGCCTTGTTGAGGTCAGTAATCTCTTTAGCAGCCTTCTACTGCAACTTGGCCTATGTCACCTTCAATTGGTTGATTTCTCGTAACTTTTCCTCTGTCAACTGCACGTGGACCTGGTGCAGCTCCTCTACTTCCTTCTGTAGCTTCTCAGTGGTATTCTGAGACTGGACATAGCCCTCAGTCAAATATTTTTATTGTGCCACCAACTCCAGTGTGGCACCATGCTGCAACTCAACCAACGCTATAGCTAACAGTTTGTTCAGATCCAAAGTCATGCTCTAGATTGGGTGTAGCTACTAGTGAACTTCTTCATTGTCGGTGTCAATCGCAATTGGGGAAACCTGCACATTCCTAGCCCGAGGCTCAGTGTTGATCGACGGGATGTCCTGCAGCAAAGGTATTACTGATGTTTGTATGGAAATAATATAAAAAATGGACTCTAGTCTATCTCTTACCATGCCAAATTCTTCATGGTTGGATTCACAGATCATCGTAATCGTAGCTGTAGATGACTCCGTGATGGCTTTGATAAGCCACTACAGTTGGTCTTCCATCCCCAATTTGGTACCACTACCTTCCTCGTACTCTTGACGCCATTTGGTGTGAGTCTCCTCCCGCATATGTTTTGATGCATCTTTAGGATCCATCGATGACTCATTGTCGGAGTCATTGGTGCTCAATTCCTGTGGAGTAGGTTCTTCAGGGACATCTGAGGGAAACTCCTTAGCTAAATCCTGACTCACCAGGATGCGCCAGTCCCCCGACTAGTCTTGCACAATAGTATCCAAATCTTTCGTGGTGACTTTATAAGGAAATGGTAGCCACTGTTGATCAGGGTCCCACCTGGCCTAAATATGAATGGAGTGGGGTCCAATAGCAAACCAAAGGATCCACTGATACTTGGCCATGGCGTTGGGAGAAAATCTAGGAATGACAACGACAGCAGCTTGTAGTGCTTCCCAATAGACCCAGAAATGAATGGCACAGTTTGCTTGTCGACTAAGCTCTTCGACCCACCATAGGTTCTGATATCAGGCACCGTAGCAAACCTTGACTTCCTCAACCGCCATTGGTTGGTAGTCTTCACGTTCCATCGAAGCAACGAGAGCGATAAAAATCAGCAGCCAACTATAGGAAAAGGTCCACCCAGTCTGAGAAGCAAGCGCATCTTCAAGAAACTAATTTAACAAAAATAGAGACCAATTCATTTGTACCCCCTCAGCATATTTCTGGGCACAGGTGAAAACACCCGAATTGCATTGGACTGGTCGATTGCCGCATATAACCTTGCTAGCCAGAATTCTTGCGCTAATGTGCACTGCTTGTGAGTTAATGTTGTTAATGTGATAAGCACGACCATCCCGTTGTAAACCAAAGTGCTCATTAAGCTGCTTGGCCAGTTTCTTGTCTATCTCTCTCCCATGAATATATTGTGTCGAGTCCTCCCCAGCCTTTGGCAAAATAGTAATGCTTGCAGTAAAGTCGAATGTGATAGGGATCGACATAGTTAGCCAAAGCATCCCTCCATGGAAACACACTAACAGTTGCTTCACACACGCATGTGCTTCATTTAAGCAGCTGAAATGGGGCATATTGATGAGCCCCAACAACCCAAACTTGTCTAACCCACTGGCCCATGGTTTTGGAATTCATTGAATGGGAGAACCAGGCACTGTGGGGACAAATCCATATGGCTCATCCCAAACAGCTTTAAGTAAGAGCAGGTCATGATATCCAAACTTGAGCTTGATCAACATAAGGATGATATCGACTGAGCACGTCATCCCTTCCGGCAGCGCTGGTAACTTGGGCAAGTACTTCTTATTCTTTAACGACTATCATGGCTTGGCTCATGGATGCGTAGGAGTGACGTATCCCAAAATATCATGAATCGAGACACCCCAGGGTGCCACGGACTCAACAACTCCCAAGCTCGATGGCCTATTATGTGCAGTTCCTTCTCCCCGCATTCTGACAGATGTGCAAGTTTGCCTCTTTTCGGGTGGCATAGGACTGGGTCTCTGAGTCTTCCGCTTCCACTTAGGAATGGATGATGAACCCACTAGCATACTCATGATTTATTCTTCCACAGCTGTGGGCCAAACAGGGAACTCGTACTCACTGGAAATTTCTATAGCATCAAGGCCGCTCAGCATCCCTTACCCTTCAAAACCTGAAAATACACCCAACAGCTTGAACTACACTTCACTCAACACTCTACATAGAATTCACCCTCTACTTATGCTCGCGCAACTAAAGAATGCCATCCTATGCATCCCACGCGGTGTTTTATAGCCACTTCCAATCCAAATTCATCATTGCCAAATCTAACTTCACCATTATTGCTAAATCAAATATATATGACGCCAAATCCACTGGCGATCTTATTCTTCTAATGGTCAGATCACCCATTAATGCAGGTCACTTCAACAAGCGTTGCCAACCAATTGGTTTAACTAACTACATTTATTACTTGATTTTACCACCCCACAGCCCCGCAACTGTCGCAAATGGTCAACCGATTACCGCTAACAATTTTAACCTTGTGCAGCCTTTTCCCTGGGGCTTGCCTTGTTGTGCTGAACTAAAATCTTCATTTTTTTTTTCAACACTTCATGTGGTGCGCATCACTGACCCCTTTCTACAGGGCTTCGACAACATTGCACCATCTAATTGTTGTAACTAAACTGCACCGCCAGATGTAATGGACTGAACAAGATAGGGACCTAACTAGTGCATTTGTAACTTACTTGGATGCTTGATGAACTTACTGTCATATAACAACACCAAATATCCTGTCACAAACTATTTTTTCTTGATATGACATTCATGCCATGCCTTCTATCGATCCTTCACAACCTGTTGATAGAATCTTGCAATGAAACGATCTTCTTCAAGATGAATCAATTGCATAGGACGTTCTTCTAATGCCTCTGCATCATCCATGCCCATCGTCGCGGCATTGCACAAGCTCAGAACAATATACTCCATAGGCATGACTGTCTCTTGCCCATAAACCAACTTAAATGGTGTCTGTCCTATTAGCTATTTGCAATAGTGCAATAGGCCCATAGAACTGTAGGAATTTTTAAATCCCATTCATCATGGTTATCATTACATACCTTGGTCAGCACTGTCTCCAAAATTTTGTTGAAGCCCTCAATAGTACCATTTTCCTGCAGGTGGCATGGTGTACTCCTCTTATGTTGTATCTGGAGCTCCTCAGTTAGCTCTTTTATCATCCGGTTCACAAAGTGACTTCCCTGCTCACTCATCAGGATTCTAGGACACCCAAATAGCGTCACAATGTTCTAAAAAATAAACTGTGTTGCTGTCGTAGCGGTACAATCAGCGACTAGTGTAGCTTCCACCCACCAAGTAAAGTAGTGAATTGCAGTAATAATATAGCGGGTGCCAGTTCACTTACTTGGTGGATTGATAGGACCCACAAAGTCTACAATCCATTTATCAAATGGTTGTAGAGTTACCTGCGGCACTACTGGCATCTCATCCCTCCGTAATGGCTTACCAGCTCATTGGAAAACATCACAGCTCCTTGCATAGTTTGCAGAATCATTATGCAATGTGGGCCACCATAGCCCAACATGCAACAATTTTCATGCAGTAGCGCGACCTCCATAGCGACCTGTCGTAATTCTTGCATGTGCTTCTTCTAGAATGGGACCCTGCTCATGCGGTAAGATGCACCATTGCAATATTTCATCCGGTCCAAGTTTATATAACTGTCCAACAATTAGTTGAAAATCAGAGGCTTTTATGACCAGCTGCTTCTTTTGGCTAGTCGACATGTCTGCTGGGGCGATACTCGTAGACATAAACTGAATAATTGGTGCATAGTGATCATCTACGACGTCAACCAGGAATAATTGTGCATCTGGCAAGCCATCATCAATATTGGTTGGTTCTTCACCATTCATAACACGTGACAAATGATTTGGGCCAGCATTCAACCATCCCGGCTTTACTACTATTTCAAAATCAAACTCTTGGAACAAAAGAAACCACCTACAGATTCTCCCCCCCAACACAGGCTTATTAACTAGGTATTGTAAAGCAGAATGATCAGTGAACATCTGGAAATGTCCTCCCAACAAATAGTGCCTGAACTTTTGCATAGCATAAACCATCACTAGGCCTTCCCTTTTGGTCGTGGTATTATTTCGTTCAACAAATGATAACTTTCTACTGGCATATGCTATTGGATGATCCAAGTCACCTTCGCCTGGCTGCGCAAGAACAACCCCCAACATAGTAGAAGAGGTATCAACATGCACATGGAATTCTTTATTCCAATCAGGAAAAACCAGTATGGGTGAAAAGGCCATCTTGGCCTTCAGGGTGTCGAAGCTTCCTTGACATTCCAGAGTCCATTCAAACACAAAGTCTTTTTTTAACAGCTTTTCCATGGGAGTAGTAATCACAACATATCCTTTGATAAAATTGCAATAGTAGCCCGTATGGCCCAGTGTTTCCCGAAGCATATTTACATTCGTCAGTGGTGGTAAAATGAGGATCAGCGCAATCTTTGCCGGATCTACCAACAGATCTTCTTTGCATACGATGTGCCCAAGTAACATGCCAAAGGGTGCATAGAAAATACATTTTTTTGAATTCAATGCAATCTGATGTTGTCTACACTATTCTAGCATCAATCGTAGATTATTTATATGGTCTCTAATTAGGCCATAGACGGTCCAGTCATCCATATATACTTGCAGAAATTTTTTAATAAAATATTTAAATACAACGACAACTACGTGGGAGAATACAGCGGGTGCATTCTTTAGCCCAAATGGCATGACAATATATTGGAAACAACCCCACTTGGTGACAAATGTAGTCTTATGGCGATCCTCCTTCGCAATCCGGATCTGGTGGTATCCTGAAAAGCCATATGTGAAGGAGTATATCTCCTGGATGCCTATACCTTCCAAGACTTCATCTGTAAAAGGGGTCGGGAGCGGATTGTGTACACATGCATCATTCAACTTTTTTAGATCGACAAAAATGCAGATTTCACTAGTCTTATTGTCTTGGACCACCATTGGTCTTATCCATTCTGATTCTTCTATGGGTTCGATGATCCCAGCATTGAGCATCCTATCGATCTCATCTTTCATGCGATCCTTGTATCATGGGTTCAGTCTATACGGCCTTTGGCGTACTATTTTTGCATCTGGTTTGAGTGGAATCTTCATTTCCCCCAAGTCGCTGAGTATCCCCTTCATCTCTGAAAATCATGTTAGGAAAAGGTCTTGGAATTCATGCAGTAGATCTGTGATTTTGGCCATCGTCTCTTTGCCCCAATAGTCTCCGACATTAGCAAAATTTGGATTCTCTGCAGACCCAATGTTAACTTTTCGGATCCTCAGCAGCTGATTCATCGAGTCCATTGGTACATCGGGAGCTGCGACACCACAGCTTCCTTCGGACTCTGGAATATTAACATTCTGCAACTCATCATTATCTTCATGTTCCCCAAACAAGTTGTAGCATGTCATCATGGATTGGATGGAGAAATTTTCATGTGGATCAACGGGGTATGCAATAGGGATGCATTTTAGTACTATGTCATGGATAATGTGTAAAGTGTTACATACCTCGGGGTTGGCATCCCGAAAGCTAAACATTTGCACAAAGCAAACCAACAACTCCTCCCAAGTGGTAATGGTTATGCACAATTCTACTGCCACATACCAAGATCTTGGCATCTCTTCTAGAGTGTGAACAAAAGCGTGAACCCACTCATCTCTGGGTCATGATGTCCATAACTTTTGACACTCGATCAAATGACTAGTGGGGTCATTTAATCCATCATATCTTCCAGGATGATAGACCTCTACATCACCAAAGCGGACCATCATCAATCTGTGGAACTGCTCCCAGTCATGGATCATTCGTTTGTGTGTCACCCACCATCGAGCCAGAGTAGCCTTTAGTGCTACATCAAGAGCCAGTATCCATTGCGGTTCAAACACCTTCTCTTCAAATACCTGAAAGAACTCTGATAGCCCTAGAAGTCCCTCATAAATGGGCAACTCGACTGTCTCAGTCGCAACATGTCAAAGAGACTATGTAATCAACCCACATTTTTTGAATGATATTTCATGCAATCGATTCTGCCAATTTTCTAGAGAATCTTCAGAATTAGAGGACATAAAACTTGTGCTTCTCCATCCAAGTTCACCATCAACAGTAGGATGGATATTGTCCTCACAGATGTTATAAGCATGATCCCAAATTCTCCCTACTTCATCCTTTATAGGTTCTATATATCGTCGTCCTTCCTGAGGGTCCATAGGAGCAATGACCATAACATCCTTAGTTTTCAAATGTCATAACATGTTTTTTGAAGTTGATAACTACCATGCTATCATTAGCCCATCCAATTCATATTAGCGCAGGATAGGAACCACCATCTCCTACAACTTCTATCACGTCAAAGTTAGCACGTGTTTTCATACCTTCAATGTCGACAACCAAGTTTGAAACATGACCAATGGGATGAACCTTCACCTGGTTTGCTAAATGAAGATGTAGCAGTGACCATATCAATGTTGGATTTCCCATCAATTGCTAGGTTGCTTCGTCAGGATGTTTACATCTGATCCAAGGTCCAAAATGACTAAGTCAACCTCATAATCTCCAATCTGGATATTCATCCTCATCTCCTTGCCTGTCTTCCTTTTTTGTAAGGAATTCATAGCAGAATCCTTCACTGTCTTATCCATATGGTGCATTAATGTCTCAAGCTCGACAAGGGCGTTGGAGTCCCTCGACAATAATAAAAAACTCTCAAAAAACTTGCATAGGGTACCATGCTACTATGATGGTCCTATTTCTATGGAGGGGTCAAAAGCGGAAGGCATATCAATAATTGGTAACTTACCCGAATTTCTCCCAATTACATTCTTTGCGTTAAAGAAGGTATCTTTCTTTGTCACTATATCAAATGTGACCTTATTCTTATCAGCAAGCTGAACTTGTAGCTATGGTCCATCATCTCTATTGTTGTCGCACCAGCACGAGTGACAATCCCAACATCGACATCCCTCATCCACGGCTCATCCTAAATAGTGGCAACTGTCGATCCCTAGTTTAAGTTCAAAGGTGGGTTCTAATTCAATGGTTGATTCATCGGTTGGTTCTATGACTGAGGTGCGTTCTGAGTCTAAGTCTGTGGTGGGACTTGGTTCTGCATTATCAGCTGGGTCTCTACTTGGGATGCAGGCTGATTCTGGTTCTGCACATTCTGTAACTGAGGAATTTGTCCTGCCCGCCATTTTGCAATCAACTAAGGGAAACTTTCAACATTATGATCACTGGCTACATAGTATGTGCACTGCACATGAGGGTACTCCCTCTGGTAATGCCCAAATACCCCACAGGTGTAGCATTGGATTGATTCCTAACCTCATCCTCCTCCTCAACCTCTGAACCCCCCGTGGAATCCTCCTCAGACTCCTCCTTGCCGAAACTACATTTGGGCCATTTGTTGCTGCGGTGGGTTAGGTTGCTACTAGACATAGTGCATGGCTTGAACATATTGTGGCTGATTATACTGTAGTCACGATGTCTGGTTATACTATGGTTGTACCACCATTTGCGACTGTGATGCGAACTGCGGTTACGCTATAAATTGTTGTTGTGGTTGCACAGGGACAAACTACAATGGACGAAGTGGTGTATATGGTACCTGAGCTGCTAGCTGTACTACTTGCGGCTATGCTTACACTATTCGGGGGTCCTCCCCTTTCACAAAGTATGAATCGTACATCCTTTCCTAGAGCAAATCATAAGCACGACAATTTTTGTCTTCATGTCCAACTGATTGAAAAAATGTACAGTACAAATTTTCTGCTTTGGTAACCATCTTCTGCATGTAATCATAGTTTTCTTGTGGATGCCCATAGACCTGACAGATGCGACACCATGGTGCACCAGCACCACTCAATGGATTGAGGGCTCCCAATAGTAAATAATTCTGAAACGTCGGGCAGGTATCCTTGGTATATCCTCCTGCATGGAAATGGGTGCACCAAAGATCATTGCGATCTTCCTTAGCCTTTTTTATGTCTTACAATTGTAGTGTCAAATTGGCTAACTGCGCCTGAACCTGATTCATTCCAATGGATGTTTCCCCTACTGGCGATGCCTCCAATTTCATCATGGTATCCAGATCCTCACTCTGCATCGCAATCTTTTGATGCATTAGTGGTTGTCGGATATGAGGGACAAGTGCCACGATAAACCATTCTTTATGCTAAACGTCGCTCATCTGAAAACTGACCCGGGCCATCAATGTCTTAAATCGCTGATCAAAATCCCAAATCGCTTCATTTGGGAATTGTTTGATCTCTTTTAATTCAGTATTGTACTGAGCTTTGGATTTCAGCTTCTTAAAATCCTCAAATATCCATGTTCTGATCTCGTCCAATTTTTTTGCAGTACCTCCCTGAGGCACCCATGTGAATCTCATAAAACATTCCAATGCGTGGCCCCTCATAGTAGTGGCTAGTTGACTTTTCTTGACATCATCATCGATAGTTTGTCGAGAAGTCTATATCTCTTCACATAAGAACTAGTACTGCTCTCGATCGTCGGTGCCATTTACATGGAATATTGGCAACTTCATTTGATCTCCCGCCATTTTGGACCTTCTTCCTCCTATTGGTGCTCTATTACTAGACTGTTGCTGACACGTCGGGAAAGTCAACGTATAATGCGCGTTCCTTCCTTATGGTGGAGTAGTGCATGGAGGAGTAGACACATTACTGCTGGGTTTCGATCCTGTCGTTCTTTCAGGTTTATCCTGGGCCTGTATATCCCCGACATCAAAAAAAGGTCGCTTTGTCCCGTGTTGTTTTTCTTCACGGTATCACACTTTGACTTCAGCAGGACCTTCTCCCATCCTCTGCCTCTTTTCTCGAAACCTTGCTCCTCCCCTCATACAACCACTTGTTTCTTCGGTGACCTTTACATTCTGATCAGAACTCATGCCCATCTACCCCTTACTTCCTTATGCATTTCCCCCCTTTTTGTCGCAGTGCCTACATCCCCTGCACACCAGAGTTCCACTACTCTTGGTCCATCTTTAGGATACCCTTTTCACATACTAGTTGTTTAATCGATAGTTGTAGAGACAATAAGAATCTTCCACATGGTCCACTGAAAAACTCCATTTCTACTTCACTCAAAGATTTATTGGTATCAATGTAAAACTCAGTGGTGTATCCTTCTAAGATACTATCCAACCATACCTTGACTGCCCGCGATGCCTTGTTGTTTCTTGCAGCTCCCAGATCACTTCTGGGGTCCAGGATGTTGGCTCTCCTCCTTGAAATTTTTTCTTCCACTTAGCAAACTTTTCCAACCATTCATGCAAGAGTACACAGAATTCACAAAAGAACCATTCATGGGGACCGTCGTGGATATATCTATCCAACCATTGGCTTGTCGAAAGCTTAGGATTTTGGTTTTCGGCTTCAGCAAACTCCCACAACTTCAGATCATTCCATCCCTTGATCTTTGATTGAGTCGGATGCCAGAACATATCCCCCTCTTATTTGCAACTCGGTACCGGCAACGGAACCATTTGTTGGCGAAACCTACCAACAAAGCTTCGTCGACAAGGGTTCCCACTCTATCGATGCCCTACAGTGCAACCTCCCTGAGCACCAGTCTAGATAGTTTTTACCCTGCCCATCAACGTCTACAGAGCAGATGAGGTCTCACCCAAGGCATTCAAGGGAGAGTTGTTGGAACCGAGTTTCCAACAATGGGAAAGGAGGATATGGGGATCCGATGGACATACACCATAACTTATGCAATAATCACATAGTATCTCAATATCACAACATTATTCATGGAACATCATTACTCATGGCGCATCAAACAACTACAGAAACACAGATTGCATTGACATAAAAGCAACAGATCACAGTGATATATCAAAAAGATGCTAAATTGCATCTACCTTATGCCATTGTAACAAAACGGAATTGTAGCATCATAACAGATCTATAATAACACACAATATTTGGGCCATAATCATCACATCATATTATCCTTGTGCAAATTTACCACATTACACAATTCTTCTCCAAAACCAGAGACTACATACATCAGGAAGAAACTCGGATAAATCAAAGTTAAGACAGAAAATTCTCCATAAAACAAATCACACCAGATCTCATCCCATACAATCGAGCCCAGATCTCCTCAAAAATATATCTATAAATAGGCTTACACCTTTACATTGAGGATCCACTACTAACTAACTTCTAACTGCTACTGACCTATTGCAACAAAAATTGGTCAAAATGTACATAAAAAATTCAAAAAGTGGTTATTCTTCCGCTTTTCACATCGATCTGCCCTTAAGCGGTACCACGTGATGTTGTGCAACTGCTACGACGTTGCACAACTCACTTACCCCAAATCCATTGCCAACAAGTGTCGGCACTCCCATTGGCTCCTAAAATGTAGGGATTGGTCTAGGAGGTGCCTAAACTGATGCATGTAGGTGCAGTCAGTTCCAGTTAGCCTCTATCGGTGTTCCCCACACTCTAGTGACTGGTACATGTGGCCCCATTAGTCCAAGTAGACCCAATGGTACTAGTGAACCCAATAATAACTAAATGACTCCTAAGTTAGGAAAATATAATCTAATAGATAGTTTGGACAAGGGAGGATTATAAATATTAACAGCATTCTTTCCTTAGTTAAAGATGAAAATTCATTGGCATGGTTATCTAGCTTGTTAGAAGAACCCGAAGAACATATCCTCTAGAAAACAGTTGTTAATAAAATTCACAAAAAGATAAAGATTGGACTAGAGATTTGCATGAACGCTCAGATTATAAACTATAATATGGACTTCATTATAATGGCTATCAGATCCGATGTCAACATTATGAGAAATCATACTTGGGAGAGTATGGGGAATCCCAAACTAGTGTGGTCCCCAATTCAATTAAGGATGGAAAATCAATTCAAGGTTCATCCATTTCGTCGACTGCCAAGAGTTTAGGTCGAAGTAGAAGGGATCTAAACCCATGCAAAATTTGAATTAAAAGAGATTGTCAATGATACGAATCAGTATCCATATCTCCTTGGTATTGACAAGACCATTGAGAATCAGGCCATCATCAACTTCAAAAATCGGATTCTATCATTTTAAGATTGAAAAATGAGAGTGGTTGCACCATTAGATCTAATCGAGGGACAATGATATGTGGAACATGTCCAAGGGGAGTATCATGAGGGAGATTTAGATAATATATACAACATCTTGTCTAGACTAGAGGATTATATTAACCCAATAGCTTATGGTAAGCTAAGTTCGTGGAGTGTCAGCTCATGTTTTTCTTATTCAGGATAAGCGCTACAAAATTGGCAGAAACGACTATACGAATATTCTACGTTGAGATGTGCTTAGGTCACAAAATCCATAAAATGGGTGGGAACTGAGGTATGTGTTTTTCATACTTGTAAAGGAATGCCTAAGTTGGATGCATTTCTTTTTGAATTTGAAACTAGGGTTCTAGAAGAGAAGTGGTTGTTGGGTTTAGATGCGGCCCCGAAGGCTACCGTAGCAAGTTGGTGGGATGTTCATAAACAATATATCTTAGTATGGTCACAGTGCCAAAGATTTTTAGAGATCCTATTTGGTGAAGGAATTTCCTATATTGAAGAAAAGTATACAGGGCTAACAAGTCATGTTGATCATATCAATGAGTGTGTTGTAGCTTAGAAATTAGTACCAAATCATGAGTAGGTACATATGTTTATACACACGCTATATATAATATCAAAAATTGGTACACATCACTCGAACAACAACGGGGGACCATTGACTAGGATGAGATTGTCAATATTTTTAAGCACATGTTTATCTATGCCAATGAGATTTCATTGATTGATGCAACACTTTAAGTGATTAAGGATAAAATACTCAAAGAGATATATGTACCTGTGTCGAGTCTACCGCACTAGAATGCGATAGTCCAAGACTTCATGGAGTGTTATAATATATTGGGAGAATCTGAGGAAGATGATAAACAAGACATTCACATCCCAGAATCTGAAGGAAACAAAGAATTGGATAGGTTAGGTGTATCATCTAACAAATTATTGAGGCTGCTACAGATTAAGAACGTAAATACTAGTTCTTCAGAAAATATGAATATTGCAAATACTAGTAATTATTGGGATGACAACACTGTCGGAAAAATTACCAACTTGCTGCATGAATTTCAAGATCTCGACAAAGTTGTCAAATATTAAGGGAATTGTTGGAGACTTGGGTGAAATAAAGATTCCCTTAAAACTATATGTTAAGCCAGTGAAGCAGACACCTTATCGGTTGAACACAAGGTATGAAGAAAAATGTGAAAGAAGAGCTTGACAGGATGATGGATGCTGAAATTATTGAACCTATCAAAGAATCAGAGTGGATTTGGCCTATGGTTGTTTAAGATAAGAAAACTTAGGAAGTTCATATTTGTGTCGACTTGCAGAAATTAAATGATGCATGTTTGCATGGTCCTTTCCCCACGCCTTTTACAGATGAGGTGTTGGAGAATGCTAGATGAAAAGAGGTATACTCTTTTACTAATGGGTTTCCTGGACACCATTATATCTGAATCACAAAAGAGGATCAACATAAAAGTACCTTTACGACAAAATGGGGTTACTTTCAATACATGGTAATTCCCTTAGGCCTTAAGAATGCCCCTGCTATATTTTCTACGATAGTGGTTGCTTCATTTAAATAATTTATTCACAAATTTCTATAGGATATGTTTGATGTTTGAATGATATATGGGTTGATTAAAGATCATATTGAGAGACTTTCGCTGATAATAGAGCGTTGCAGACAATCTCAAATTTCCTTAAACTTAAAAAAAAAACATATTATGTGTGCCTTTTGGCATCTTGTTGGGACATGTTGTTTGCAATGAAGGAATATTGATGGATCTAGTGAATATTTCTATTATTGTCGATGTGCCACCACCTACGTCGGTCAAGCAGCTATGAACTACATTGGGACATATGAATTATTACCGTAACTTTATATGAGGTTATGCTGAAATCACAACCCTGATGGAAAAGTTATTGAAAAAGGATGTAAAGTACCAGTGGAATGAAAAATGTCATACGAGCCTCAACACACTGAAGGAAAAGGAAATTTTAGCTCCTATATTATTCTTTCCAAAATAGAGGAAAGAAATGCATGTTCACATAGATTCCTCTTCTATTGCTCTCGGTGTAGTGTGTTGGTTGTCGAGCCTGATCTTTTATATTTTTAGATGTTATTGTTCCACCGTGTTTGTACCCCTATTTTACTATACACTTGTCCTAGAAACGACCCTAAGAAAGGGGTTTCAAGGGAGAATTCCCCAAAATAATTTTTTGGGGATGTTAGTTAATCAACATTTTACGATCCCATGGTATTGGGTGACCCATGATATTTTCCCATGGTAATTCCCCTATAAAATGAAAGCATTGTAATACGTTTGTGTATTTTATCTTGGCATTGTCAACTGATCTCTCCAATTGTGTAAGAGAGACTGTGAGAGAGTGAAGAGGAAGTGAAGTGGGTTTGCTATAGGTTGTATCCATTCATTTTGCTATACGATATAATAATAAAAGGACTGGAAATTTATGTGTGGATGTAGACTCTCTTGGTTGAACCGCGTTATACTGTTGTCTCTCTTATAATGTGTTAGTGTGTTTTATATTTTCTTATTGTTTATTGTTATTTCTTTTCGATCTTGTTTTTCTAACAATTGGTACCAGAGCCAAAAGTTATGTTTGGAAGGTAAATTCGCAAAAAAGAAGAGATCATGGTTTGAGTGAGAGAAATGGCGAAATAAGGAAATTTTAGGGTTGAGAAATTTAACAACCAAAACTACCAGTTATGGAAGATGTAAATGGAGGACTATCTATACCATAAGGATATGTTCCTACAATTGGGAAAAAAATAACAAATTCGTGGACTATGATGGACAAAGAATGGGAGGTTCTTGATAGAAAGAAACTGGGAACAATACAAATGTGGCGCCTGGTTTTATTGGTGTATTTCAATATTTCAAAAGAAAAGACAATGGAGGGTGTGATGAGCGTACTGGATAAGCTCTATGAAAACTCCACAACTTCCAACAAGGTATTTCTAATGAAGCATTTATTTAATACGAAGATGTCAGAAGGTGGATATGTTGCTAACCATTTAAATGAATTTAATACGATTACTAATCAACTAAGTTTTGTAGGAGTGAAATTTGATGATGAGGTTAGGCATGTTCTAATATTGTGCTCATTTCTGGAAAGATGGAATGGCTTGGTTAAGGTTGAAAGTAACATGTATCTGGTTTAAACACTTTTAAATTTGACGATTTTCTTGGTGTTATTCTTAGTGAAGAAATGTGAAGAAAAATCACACTGAGACATCAAGTAATGCATTCACCATGGAGAGCAGGGGAAGACAAAGGGAGAGAGGAAAGATCCATTGGGTAATTACAACAAGTTTAAAAAGGGCAGATCCAAGAGAATACTAGGAAAGATAGAGTGTTGGAACTGTGGTAAGAGAGGACATCTAAAGAAAGACTATAGAGCTACAAATAAGAAAGGATACGAGGAACAAGAAACTACTCAGAAATATACTGTACTAGTAGGTGATGTGTTACAGTATGCTTCGATTCTTGAATTAGACAATATTAGTGATTATTGGGTAGTAGATTCAGAGGCTTGCTACACCCCATAGGAAATTATTTCATGATTATGTTCCAAGTGATTTTGGCCATGTTTTATTTGGGGATGATGAACCATGTAAAATTGTTGAAATAAGTAAGGTGTGGATTAAGTTAAATAATGGAAATGGATGCTAAAATATGTAAGGCATATTCCTTTTGTGAAAATAAATATGATCTCAATAGAGAAATTGGGACATAACGGTTGTTTGACTACATTTGAAAAAATGTGGTGGAATATCACTAAGGAGTACTAGTAATAGAAAAAGGAGATAGGATAGGTACGTTGTAGTTATGTCCTCATAATATTGATTATTCTATCTTTGTAGATTCCATAGAAACATGTACAACATTGTGGCATCATAGGGCTGGACACATGAGTGAGAAGGGGATGCATATTCTCTGGTCAAGGAAATTGCTTCTAGATCTAAATTAGGTAAGTTTGGAATTTTGTGAGAACTGTGTTTATGGAAAACAAAAGAGAGTTAGATTTCTCAAGGTTGGGAAATAGAAGAAGAGTGAAAAGTTATATCTTGTGCATGAATATGTATGGTGACTAGATCAAGTACAATTATATATGTGTCTCTCGTTATTATATTACTTTTATTGATGATGCAACTAGAAAAACTTGGGTTTATTGCATTAGACATAAATCTAATGTGTTTTCTACTTTTAAGAAGTGGAAAGCTTTGGTTGAGAATGAGACATGGAAAATATTTATGTCTATCAGATCTGATAATGGAGTTGAATACTACAACAAGGAGTTTGATATTTATTTTTCATACCATTGGATTCGTAGAGAGAATATAGTCCCATGAACACCATAAGAAAATGGTGTGTCAAAAAGGATGAATAAGACGATCATGGAGCATGCAAGGTGTATGAGATTGCATGTAGGGTTTCCCTTAGAGTTTTGGGATGATGGTGTAGATGATTTTTTTTAATTTAATGAACAGAGTTCCTTTAAGTGCTTTGAATGGTGGGATTCCACAGGAGGCATGGACAGGTAAAAACGTAAACTACTCATTTCTAAGAAAAATTGGTTGGGAATAATTTGTCCATATTAATAAAGAAAATAGAACAAATCTTGAGGATAAATCTAATAAATGCACCTTTATTGGATACAAGGTTGATGATTTTAGTTGTTGCTTATGGGATTATGAAAATAAAAAACACATTAGGAGTAGATATGCAGTATTCAATGAAAAGTTTATGTACAAAGACCAGTTGCAGGGAAAGAAATAGTAAAAGGAAAACCCAGAGTACACAGTGGTTAATGAAATCAAAGAAAATGAAGTTCCAAAGGTACCAAAAAATAAAGAACCGTAGCAGGTACCTCAAACTCCGGCAAGTGTAAGAAGATATACCGAGTTAAGTAGTCCCCTTGAACAATTCTCTCCTTCACTATATTATTTATTGATGACTGATTTTCATGAACCAGAATGTTATGAAGAGGCATTGCAGGTGGAAACTAAAAAGAAGTGGGAGCAAGGCATGAATGAGGAGATGGACTCATTAGTAAGAAAAGAGACTTGGGGTTTGGTTGAGTTTCTTGTAAGTAAAAGAGCATTCCAAAATAAATGGGTTTATATGTTTAAGGAAGATGAATGAGGAAAGAAGTGGTATAAGGATAGACTTGTGGTAAAGGGGTTTGAAAAAAATAAAGGTATATCTTTTGATAAGATATTTTCTCTTGTTGTTAAACTAACTTCAATTAGGACTATTTCTTAGGGTTTGGTTTCCTTTCTTGAAGCTAAAAGAGCATTGTAGAATAAATGGGTTTATGGGTTTGAGGAAGAAGAATGAGGAAAGAAGTGGTATAAGGCTAGACTTGTGGTAAAGGGGTTTACACAAAATAAAGGTATATATTTTGATAAAATATTTTATCTTGTTGTTAAAATGACTTCAATTAGGACTATTTTTAATTCTAGTGGCGGTACAAGGTTTGCATCTTGAATAGATAGTTGTAAAAACAACCTTTCTCCATGGGGTTTTGAAGGAAGATATTTATATGTAGCAGGAACAAGGGTATGAGGTCAAAGTGAAGGAGAATTTTGTTTGTAGGTTGAAGAAGATCTTGTATGGAATGAAACAATCTCCAAGACAGTAGTATTTGAAATTCGATAAGTTTATGATAGAACAGGGTTATAGTATATTTCATTCTGACCACTGTGTTTATTTCAAGAGGATAGATAATAGAAGATATATCCTCTTGTTATTGTATGTGGAATATGGATGACATGCTTGTTATTGTATGTGGAAAAATTTCAAATTGACATTGTCATAGGGTGAGGACATAGAAAAGGTGTTGGAGAGGTTTAGAATGCAGAATGAAAAACTAGTTAGTACACCTTTGGCCATCCATTTCAAACTAAGTAAGGACATGTGTCCCAAGACAAAGGAGGATATATAATATGTGTCTAAGGTTCCCTATTCATTGGTAATTAGAAGCTTGATGTATGTCGTGGTATGCATAAGACCAGGTATTGCACATGCAGTGGGAGTTGTGAGTAGGTATATGAACAATCCAAGTAAAGAGAATTGGAGGGAAGTACAATGGATTCTTGGGTATTTGAGAGGCACCACTTCTCATGGATTATGTTTTGGAGGTTCAAACACCCTTCTACAAGGATATGTTTACACAAATATGGCTAATGATAAACGCATCAGGAGGATAACCACAGGGTATGTTTTTATTGTAGGTGGAACTACAGTAAGTCGGGATTTGAAACAACAAAAGGTTGTTGTAATTTCAACGAACAAAAGTATAGTATGTTGTTGCTACAGGTTCTAGTAAAGATATTATTTGGTTGTAGAGGTTCATGGAGGAACTAGGTAAGAAGTAGGAGAATATTAGGTTGTAAAGTAACATCCATATTGTCACTCATCTTATAAATAACACAACCTTCCATTCTAAGACAAAACATATATAGCTTAAGTACCATTTCATGCGCCCTGCTCTAGAAGATGAACTGTTGAAGTTGGGAAATATATACACTAGCTAGAATCTTGCAGACATGTTGACAAAGGTAGTAACTAGAGAGAAATAGAGTTCCTACTTAATTAATGTTTTCCTTCAAATGTGAAGGTGAAGATGAGAAATTTTCTAGTTCCAACGTTCATTCCATAGTCGAGTAAGTGAAGCATTAGTAGAGTTGTTGCGATAAGTCTCTAAGTGGGAGAATGTTGGTCATGGAGCCTAATATTCCTGATTCAGAGATGTTATTGTTTATCCATGTTTGAACCCAAATTTTACTATATACTTTTCCAAGTAGGGGGGTACAAGAGCCAGCAGGTCCCCAAGGAGGGTTCATGGGAGAAGCCCCCAAAAGAATTTTTTTGGGATGTTTTTTGGTCAACAATTTATGGGTCCATGGTATTGGCTGACCCATGGTATTTCCCCATGTTAATTCCCCTATAAAATGAAAGCATTGTAATACGAATGTGTCTTGTATTGTAGCATTTTAAAGAAATCTTTGTGATTGTGTGAGAGATACTGTGAGAGAGTGAATATTAAATGAAACAGGTTTGTTGCAAGTTGTATCCCTTCATTTTGTTGGATGGTATAATAATAAAAGGACTAGCAATTTCTGTGTGGACATAGCCCATCTTGGGTGAACCACATTATATTCATGTCTCTCTTGTAATGCGTTATTGTGTTTTATATTTGCATCTTATTTGTTGTTTTTCTTTATGATCATTTTTTTTCTAAAACAACAATGGAGCAACCAGGTGAGGGATCCTTTGACCATCTGATTGCATTTTCTAGTAGGAATATGTCGACTGCTAAAAAGAACTATACAAATATCGAGAGCGAAGGTCTTGCGATGGTTTGCATAATTTCTGATAGTATTTATTGGGTGGCCATTTAAGATGTTCACATATCATTATACACTTAACTATCTGGTCAATAAGCCAGTGTTGGGGGCATATGATCTTTCATTGGTTCCTTCTCTTCCAATAATTCAACATTAAGATTATTTTTAAGCTAGGAAGGTTGAATGTTGGACCTGAGTACCTGTCGCACTTAGAGACAGGGGAAGAACTAACCATTTTAGATGATACCCTATTAGATGTACAAATATTCCAAATAAATATGGTTGAAGAATATTATGAAGATATTATCCAATTTTTTTTCTACATGGAAGGCACCAGATGAATACAACATAGTTTAGAACAAACAACTAGTTGTAAAATAACAGGTTTCCAGTTGATAGATGAACAATTATATAAAATGGGACAAGATGATATATTACATCATTGTGTTCTAGAACATGAGTGACCCTTGATTTTGGCTAAATATTGTGCTGGGGTGGAAAGAGGCCATTATGAGGGGAAAATGGCTATAAAAAAGATATTGCAATCTAGTTTGTGGTTTCCTACATTGTATTTGGATGCATATGAATATTGCAAGAACTGTGGTGTTTGGAAAAGGACAAGAAAGTCATATCGACATGATGATATTCCATTGGTTCCATAGGTAACATTGCATGCGTTTGATAAGTGGGTGGTGGACTTTGTGGGACCAATTAACCCACCAAGTAAGATATTTGTTGCTTGATATATAATAACTACAACTGATTATTTAACTAGATGGGTTAAATCTTTCCCTGTGAAGGGTTGTATTCCTACAACTACTATGAGATTTTTGTTTGATAATTTGGTTACCCAATTTGGATGTTCGAGAGTTCTACTAATTGTGAAAGGTGCATATTTTGTCCCTAATACCATTAAATCTCTTATAGGGGAATTTCAGATAAATCATAGAAAGAGTACACCTTACCATTTGCAGGTGAATGGTATGGTCAATGCCTTTAACAAAGTCTTGGAAAATGCATTAACTAAATTATTAATGTGAACGAGGATGAATAGGACTCGAAAATTCCTATAGTGTTATGGGATTATCGAACAAAATGTAAGAAGATGACAGGGAAGACCCCATTCAGGTTGGTATATGGAAAAGAGGTTGTAATTCCTATGGAATATATTGTTCCTCATCTAAGGATAGTTGATTTCACCAATATGTGTGATACTAGTGTTATTGAGGAGAAATTATCATAGTTACTACCGTTAGAGGAAGATCGTTTCATTTTAGGATTTCATCAGCAAGTTGAAAAAGAGTGGAAAAATTATTGGAACAACAAATACATTAAGAATAAGTAGTTCAATAAAGGGGATTTAGTTCTCCTCTATGACAGTAAGTCTCTTTAAAAGTATCCTAGTAAGCCTCGAGAACACTATTTGGTACCATATGTTGTTAATTCCATTACTGAGGGGAGCGCATTCCAATAGCAGAAGTTAGATGGGGAACCCCTAGAAGGGTTAGTGAATGGGAGTTGGATAAAACCTTACCAATATAGTTGAACTTCTCTTGACTGAAATTATGTAAAAAAAAAACTCCGAACTTTCTTTTGTGCAAGTCAAAGTATGTTGTGTCACAGTAGTGTATATAGTTAGGTGATGTACTAGCCATGTTTCCAAAAGTCTATCGTTTTTTGAGGCTATTATTTTGTCATAGTCAAGATTTTTTGTGTGATAGTCTATTAAGTCAATAATTAATTCATATTAATAACAAATTTCATGGAAAACATAGTTGCAACAATAGTGGATACCTGTCATAAATAACCGAAAAAATATTTGAGCATGTGAATGGATTGGCCTCCACCCTCATATTCAATGCAAATATCTAGTCATAGTAACTAACCATGTGATTGGATAGGTTAGTTGCATGTGTCAATCGATTCAAAAAGGGGAATTTATCTACCATCTAAACTCATTGCATTCAATTATTCAAGTGTATCAAGCAAGCTAGACCTGTAACAATTGTTGAAGCCAAACTTTACAAATTTTCCATGAAAATTAATGTATCTATGATTAGTACTATTTGGGATATGTTGTTGAGGCCTTTCCCACCATACCAATTTAAAGATCAACCAAAAGTAGTATCAATCCCCCTTTTTGTGAATCCACCGAAGAAAAAATGGATTGGGGGGAAAGTAATCAATATAGACAAACAATCTAAAGCGACCCATGATGTTTAGGCTTCTATATTAGGGTCTAAAACAATATTATCAGATTATAGTCCATCATGAAAGGATGATTCCCTTGATGTTACAATTAAGAAGGATGTCAAATATGCACTAGTGGAACATGTTGTTCAAAAAGGTGTCTTGGTGACAAGAAAAAATTTGTCCAACCTCAATAAGATGTCATTTTCTGATCACGACCTCTTGAATTATCTTGATTTCAAGCAAGATAAGTATATGAAGTCAATACGGATTAAAGAAGGGGGACCAATTGAGTTGGTCCCTATGGAGTGGGATCATGGGTTGGAAAGGTCTAGTATTTTATCTTACTGTAAATGCCACATTTTGTCTGGACCACAAACGTAAACACCTGTGTCAAGCAATTATTGGTGTGATTTCATAGTGGGTGTCTTTGGTTAGAAACCTAAATTTCCATTGATTTCTTGAAAAAATTTCTTCTGAGTTGCAAGATTTAACAACCACTCATGCAATAGAATGGATAATTCACTACAGAAAATCTCATGAATTTTTATGTAAAGATATTTTTCTAACCATTATATCAGGCTTTGTCGTGATCCTTTACTTTCTTCATATGCAAACTCTTATGCTTTGTAGTCAACACAATATTGAATTTTTGGTTTTGTCAGGTGCCAAAACATATCCTCGTTAGAATGATTCAAGTCCCAATAACATAACCAATTGTTAGCATTTTTTTGTTGACCCAGGTTCAGACTTCCATGTCTATCGACAATTCCAAAGATATCATCCCGACGGAGCATAACTCCGTTAGAAACACCTACAACACAAGTGATGTCTCACCCAATATATCTATGGAGACTTCCAGAACCAAGTTTCTACAGTTATGTTAGGATATTTTCTTATCATAACCTCAACAGGATACTGGACATAAGCCAAGGAATGGAATCACAATATCATACATATATCAAGGAATAAAACATATTAATTCGTCGACACAAATAGACAACATATAATATATTTTAACACACATTAATCAACATTCCATGCTATTATACCATTATATATTTGATAAAACCCATAGCATTTCATTCATAGTAAAGCACAGATATCAAAGACACAAAGACACATGTTTAATGTGGAACCCCATCCGGGAAAAACCACAAAGGTGCTCTTCATCTAATATGAGTAATATTTGAATGCTTTTGTTCTAAGAACACAGCCTACAGACACTTATTTATATCTTCTTTACAATCAATGAATTATTTACTCATATCATGCTCTATGGTTTATGTCTCTCTCTCTGGTCCTCCTCTCCCTCTATATCTATCTGCATCTGCATGTATATCTATCTATATCTATTTATATATGATCCGCACAAAACTTGGATCGAGTTTATAATATTTTATACTTCTTGATTTACGCATTGATTGATTCTCAAATATCAGACAACAAGTTGTTCTACCCACCCAAAACAACCAGTTACATTTAAATATAGACATTATCAGCCCAATTTACAATCATACTTTTTTTCCCAAACTAGACTATTAGTCTAACTACCTCTTACCAAAAACTATGTCAAACTCCTCATTTTGACTTGCTCTTCTCCTATTTTTTGGCATCCTCTTTTGCCACGGCCTTTGCTCCTCTTGCGACTGAAATCTTAATTTTCTCGAACAAAATTATGTTTATGTTTTCCTAGGGCCAAAAGTATTGGAATGCTTGAGGCAATGGGATTTCATATTTCTCTAGGTAATGAACATGCAAAGGAGACAATTTATAAAAGAGAGGGAATATCCTCCCATGCACTTCTCACACTATAAGAGAGACCTCGTTCAGTAACCACAGATATATTGCGTAACCTGGGGAGAAAATGGGGACCCTTATTCAACTGCATGAAATTGCACACGTTAATGTTTTATCAATGTCATATCCCTTGATAAGTTCATGGGTATCTTGGAAGACATGGAAATCAATGTTAATAAGAGCATTACAAATATGGTCTGCTAAGTTTCTTCTCACATCTGATCCTCTAAAACTCATAAATATGTCATCTATCATGGATCTTCTCTTCTTAATACCACTTTCACATTACATCCCATTTCCACCAAGATTAAGGAAGAAGTCATTGCTCTAATAATTCCACTGCAATGGATATCCATTCCTAAATGCGATAGAAGAAGAATCAACCAAGAGTTGGAAACGAATATGGATGTGAGGTGAGAGTTGGAATGCAAGAAGGGGGACGTGATTCATAAAAGTATGTAGGAGATTCCAGTTCATACAGTGAAATAATCGATTGCTCCTTCATTTTTTCATTCAGTATATGGTTTCTATATTTTATAATATTTTTCTCACTTGGAAAAAATGATTAATTTCAATTCATTATTCTATTTGTTTTTTTATCTTTCAAATTATTTTCATTTTTTCCATGGATTTTTCTGTTTAGCAATTTTTTCCCTTATTCTAGTTTATAAATTTTCTTTTTGTTTTGACTAGAAAAAATTATTATTACACATGTTTTTGTCATTTTTCCTCTTCCTACCATAATGTTTTTCTTCTATCATACTTCCTTGCAATTGTTTCAATCGTATTTTCATGTTTTTTGATTTCCTCCCTTATTTTAGTTTAGAACTTTCCCTTTTTTTTATCGGCAATTTATTATTCCACTTGTTTTATCATTTTTCTTCTCCCTATAGAATTTTTTTCTTTTATCAAACTTGCTTGCAATTGTTTCCATGGATATTTCTTGTTTATCAATTTCCTCTGTTATTCTTGTTTAGAATTTTTATATTTTCTTACTAATAGCAATTTATTATTCTACTTGTTTTTCTCCTTTCTCTTGTTTAGAAATTTTCTCTTTTGTTTTGACTAGAAATTTATTATTCCACTTGTTTTTGTACTTTTTCCTCTCCTCAAATAATTTTTTCTTCTATCATACTTCCCTGTCATTGTTTCTATGATTTTTTTAGTTAGAAATTTCCTCCCTTATTCTAGTTTAGAACTTTTCTCTTTTGTTTTGTCTAGCAATTTATTATTCCACTTGTTTTTGTCATTATTTTTCTCCATGTAGCATTTTTTGTTTCTATCAAACTTCCTTACAATTTTTTCCATGAATTTTTCTTGTTTAGTGATTTTCTCTCTTATTCTTGTTTACAAATTGTATATTTTCTTATGAATAGAAATTTATTTTACTAGTTGGTTTTTTTCATTTTTCCTCTTCCTATATTTTAAGAAATCTCCTTTCTTAAATTAATCAAATTAAGTTAAATGATTGGGATAATGATGCAAGCAATTATAACGAATATTAGAAGGTGTTGTGACATTAGATTAAAGAGGTAGTAAACCCATTACTTCCTATAAGACACTAGCTAAATAAAATCAGTTAATAAATTATAAAAGTTCTACAAGAAGAAAGAGGAAATATCCATAGCATAAACACAATATTCTCAAAGATAGTTATAAGTTAGTTATATTTGAACAGGTTTCTCATTCTAAATAACAATATTATGGGATTTTCAAGAATATATAATTTAATTGAAGTTCATACAATTTCCTTAGGGTGTATACCTAAGGGATGGAATTGAAGTGCTAGTGGTATTATGAATTTTTAATAAACTCCTAAGGTAACTTTATGTAATGTTAATGAACGGGTTCCCCTATCAAATGGTAAGTTAGCTTAATGATGTTGATGAGTGAGTTAATAAATATGAATGAATATTGAAGTTAATGATAAATGATTAATACAAAGGGATATAAGAACCTTCAGTAATAATCAAAATTAATACAAGACCATGAAATTTAATTTTGATATCGATATTTAAGGATGCATGATAGTTAGGAAATTAATAATTTATTGTTGAAATTCATTGAATTTCACTATTCAAAAAGTCAAACATGGCTATATGATGTGATACTAAATGACCAGAGCTTAAAATTTTTAACTATACGCTTGGAGGAGGAAAACATATGAAAAACTCGAGCACCATATTGATGTATAAGCCATACATACCCCATAAAATAAAGATCTTATTATTGTGAGATAGGAAAATTTAATCAAAATATTATCGATATCCTAATGATATCACATAACATTCATTGTATTTCATGAAGGTATTTCTTGATGATCCCTTGTAGAATCAAACTAGGATGACAAAGTTAACTAGGGAAAAGCCTTGAGCTATATGGGTGTTTGATGGCCTTCAGTCCATTATATATGGTAATTTTATTGTTTATGTTATTTATATGATTTCATTCAAACATGAAAATGAGATGATTGGAATGTGCATACGAGTTTCAACTATATGGTGCATGGATAATTGGTGCAATTCACATGATAAATAAACTAGCATGTTTATAGCGTTTGTTGGTTAGTCAATAGCTAATCATATTGTAAGAAATATTTACTTTCTTATTACATATTATTTTAATTGTGTTATTGAAATGATTTTGTGAAGTCATATAAATTGTATAGATTGGATTATTTTAACTAATATTTAACACTTTCAAGTAAGGGTTTCTCCCAACCCATCCATCATTTCGAAAGAAAGGGTTTCTGCCATATGAAGAATAGCACCCCCCTTGCATACCATATTCGAGAAGCACCATCAAAGAACCCCCAAGGTGATGACTTATCAATTTCTAGCTCAAATATTTCCCTCTGCTTCTCTACCCTAATATGCTTGGGTAGAGCCAGTGCAATCCCACATGTCTGCCCCACCATAATTGTTGGTGTGCATACTTTCCCATTGAATACCACATTGTTCCTGGCCAGCCAAATGCCCCAACTGACCAGGAGCAGGAGAACCTTCATAACATCCACCTTTTCCAATCTACGCCAACGTTCCCAAGCATCAAGAATTGAAGCCCCTTCCCATCGAAAATCAAGACACAATCCCAAAAGCTTGCAACATTCTATCCAAACCTCCACACAGTAGGTACATTTAAGGAACAAATTTACCACTGTTTCCCCTTCAGCCCGACATAAGACACACCTTCTCGGGCCAATAATACCTTGTTTATGGAGATTTTCCCACACCGGTACCTTGTTCTCAAGAAAACACCACCAGAATAATCTACATTTTGGCAGACAATGATATCTCTAGATCTTCTTCCACCACCATTCCAACCCCTAGTCGTTTCGAGCTGAACTCAGGTAAATATACCCCTCCTTTGGGGTGTATCTCCCACAAGTCACCATATTCCAAATTAATTCGTCATCCCCTTCCTGAATCTGAACCAGTGACATTTAAAGTATCTAAATATGTTGATTCAGTTCAGATTCTTCCCTTACAGGTAGATTATAGTATATAGTTGAGCGCCAACCCTGATTCCACCTATTTTCCTGTACCGGAGAAGCAATTTGATACAGGTAAGTTATACCGCGATGTCTCAGAGAATCCACCAACGGTTCAGACAGTCTAAACCCGCCATTGCACCCCAACCAAGGCTCCTCCCCCACCCGCACCCTCCTGCCATTACCAAGATTCCAAGAAAGATTTTCCCCTATGACATCAAAGGATTTTATCACCACTTTCCAAATGACCAATCCCCCCCTGTGACTCTTCATTGGATTTCTGATCCAATCCAAAATAGTATCAGGAGCAATGTATTTCGCATACATCACCCTGGTCCACAGATTTTCAGCTTGAATCAAACGCCATCCCTACTTTTTCGCCAAAGCTTCAACAAAAAGGAAAACGTTTTTTAGACCCCATACCCCCAATGACTTTGGCTTGGAAATCCTATCCCATCTGACCCAAGGGGTAACTGCTACCTCCTTTTTCCCACTCCACAAAAAATGAAGACAAATCCGATGAGCTTTCTGCAGGATACCTTTAGGGATCCATGAGAGAGACATCCGATATACTGGAATCACTTCCAGCATGGTTTTAACCAGTACCAATCTCCCTGCCCTAGATAGACACCGATGACTCTAGGAATGTAATCTTTTCTCCAATTTTTCAATCAGCCACACCCCGTCCTTCTTCAAATAATTGTTTGGTTTCAAGAAAAAACCCAAGTACTTTAGACCATCGTCCAAAGTAACCTGAATAAAAGGAAAGCATTCTATAGCATGTCCAACTTCAGCAACATCCAAATGATGAGTAGTTAAGGTAGATTTTCTTTCATTAATATCCATACTAGTCACAGAGGATAAAAGAGCCAAAATATCAGCAAGAGTATTCAAATCATGTACAGTTCCAGAGCAGAAGATAAGAACGTCATCCACAAAAAAAAGATGAGTGATCTGCAGATGTTGGGAAACATCTATACCATTAAATTTTCCCCCCCTATGAGTCTCCAAGAGTAATCGGCTTAAACCTTTAGTAACCAAAAGAAACAATAGTGGAGACAATGGACATCCTTACCTCAGTCCTCTCCTCGCATGGAAGAAAGGTGAAGCATGCCCATTGATCAAAATAGAGAATGACACCGTGGTGAAACAGCACATAATCCACCTAACAAAATCAATCCCAAAAACCAGATGAATTAGTAAGATATGAATATATGTCCAACTTACCTTGTCATAGGCTTTAGAGAGATCAATTTTCAAAATTGCTCCCTTCAGATTGCGAGTTTTCATGCTGTGGAGGCCTTCCTGAGCCACACAAATCGCCTCATGAATCTATTGTCCATTGAGAAAACCAAATTGTTCCACTGAAATATGCTCAGACAAAATATCCTTCAACCTATGAGCAATAATATTCAAAGTCAGCTTATAAATACAGTTACAAATCGAGATAGGTCTAAATTCATGCATAGTTTTTGGGTTATTCACCTTTGCGATCAGAGAAATGAAAGTCAAATTAAAACAGGTTGGGATCCTGCCTGACAAATGACTATGTTCCACCACCTTCAAAATATCATCCCCCAAAAGGTCATATAGTTCTATAAAAAATTCAATAGTCCAGCCGTCAGGCCCAGTAGTCTTGTCTTTCTGAAAACTCTACAGTGCCAGTTTTAGCTCCTCTTCTGTAACCTCTTCCATCAGAGAGAAATTTTCCTCCTCCCCCACAAACTGAGGGAAAACTTGTGTAATACGCATAATCTCCACCAGCTGTACACCCTCCGGTGCTTGAAATAGGTGTTGAAAATGTTCAACCCTTAATCCAGCCAAATCCTCAAAGGTTTCGAGACTTCTACCCATAGAATTCTCTAGACTCCAAATAGTATTCAACGCTTTTCTTCCCCTGGCATAAGAATGAAAAAAAATTGTATTTTCATCTCGACACTCAAGCCAGATAGCCCTGCTTTTCAATCTCTAGGTTTCCTCCTTGTCCAAAAGGATAGTATTCCTTTTGCCCTGTAGCCTGACCAAACTATATTTAGTTTCTTGATTCAAAAACCCCCCTCCCTCCATATCGATAATGTTAAATACATCCTTCTCAATCTACCTTAATTCGATATCATCGCTGCTACGCTTTTCTCCAGCCCATTTCTTAATCAAGCTTTTGAGTCGGGAAAAATTGCCAGTAAACTTTAAATGCGCAGTCATAAGATTGTCTGGATTATAAGGGACCCAATTATAAAGAATCAGTTTACGGGACGGTTCATCCTTTAACCAGGTCTTATTGAATTTCAAAGGACTAGGAGGCCTTACAAGGTCGTTCCTAAATTCCATGAAGATTAGAAAATGATCAGAATGACCTCTACAGCCCACCCATTGTCTAATGAAATGTTGTTGATCCATCAAAGATTCAGAAATCAAAAAAATTTCCAAGCACTTAGCCACACGCCCATCCCCACACCGATTGTTATGCCAAGTAGGCTTAAGCTTAGCAAGTTCAATATCCAGCCAATTCCTCTCAATGAGCTTCTGAGAGAAGTATTCAGATAGTAAGTCAGGACAAGCAAATGGTCCCCAGACTTTTGCCTATCCCAAAGAAAAGTTTAAATCACCTCCGATAATAACCAAGTCACCCCTGAACATATCCAAGTTAAAAATATTTTCCCAAAAGGGGATATGGTTTAGATAAGGGCCATAGATGTTGAATACATCCATAGGGGCCCCTTGATCCAAACCCTACAAAGTCATCCCCAATACAGAATCCATACCCCAAATGTTTAGAGCTTTCACCACATGAGTATTCCACCCCATGGCCAATACCCCCGAATGACCCTGGACATCCAAGGTCACAAACTACCAACCCAAAAACCAACTCTCCAATTAGCTTTACTCACATCACCTACACCTAAAGTTTCTTGTAGAAACATCACATCAGGGTGCTCCAAATCAACCACCCTACGCAATGCAGGTCTTTTTAGGGGATCTGCCAGACCTCGACAGTTGAAAGACATGATCTTCATCTTTGCCCCTTTTTATGGGCCTGCACAGCTCTAAGTGCCCATTCAATAGAAATTTGTTTTCCTTCATGCAGATCCTTTCAAGACCTAGACTGAGCCTTTGCTAGAAAGGAAGTACGTCCTCTCCCATAAGAAACAAGATGGTAATATTTCCACAAACCCCCAGTTAGGACGTTTTTCTCAAACCCAAGGAAGTAACCCGAATCAGGCATGGAGTGGGATAAAAGAGGCCCATTTTCAAGCAAGACAGGGGCTGAGGGAAAAGGGATGTCCTCCTTAACAATGGCATTAGAAAGATGGGTAGAGGCCACTAAAGGAAGAGGGGAAATGACAGCCTCATCATGTGCAGCACAAAAAGGGGTAGTAGAAGCCAAGGGAAGTGGTGAGAGAGATAAGTTCTTGATTTTTTTCCCCATCCAATCCATCCCAAAAATATTGAAAATATTAGTAAAAACATTTAAAGACGGAGAAGGGGCAGAAGAAGAGGTACCCGTAGAAAGCGTCTCCACAGCAAGGCCAATAACAACACCATCTTTCTCAACCAGATCCCTCAGAATCAAAGCATCCTCCCTAATAGTAGGTGCCATATTCTCCACAACCACGTGCCCCTCATCAGGTTTAGAAGACTGAGGTCCCAATGTCGGTGATGGCGTGCCTCTGCTAGAGCCATTCCCACGAGAGCCCTTCTATGAGCCTCAGCCATTAATCATATGCACCCCAAAAGAACAATCAACTACCAGATGTCCATAAGTGTGACAACGCCGACATCTAAAAGGGATGTTTTTATAATCCAGTCACTATATGAAGAAAGTATTTCCCCAAGAGAGATGAATTTCTTCGTACAATCCCTCCCTCACATTGATGTTTACCAGGATCCATGAAACCCTTTGAAGTTTTGTGACCTTGAAGAACATATCTACCTCCAGGAAGGTCCCCAATATATTTCCAATGTTGATGAAATGCTCCTCCGACCAGTATTGTCTAGGAAGAATCGGAAGGAAAACCCATATTGTCACCACATCCACTCGCTCATGGGATTGATCGAAAGTTGGAGTCCACAATTTGAGCAGAATCGGGCACTGATCCAAAGACCAATTCCTCTCTAAGACCCAACTAACATGTGCCTGTTGGGTGAAATTAAGTGCAAACCACCCCCACGTCAAACCTTCAAGTTTAGGAACCTCCCCCAGTTCATCGGCCCAAACATTCTTTATCCAATTTTCGATGACAGTCATCGAACAATTTTTCCCAATAATTTTACCAACCATGGTAAAAGAAGCCATCTTCAAAATCTATGACCACCTGATGTCTTCCTCAAGATCATAAGAACATGCCGCCTTCCTCTTTTTTACAAGAGCCCTTCTTCTTCCAGCCCCGCAGCCCACACCTCCATATTCACCCCAGTCTAGCTTATGACCAGCTCCCTCCACCTAGGAGGAGTGTGTCCATGAGAAGATTCCTTGCGTTCTTCTAAAGCCCCCACAGGAAATGTACTGCCCATGCCCTAAATCTTAACATCCACAGAACCACAGCCATTCAATCCCAAAACCATAGTAGTGATACCTTTCATTGACGCCACCCCTCCCACATCACCAGGACCCGAAGGATCAGCCCCCCTGGTGTGTTCAATATCCACGGTATTATGAACAGTCTCCACCTAGAATAGGCCCTCCACTACACCCGAACTCAATTCAAGTTCAGGAGGTAACACAAGAGGGAGATCCATAAAAAAAGAGGATGGAGAGTAGGAAACAGTCGTGTCAGTGAGTAGGGAGTCAGGAAGAAAATCTCCACCCCATAGGGTTTTGTTTCCCGGACTGTAACGACCCAAGGAATATTGAAAAACACCCTTCGACGTCGGATCCAAAGAGTAATCCACTAAATCATCTAACCCCATCTTACCATAGTAACAAAGACCACAGTAAAACCAAAGAATAAGCGGAGAATGTGCCTCTAACTATCACGGACTCCCTGCCTCGAAACCGCCAAGCTCGCAACCGCCCTATCGATAGCACAAACCACCTTCATAGCCCTGCACACCCCAAAATGAAAGCGATCTGCAAAATAAACCATAGCCCAAAAAGGGACCTTACCCTCCACCTACCACGGCCCAACTCCCAAGAGAAATCGAGACCGCCTGTCACGAGCACAGATCATCATGATGCGCACACTAGCCCCTGACACAGGGCCGTACTAGGATAAACCCTAGCCATCGAGCTCCTCGATGCACATGATATGTATTTTTCTACATATTTACTTTCTTCTTACATTTGTTTTAATTTTGTTATTGAAATTATTTTGTGAAAACATATAAATTGAATAGATTGGATTATTTTAATTAATAATTAATACTTCCAAACAAAATTTTTGGATTTCAAATCCTTCCTCTGTGACATGAATGGGTTTCTAAAAATTATGTAAAGATATTTCACAATATTATATAAGTTGTTGCGCTAAATAGGCACATTCTACAACCCAGTAGGAGGATGTATAATGTCGTTTATGGTCATCTTAGAGCTGACATGTGTCTTTTTTAAAATATAATAAAATATTCTTAATAATAAAATGTTCGTTCAAATTAGATTTTAAACATTATAATATATATATACCCTCGTTTTAGAGTGAAAATGTTGAGGAGGGGTTTCAAACTGAGGAGATTTGATCTCTTTTGGAACTTGGTAGATCCCATTTTAAGTGTTGGTATTTAGTTATTACTAAGAATGGGGGGTGAATCAATAATAGTGCAGATATGTACAATTATGCATATTTTTCTTGATTTAGAAAATTTATAACAATCACAACAATAAACAAAGAAACACACAAATTCTTGAGAACAAATGTATATTTATAAATATGAATAGTTACATCAATTAGGATATTACAATATTTGAACATGAGAACCCACGCATTTCATATGTTAACCAGTGATCTTAAGTACAAATTGCAATCTGCTAGCACCAACGTGCAACAACTTCTATATGCGTAAACTTCAAATCACAATTTCCAGGCACCGACCCAAATAAATATAAGTCTGGTTTCACAAACTGCAACTTGTGGCTTCAAGCTTCGATCTACGGAAACACTACGCTCTCCACGTGTTGAAGTTACAACTTTGTTTTTTTCTCTAGCGCCCACTGGAAGAAGATTATGATCCCGTGAATTTTATCTCCACCCATAAAAAGGATATTGTTGCACTCTGATTGTATTTTACATCACCAAATGAAATGAGGCTAAAACTCCCTTCTCCTTTCCCCTTTTGACCTCCTTGATATGAATTATGATTGTATGGAAAGTGAAGAAATGATATTTTCTTTAAGCTCACAACTGTTGACTTCTTCTTATCTGAGTATGTGTATCTATGTCAAATAGTTTCATAAAAACAATTCATATATGTGTCTTCCTTTTTCACATTACACAACTGTCGCAATCCTTGATCCGTGTTAGATAGTTTCCCAAAATACAGACAAACTGAGATCTGAGTCTGTGTGTTTGCGCCTATATATCTGCGACAGACTGTTCTTCAAAAACATGATGTGTAAAGATAATTGCAATATGTGTTGAATATCAAATGATATGCATTCATAGAATTCCCTCGACTTAGTTATACTTTTTTTCTTGTGAATAATGTCTTACTAGCATAATCATTTGCACATCCAAACTCCAGGTATCCTATCATCCAGTGCTGCTCATATCGCACTATGAATCCACTACAAAAATATATTCAACTACGATTAACAAGCCACTGATACCCTGAAAAAAAAAAACTTTAAAGCTTGTCAAATAGTTATATCTTCATCTCCACAAGATTACTTCACCACACCCATCTCTTGCTTATTTATAATATTTTTGAGTCAAGATATGTGTTCACTTTGGTGAAGTATTTTTACTTTGGATATTGTCCCAATGAATTACATCTACGACAAGTTAATATCCATGTCAATGTGCCACATTTGCAATTCATCTTTGTAATTTGAGACACGCATATTCCAATACTCTTATGGGGCTTTCGTGCACAACTGTTTAAAAAAAAATATTTTTACTGACTTCTTTATGGGATTATCACACACAAAATTGTTTTTAAATTATTATTTTGTGTGCATGAATATGTTCACAAATGTGACCAATGTCATGATGATCCTTTAACCTATTTATCTTTGACATTAATATGTTCAACTTGTCTTATTTATCTTATATTCAACTTTCATTTTTCATATCTGATCTTTGACATCAATGAAAACATATATTTAACAATACCCCCTTTATCATTCATTTTGACACAGTTAGGACCCCCATATCAATGCTCCTACTAGCATTAGGATCTTCTTCAATTCATATTTTTTCCCTCTTCCATCTTCACTCATGATGTCTGTCTTTCAGCTTCTCTCCCCCTTTGATAGCAATGGAAAAGGGATCTTCTACATTGCTATCTCGCTCTAGATTTGTGTTGACTAGGTCACATATGCTTATGTTTCAGCGTCACCTGCAGCAAGATGCCTTCATTTTTCTTATTTTATTTAATGGATTTTGCAAGTTGTCTTTTCTTAGACTGCGGATAAGAGGTATTTTACTTCATGCAATAAATTTGCACATATTTCCAACTTTTCACGTGTCTGCACAAGTTGATGTTCCCAATTTCTTGTCCACGTGGTGTGTTCGTACTGTCATTTTTATTCCAACATCATTCTTCTGAATCACCTTTTGTACTATGCACTAATTTTAGCTTAACACGCTTTGCGTTGGGTTGTACAATGTATGAATTCTCCACCTTCGACGTCCCTTCAATTTATGTTTAGGAATGCGATCGAATTCTTCCTTGTTCTATAAATTTGTTGTATTTTCCATTCTATTGACCACCCTAGTTTTTACTCTTCCAAGCTTGTCTTTCTATGTTCCATTCTTAATCTCTATTCTGCATACATTTCTCACCATAATTGGTTAATTGCAGCCTCTTAATAATTATGTTGAAAATATTCACATAATCGTTCAATCTCAATAAGAAAACCTTGGACAACTATGGCTAGACATAGGAATTTGGCAGAATCAGGTGGTTGAGTCCAATTTCTTGCCATGGTATTAACAATCATACTTCATCCATGCCACTTCCAAAACACTATCCAATATGAGTATATTTAATTTTGTGAAGTTCGATCCTCAATCCTAAATGAAATCAAATGTGAAAGAAGGTTACAAAAGAGAGAGAATCAATGCAATCCACTATGTTCAATTATTCATGGAAAACTAAACACACACGAGACCAATAATTGGAAGAATAACATTACATGCATTATTCGGTAAATAATATGTAATACAATGGTGTTGAAAATAGGATAATTTTAATTCCTAAGATAGGATTCGAATATACCAACCTCGACTAACTCCGGAGCTAACTCTGTGTGGTAAAATCACCACTGGAGATAACTAATGCAACTCCAGATCATTGAATCAGTTCACAACTAGTTAATTGATGTAGGTAGGTGAAAAAATGCACCCTACCTCCCTTAAATCACACAAATTTGTGCTAGGATGGCTAAGAGTGAATTAATTGATGGGAATCAGAGCATAACTAAACATAACTAAATGCTGACTAGGGTCAATTACTGAAGAATGTTGGTAGCATTTAGAGTGGGTTCCTAAATTATAGGGATTAGTCCCTGGATATCTTAAACTCATGCATAGAAACACATTGAGTGGTAGGTGTCCCTTAGGTGAGTCCCCCACACACAAGTGAAGTGACAATGACCTCCTAAGTTTGGAAAATATAAATATAATATGGTGGTCAAAGGAGGATTAATTAATAATCCTAACAGAGTAAGCATTTGGATATTTTGGAACAACAACAACAACAAACATTTGATCTTCCAAGTCATCTCAGGGTTGATCCCAATTCATCAACTTCGACATAGTATCTTCTTCACCTGTTGCAGTCGCCTGAACCCTCAGAGGCATCTCCAATGGACTTGGATTTGCATCTTTCACTTATGTTTGTATGTTGTGCTAAAGAAATTGACCTTCAGATGCATATACGATCCACCTTTTGTCTTTTTTTTTGCTTCAGTGTTTTGTTTCATTGCTCAAAAGTGGTCTTTTGTAAAGAGAGCTTCAAAGATCCACAATTTTGTAACCATAATTTTTCAATATAATAGAGAATATTTCCTATTTTCACAATCATGGTGTGTCACTTCTATATTTACTTTCAATTGTTTTATGCATGAGTAATAATAGTAGCAACACATTTTACATTAAAAAATAACAATCCTTTAATTAAATTTTATTGAGCATCTACTTACTATGTTGATCCTTGAGTGTTTGAATATACTTGTTTTATGGCTCAAGGATTTTGCATAATCCTTTCGGATTAGTATGAGTAGAAATTACTTGCTGCTAGTTTTGTACAATTTTTCGTTTTCATCATGTTTCTGTGGTGAAATTCTTATCCATATTCTCTTGATGGATTGATTTCAATTTATACTCTGTACACTTTTGATATACTATTGAGACATATCATTTTGACACACACATGTCCTTTACTTATGAGTTGAACAGTTTTCAACAACATTGTACCAATCTGGTTTCCTCTGTTGTTGGACTTTTAGAAAACATTTTGAGAACTTTTCACCATACTTCTCGCACACATAGAATTTTACAATGTGAGAATATTTTTCAATATGCTCAACAAAATTACATCTCCAAAATCTAATGAAATTCTTATTTATGAAAGAATTCACATACCTGGGTCTCATAATCATTATGCATAGTTTAGATTTTTGTGAAAAACACTCCCTTGTTTAAGATTTGATTCTTCTTTGATGCATAGTCCATTTCTAATTTTCTCAAATCCAATACCACGCTTATCTTCTGAAGAGAATTGATGGCTTAGTATTTTATCCAAGATAACTGGGTTTTTTCAAAACTTGTACTGTGTTTCTACATCTATATATATTTCAACCTTTCCTTGAATTGCATATTATTATTTCGATGCAATATGTTCTTGCAGTAGTTAATTTACCATTTCTGACTCCCTCTAGGAATTTTCAAGCACACATTGGTTGTTAGAATAGTCAACCCATAGTTAACTACCTTAGACATTAATTTAATCATTTTTCTCTTATTACCTAGTTTCCTAGATTCCACTCTATGCTAGTTGCCTTCCACATGTCCTAGAAGTCAACACATGCTAAAACTGAGTCATGGAGAACTTGGGAAATGTCCTAGAAACCCATTTTAGCATGTCTTCTTTATTCCAAATTCTCCAAAGCGCATATCTACTTTTTTTGTAAAGCTGCCTTGTTTTATTTCTGATTTAAGGCAAAGGGAGAGCTAGACTAGTGGTATCTTCCTTGTTTTTTTCCCACACCATCCTCCCTCCTTTTCTCCAAATAAAAGCATGTATGATTTTTCTTTCCATCCCTCTTTAGCTTTCCCACTTGACTTAGCCAATTCATGAGCATCTACCTAGATTTGGAAACTGCTTTATGCATCTATGGGGGATTTGACTAGTTTTGGTAAGCCTGTTTTTGACTATTTCGAATGGAATCTTTATGCATTTGAATCTCTCATGTAATTATATATTACACCAGACTATTACTTCATAATTTTGGCTATTGTACACTTACTCAATATAAATTAGAGTTATGCTCAAATTTCAGTCTCCTTTGGTGTTAATTTTGCATGTTTGATTAGCAATTTTGTGAGTGTAATTGTTCTATCTCTTGGGTTCTATTTCCACATGGTATCAGAGCCTTTGTAGATCGATTTATATCCTTCCATATTGCTATTGCAGGTCTGACATCTTGACTGGGAGCATATTTTGTTGACTGAAGGGCACAGTTTATGAGCTATGGACCAATCTCAAAAGATCATCTTGACTCCATTCAATTTATTTGAGTGGAAAGATGAGATGGAGATATTTTTGAGAGAGAAATGTCTCTACAGGGTGACTATGGAAACTGAGGTAGATCCCAATGAAGATACAGAGAAAATAAAATGGCACAACAGGAGGGATGAGGCCTATGGTCTTTTGTGTCTGAGCATTTCAAGAGACCTCCTCTTCCATCTTAATGGATTGACATCACCTAATGAAGTGTGGGAGAAGCTTGTAGATATTTTTTGGTAAAACAGATGATATGAGAGGACATCAAATCGAGAATGAGCTGATCTCCTTGAGTCCCAGTAGCTTCAAATCCTTGCAACTCTATTTTTCCAAGTTTAAATCCCTTGTTTTGCAGCTAAAACAATGTGGGATCGAAAAGAAGGAAGAGAAACTAGTTTTGGCCATACTCTCTAAGATTGGACCTGACTATTCAGTGTTCGTTTTGACCTTCCATGCCACTAAGTTGATAGCTCGAGCCTGGAAGCTTCCTAATCTTGCAAAGTTCATGGAATCCCTCACAGAGGAACAAGATAAGTTGGTGATGATGGGCGCCATAAAACCTTCCAAAGACCAAGATTTGGTTGCTGGAGATTCAAGGGTGGATTCAAAAAGCAAGAAAAAAGCTAAAAATCCACCTAAGCAAAAGAGAGACAAGAACAAGTCTCAAGAGGAGCCCTAAGGTTCCAATAAGAACTCCCAGAAGAAGAAGAACAAAGGAGAAATGAGCATGTGAGCATACTGTAGTAAGGGCTATCATCCTGAGAGCTCTTGTATGAAGAATAAAATTGACATGTTGACCCAACTCCTAGAGAAGAATAACATCTCCCTTCCTGATTGCTCAAAGAAGAGGGAAGGAGGATCAAATTCAAAGGACAGAGAGAGAGTACATTCCTTGGTTGCTGGAACATCAAGCTCACCTAGCTTCATCATAGACTCTGGAGATTCTAGACATATGGTTTCAACAAAAGAGGAATTCTCCTCTCTTGACATGTCGAAAGGTCCACCAATAGTTTTGGGAGATGAAACTCTCACTGACAGTTTGGGGAAGGGAAGGATTGATCTTGACCATGGTAAGTTCAATAATGTGTTGTATGTTCCAGGTCTTGCCTCTAATCTCTTGTCAGTGTATCAGATGACTCACACTGGGTCTCCAAAGAAGGTCATATTCTCCCCTGATGATGTTGAAATCATTGAGATTTTGAATGTTAAAGTCATAGCGAAAGGTGTTGTTAATCACACTTCGAAGGTATACATGTTTTCCCATTTTCTACCCTACTCAAACCCCTCTTCTCTTCTTATTCATGCTAATGAGGAAAGCAAGCTTTGGCATGAAATATTTGGCCATCTTAACTACAAGTATCTTTCTGATTTGAGTGAAAATGATATGGTCATAGGGTTACCAAAGATCAAGTTTTATAAGGGACTCTGTCAAGTTTGTATCCTAGGAAAACACTCAGAGCACAAATATGAGAGAGCTAGTCATGAGAGAACCTCTGCACGACTTGAGTTGATCCACAGTGACATTGCTGGTCCATTTTTTCATATGTCCATGAGTCAAGCCAAATATGCACTGACCTTCATAGATGAATTTTCCAGGTATTGTTGGTTTCACTTCCTAAAGCATAAGTATGAAGTTTTTGACCTCTTCAAAGTCTTTAAAGTATTGGTTAAAAACTAGTCTAGGAGGAAACTCAAGATCCTCAGATCTGAAAAATGGTGGTGAGTATGTCAAGTATGAGTTCATTTAGTATTGTAAATATGTAGGTATTCAGATGCAGCATTCGATCCCTTACACACCACAGCAAAATGGTGTTGCTGAGAGAAAGAATAGGTCACACTACTACATTTCGATCCAAAATCTAACGAAAAAATATGATGGCGCGTGGATTTCTCTTTTTAAACTCACCAAAAATCACAAGGATACATTTTTTTTTTGTAAATGTGGCCACAAGCATCGGTGAAGTGATAGCTATTCTCATAACCATCGGTTAAGCGACGGAGAGTTAGTAAGCATCGCTTAAGCGATGGCACCTTTAATTGGTCAACTATTTAACATGGAAAGCATCGTCGCATGGCGATGGGTTGGGAATGACCATCGACACTTCTTGAAATCCAAATACACTATCACTCCATCTATGGATATAATAAGTGTTGATAGGATTCCAAGATAATCCGAGAGATGTATCCTCCATAGGATTTTTTTCCTTGGGACAGAGGTAAATGAAATCTTCATGTAGGACATGGATTATACCATGATTTTCAATGTTTAATTATTGAATACCCTAGTAATCTCATTAGGTGTTATTTCATGTTTTTCAATTGTTATAATCCTTTCCCCTTTAATAATAGAAAATAAAGCATTATCCTACTCCTTTTTTATTGGTGATATAATATAATTTCATATAATTATCTTCATGGACACCTCCATGCATCTAAATTTGTGCAAACCTAGCAAGACAAGTCAATCTCTCAAGTACCTCAAGATGTAGCTGATTTGGAGCAAGGAGATAACGCAATATATTCAATGATCCTTGTCTAGCTATCAATGTGAAATGAAAGAGAGGCATGCTATGAATTATTAAAGAAATGCACTTGAATTTGAAAAATGAAAGGTCTTCTTACCATGGAGATTCTACCTACATTTATATTGCTGAAAAGGCCTTTTGGCACTAACAAGGTATTTGGGTTTCAATTATTATATGGACACATAATTTGAAGTCTAGACGGAAAAGGAAAATGATCATTAACATAAAAAATGCTTAAAAATACTTTAACAATATGTAGGCATACTATTTAAATTACAATTATTTTATGATGAAAGTATTTGAATGTCAATCAATAAATTCACTTCAACATTCCAGGTTCTTAATACGAAAACACCAATTCTATTGCATGGTGCCATGCATGCCTCATGGAAAAGGGTTGGCGATGATAACGATGATGATAATGACTATGATGACGAATATGAAAATGACAGTGAGAATGATATGAATGACAATTATGATTATGACAATGCTAACAATGATGATGATGTCAATGATGACCATTATTAAGACCATAAGGGAAAGGGGGCAATGTTAGTAATGTCATGGAGAATGTTGATGATGATTACACTGACAATGTGAATGACATGAATGACAATGGTGATGACAATGATGATGACGATGATGATTAAAATGATGATGATGATGATGATCATCATCATTATTATTACAACCCTAATCCCTTTACTAGAATTATATTACAATGGATTGAAAACAATGGGCAAAAATTATACCAGAATATCCAATTTGGCATAGGATTTATGCAAAGAATATAACACATACCCAATAAAAATGATGAAAATAATGATGAACAACGATGATGATGATTCCATTGACAATGATGTGCTTATATAATGATAATGAGGACAATGATGATGATGATAACAATGACAATGATGACTATGATGACAATGAGATGAATGAATATGGTGATAATGATGATGGAAATGATGAGGACGTTGATGATGATGTGATTATATGATATCACATAATTTGAAATATACCAATATTAAGACCAAATTTTATAAACTACAATAAAAATATCCTCTAGTTAAGATGTGAATGTGGATATATAGTTATATGGTGTCCAAACCTATTTGACCTATCGCACAATCAGAATTTCAGGGGGGGGGAATTCCCATAAAAATAATCCAAAAGGGTTTATTATTGAAACATATTATAGTATGTCATATTTAAAGACAAAGGTGTCAATAGTGATTTCATTAGGTTCAATAGTACCGTGTAGTACACCTTCGGGATAAACTCTATTGACACATTTAGTGGTACCATTCTTGCTACCAAAGTTATCTTTTTTACAACCATGAACATTGGTACAATTATTAGGCTAGTGGGTATCTATTGAAATCTTCTTTGTAATCCTTATGCCAAAGTTGACAACCAACTAGGGCCAACTAGGCCAAACACAATTCAAAAAATCTAGATTTAATTGCGACAAGGATGAAAGATCATACACAATCTTAATACCATCAATAAAACCCTAACTAACAAAAAAATAGATGTCACCTAATTTGAAATATACACAATACAAAAGAGAAACCACCCATTTTCAATGTACACAGTAAAAAAGAGAATTTTCAATGTAAATAATACACAAAGAGAAACAACTCATTTTTCAATGTATACAATATACAAATGACAGATTATTTTTATTTTAGATGGATAGATTTTTTATTGTCACATATTTCTATAGACATGGATATATAAGCCTTGTATTGATGCATAATGTCAATACACTACCATGAATTAACAAAATATCTATGAGTTGAAGTGACCATCAACGATATTCCTGTGTACCCTCCATTGTTCAAAATTTGAGTTGAAGATCCCACCACTCAAAATATTGTGATACTTTGTGTACAAATCATGACCTCTGAGGAAGTTGTTCTTTAACACATACTCGATGTTCCCAAAATTGTAGGACATAACCTAGTCAAGGTTGGTTCACCATGGATCCTTGAACATGAATGTCCCTCCACTTTCTATTAATAAATCCAATAGTTAATCTTATAAATAATGGGGGTTTAATATTGAATATGACAATATACCCACCAAATACCATGTTAGAAATCCTTTTGAGTACCTTTATAACTAAATATTTAAATACACTAGAGAGAAAACTACCACAATACCCATCTTCAACCCATGTAAAAACTATCCCAACAAAAGTATCAACATCCACAACTCAATTACAAATCTAATTCTTGTCATTCTCCTTGGTTTGAAAAGTTGAAAAATTGAATGTACCATGGATACTTTTTATATTTGATGATATAAAGGGCATTTTTTCGTGGTTAAAATAAAAAAATTATGCTCATAAACAATTAAAAACCACCTAAACAACACACCAAACTTTGCAATACAATTCAGACCCTCTCACGCAGGTGAAGTAAAAGAAAAATCCCTACGAATATGCAATCTCGCTATGAAAAGCTTCACATGGTCATGATTCCCTTGTGTTTATTGTATTCCCAGGATGTCAAACCCATGGGCACCATACCCTTCGAGATCAAAGACTTTCCAGGCATTCAGACGATTACACTCCGGAGGCAATATGGCAACGAGGAGATAAAGGTTGAAGTTATGTCCAGGGACGTTGGCGACGATAACGATGAAGAAAATAGTGGCAGTGATACTAATTAAGGTAGAGTCTGATTCAATTTAACAGTGTCTATTTATAAAGGAGAAGGTCCCTTCCTCGAGTTCATTTGCACTGGGTATTCCGACGGGGTTTCAATCGAGGGCATGGCTGTAAAGCAGAAGCAGGCAACAGAATTAGATGCAGTTGACCCAATTCCGTACGAGGGGCCTCCCTTCAAGTGAGTATCATGAAGCATAATTACTTGCCTATTTTTCATAATTTTTTTTAGGGTTTGAATGGTTTTAAATATTTGGGGTTTCATACTTATGCGGTTCTTAGGGTTTTATGGTTTGTATTTCAGGTTTATTGGAATTCTAGGGTTTCAGGTTTTTTATTTTCATGCTTGTTTTTCTAGGGTTTTAGTGTTTGGGAATATCATGCATGAGGGGTTTCAAGTGTTTGTATTTTCATGGTTCTGAGATTTTTGGTGTTTATGAGTTCTGGATTTTTTTGGCTTTTGGGAATGGCTCAAATAAATGATTGTTGGGTGAAAGTTGGGTTATTCATTGTTTTGTTTTTGGCTTGTAGCGACTTGGACGAGAATTTATAGAAGGGATTTAATAAATATCTGGAAGTGTGAGGCATCACCCCCGGTCTATCAAATTACCTGTGCGAGTACATGATAAACAAGGAGAGTAAGGAGTATACCAATTGGTTGAAAAATGTTAAGGAAATTCTTGAGAAGTAGAACTTGAATGACATTTTGTTTTTGGTAGCTAATTATGCATCGGCTAAGGAAAGAGCCTACTCAATATTATAGCGTAGAGAGGAGGTAAATGGTTTCATTATTTATGGTACTGTTTAATTCATGGGTGTTGGCGACTCCCCTGCTAAAATTTCTAGAGAACTTTGTTGTATTTCAAGTTTTTTGATACCTTGTGTTATACAAGGTGAGAAAGGAGTATATCAATTTTAACGTAAATGCCATTTTTTCTCTTTTGATAGCTAATTATGTATCAGCCAATAAAAGGCACTGATGAATATCAAAGTGTACAGAAGAGGGGAATGGTGTCATTATTCATGGTACATGGTTCACTTCATGGGTGTCTGCTAACTCCTTTGAAGATCAACGTTTCAATGTTGTGGTTTGCTCTTTTAGCAGTTGTATTTTCCAGAAATTGTTGATGGCATTTTTGTTTTGGTAGCTAGTTATACATCAGAAAATAAAAGAAGCCTATATATATATTTAATTAATGGGTGTTGCAAACTTTCTTGAAGACCAGAGTTTCAACGTTGTGATTTCAATTTTATAAAATTGCATTGTATTTTAGTTTGTTTATAATATTTACCATTCTACCTATCAATTTGTTTTTGTTTGCAATGATTCCACTTCATTCTGCAAATAATATTGTAGGATACATCGATAGCTACCTTCCATTCTTTATATTTTGAAACAATTATCTCAAACTTTCTTACATGCCAAAGGTGATTTTATCGCATACAACAAGAGGGGCTGGAGCTCCTTTATATGTCTCTATCATCTTTATGGCACAGAGAGCTCCTTAAATGTCTCTATCATGAGTATGGATTTTGTTCAATCATGTATAGATTCTTGAAATGAATCCATCCAAAAGTGATTGGAAAAATTTGAGTTCCTATTAGATGCAAAAAAGGCCTTGAGACTTAAGATGATAGCATTTTATTTTCTCAAAAGTTGCAAGCTACTCGCTGGAGGAAATTAAATGTCATATTTAGCTGATAACTCAAACAATAGTACATATAGCAATGCCCTCCTGCTATATAAATTCATAATATAAATATCATAAGCAAGCCACAACTCCACTTGGTTCACCACCTCAAGAACCATTCATTAAGGGTATATAAATATCTGAAGCCCCAACTCCACTTGGTTCACCACCTCAAGAACCATTAAGGGTTTCCTCAGTTGGAGGGACTCCTAGCCTTTCTTATTAAAACCCTCTTGCCAGAGCCACATTTAGCAAGCTTCACACCAACATTCTTCCCCATCAATAATGTGCCTTCCCATAGAAAGCTATTATATTCCTGAGAGGTGTCAAATTCCTTCAAGTGCCAAGGTCAATACGAGGCTGCAAGAAATGAGATTATTTAATTGTTGTCAAATTCTACCGCTACAATTGGATTCTTCCATTGTTCCATGCAAGTTCATTTTTGGTATATTTTAGAATTGATTTTGGGTCATAGTCTAGAATCTAGATACTTGAGTCAACCCATACTAAGAAATGGGTTGAGGATCAAACCTAGATTAATTGTGATAAATTCCCATTTATTTATGGCTAAACCATGACCCAACTAATAATAATAGTGCTGAAAATTTTGTTTGATCTTTTGGTGAAGATTCAAATAAATGTATGTGTATTTGAAAGATGTATCTAGTGTATGAATCACAATACCAGGTGGTTTTATCTTAATAATGGAAATTGAGCTTCAAACTATCATGTAAAACTTCATTATGATAGGTGCTTAGTGTTACAGTGCAATAACTCCCCCTAGTTTTGCAAGTTGTTGTTTTGTGATTTTTTATAGGTGAAATACTGAGATTTCAATGCCATAGAGAATTTGATTTACTCTAGAATCAGTATTGCAACTAGACAATGCCCACAGTCAATGAACTACTATGGCATCTCTGTAGATTTGAAAACTTATGTATGCCCATGTCATATGATGAGAAATTGAAAGAAGCAGTCCACATTGGCTCTCCAAACAACAACAACTTGATTCTCATTCTCCAATCTAGTTCCATCTAGAATTATGTTAAATTTATATTCTAAGTCCGCAAAGGATTATGATAAAATTTCAGGCTGAATTGGCAGCTCTAATTCAAAGGCTGAATATAATCAAATCTCAAGGAGCCATAAAGAATGCGGTTATTGGTGATTCAAATATCCGTCTTTATGCTCAATGGGGAGGTTGTCTCAAAGAACCTCTACTTTTTCAAACATTTTCGTCACCTTCATATTGACCCTCTTTTCTAGATTTGATTGTTGGGCTTTGTAATCTCTCAAAATTATCAACAATATGGAAAAGCATAGTCAGTTCCCCCCTTTCTTTCAAAATAATCATCTCTTTAGAATCCACTTTTGCTCCATTGAGAGAAATAGATGAAAATGAATCCATTTACAATTTTAATTGGGTGTTATGTATAACTTTCAGACTTCTAGAGAGGATTTGTGATGGTCTTTGGGTGTTTTTGTATAAACTGGCCCACTAGGTTATTGACAACATGTGCTTGAAATTTTCCACAGGTAAACAACACTTTGCAATTTTGCTTTTGCATTTTTTGTGGTTTAAATAGTTTGAACTTTATTCTTCTCAAAATGCTCAATTTGTTATTGGGTTGTGGATTGTCTTTTAACTTTGCCAGTTTGGATTGTTGTCATTGATAACTTACATATATACAGAAATGCAATAATAGATTTTATTCACACCTAAGGACTATAGACACAGGTTTTATGCTGGATGGTGAAAGTGTTTCAGGATGGTTTTTTTTTTGTAGATATTCCTTTATATTTTCATTATAAGACATGGCATTTGTTTTTGTGACATGAAGTTCTAGGGAATAGCTGGAAAAATGCAAATTTCTAAGTTGATATATGTCTAGTAACTTGGTTTTACTTTTAACTATTGTGCTAGAGTCAGAAAAGTTGGGTATTCTGTGTACATGTTTTTATGGTTAGGAAGTTGAGAATTGTCTGAGCTTCAATGCATCTACTATGCATACTAAATTTTCTCTTGCAAATTCACTTATGCAAATGTATATTTTTAAAGGAGCAGAAGGCATAATTTTGTCAACAGAAGGTCTAAGACAGTGCCATCTTTAGTGGTATTTTGTTTGGCAAAATTAGTTGCACAGTTTTTTAAAACTATTGTGTTTTACAACAGGCAATGAAATGAAGTTCATAATCAACTCTGCATGTTGGAACTTAACATTAATAATTGTCAGGAACATTATTTATAGAATGGTTAATCATTTATCAAGTTTGGGAATCTGCAAAGCTTGTGCAGTATCACTCTTTGTTGATGCATGCTATAGTTTTGAAACTGACATTTTCTGTTAAAAATTGAAAACTTTGCATCATGATATGTGATTGGCATGTGCACTTATTTCAGTGTCTTTTAATTTTTATTAATCTATTTTGTATAATGTATCCATATGTATTTATTTGGCAGTATGTTTGGGGAACAGTTCTTACAATATTAGTTTCTAAATTTTATGAGGTGTTTGATAATGTATTAGTCTTCTCACCAGGGAACGGAAGATGATATAGTCGATATGTCCCATGGAAAGGATATATACAAGCTATCTACAGAACCGTATGAACCTTTGTGGGTCAGTGGAGGTGGACACTGCAACCTAGAACTTTACCCTAAGTACTTCCAGCATTTGAGGAAATTTATCGAAGAAATGGAAAACTCAACAAAAAATAAATTGAGTCAGATTCAGAATAGTCTTCAACAATCACAGCGTAACAAGTGCTTTAGTGTCTTGTGTATGGCTGATCTGTGCCCACCCTAAAACGGGATTGGATTCTTCTTGTTCAAGGAATGACCAAATGCAGTTGAGATTCATTTTTTGTGTTGATTGAGCTCAAACGAATGGTAATATAATTTTCCTTACTTTGATAAATACAAGTTTTGATTTAGTTGTGAATAACGTAAGTCTCTTTTATGGGTTCAGAAATATAGAAAAGGCCATGTTTGTTAAGTATCACAAGATGCTTACCTAAACTTAGAGTCAAGGATCCACCACCTATCAAAAGATGGAATGCTGTGTCATACTGGTTAATGCCACACTTGGCCTGGCAATGGTCACAATGGCTCTGCTATTCCACGGGATGAAACATACCACACTCTTGGGGGAATGCTTGTGGGGGAATATCACCACCCCTTATTGACCAACCATTCAGTCCATTCGTGCTATATTAAAATATTTTTGCAATTAATCTCCAATATTTAGGCTTTCCATCGAGTTAAGCATTTTGGTTTTTGTGAAAGGAATGGGTGGTACGACCATATTTTATATACTTCCACATTGACACCGATATTTCTTTGTTTCAGGTATATTCTTGCATCCATCTTATCAGTAATTCTTTGCATTAGATTGAAATGAAATATTCTTTGCATCAAATATGAATAAGAGTGGATGGGCTGCACTGAGTGTATATTAATTCAGGTTCTTATTTGAGATCCATTCTCTCTTTTGCTTTAAGACCCTAATAGATAAGACAAACTTCCTAATCCTATTCATCTGCCAAAATAATATTTTGTAGTTCATGGAGGCCGGCATTTACAGTCTTGGTAACTAAAAAACTTTAGTTTGAGGTTATTGTTGGTATAACATATTCATCCACCTGTATATAATCTTCCATAGAATTTGCACGAGCTCAATTTAATGTGAAATTCTAAATAGTTATGTAAATATTAAATAATAACATGAAATGTTTACTGATCTTATTATCTGGTTATATATATTGTAACATCATATATAAGCAATATCATAATAAATAGGAACTGTTTATTACAATCAGCTACATGCAAACCATATAGCTGGTAATAAATTCAATATTTTCAAAAATTCAATAATTTCAAAAGCACTTTCATCACGAAACACCTATGGTTAGACTATGCTACGGAGAAATATGCAGGAGACTTGAGAGATGTATTATCAATAATGTTCATAAGTTATGTAAAAGAAGTGAATAATGTTCGCAAGTTATATAAAAAAAAGTGTTTTATATATATTTAGTAATTTTTTTATTAAAAAACTTGCATGACTAATTTACTTAACTTAATTAACACATTAACAAAAGTATCAATTCTTTGGTATAATTTAAATTAATTTATGATATTATGATATTTAACATCCTTATTAATGTTTATGTCATCTGTCATTTGGTATAATTTACATAAATTAGCATTGCATAAATATTATGATATTTAATATTTCCTATCAATGTTTATTTTATTTGTCATTTTATATGGTTAGACTATGGTATGGAGAAATATGTAAGAGACTTGACAACTACATAGGTCTCAAAATGATGGTGGGATTAAGCAACGGCCTGTAGGTGATTTTTTTTTTAACACTTATAGCCGTCGGTTAAGCGATGGCCTATACGTGATTTTTTTTTTTAGAACACTTATAGTCGTTGGTTAAGCGACGGCCTATAGGTGATTTTTTTTTTTAAATTCAATACCGTCGCTTAACCGATGTTTAAGTTTTCATAATCCGTTGGTTAATAGACAGGTTTCTTTGGTGAACCGACGGCCATGCTGTAGAAGCAACGGCCTGTAAGTGTAGTTTTTTTTTTAAATTTCTCCACCGTCGCTTAACTGATGCTTACATTTTCATTATCGTCATTTAAGTGATGTATGTTTAAAGTTTAATATGAATTAAATGTCAGATAACCAACGGTTTACATTTAACCGACGGTAAACTGAGCTGTCGCTTAACCGACGGATTGGAAAGATGTCGGATAACCGACGAAAATCCACTGACGCTTAAAAAAAATCATAGTGTCATACATGCGACAGGGAAGTGTCGAAAATCCAACAATACAGCCGTCAGATTTTTGGTCGAAATGTAGTTGTGTCATTGAAGGAGATGGCAACCTGCATGATGGAGGCTAAGACTTTGCCACCAAAGTTTTGGGCTGAGGCTATAAACTATGCATCCTACATCTAGAATAGGTTGCTTCATAAGAATATTTATGGTATGACTCCTTTCAAATCTTGGAGTGGGAACAAGCCATATGTGACCCATTTCTGGATTTTTGGCTCAAAGGCTTGGGCTAGAATTCCAACTGAAAAGAGAAAGGATTTGAAGCCCCAAAACCAAGAGTGCCTATTTGTTGTGTATTCTGAATATTCAAAATGGTACAAGCTGATCAACTTGACCACTAACAAATATTTCATTGAAATAAGTGTTCAGTTCCAAGAAGAGCCTTTAGCAGCAGTTGAAGCTGGAGAGTCCTCTTCACCACCAGATCCATTGATTGTAAGTGAAGAGACTAATGAGTTTGCTGATTCTAATATGTCTGATAATGATGATTTGATTGCAGATCCTAACAATCCTAGAATACCAAAATGGGAATCAAATACCATTCATGCAGCTGGGGAACTAGCTGGAAATTCTAATGACACTAGGAGGACTAGATCTCAATTTGAGAGTGCCCTTTGTGTGAAAGATCCTCTATTTGATAAGAAGTGATATCTGATGGTTGAATCAGATCCATATACATATTAATATTCAGCACATGATCCAAGATGGAAGACAGCCATGAAAGAATAATTCAACTCGCTCCAGAAAAACAACACTTGGGATCTGGTTGATCTCCCCCTAGGGAGGAAGCTAGTTCAATGTAAGTGGGTTTTCAAGACTATTTTTTTTGCTGATGGTTCACCTTTGAAATATAATGAAATATTGGTAGCCAAGGGATACTCACAATCACATGGTATTTACTACAATGAAACCTTTGCACCAGTGGCAAAGATGGACTCCATAAGGCTAGATTTATCCATTGCAGCTTCGAAGCAGTGGGAGGTACATCACATGGATGTGAAGTGTGCTTTCCTAAATGGAGATATCACTGAAGAGATTCACATGCAGCAACCTGAAGGGTTTGTTTCTAATCCATATTTAGTGTGCAGGTTAAAGTAATCATTGTATGGGCTCAAGCAAGCCCCCAGGGCTTGGTATGCGAAGATTGATGGTTTTTTGTTGTCATTGAGTTTTGTTCGATGCGAGTCTGATCCTAATGTATATTTGAAGCTGATTCATGGTTATTTGATGATTATTGTCTTGTATGTGGATGACCTTCTGATTATAGGAAGTTCAAAGAAAGAGATTGCCTCCTTAAAGGATGCAATGAACCATGCATTTTCTATGACAAATTTGGGATTGTTGAGCCAATTCTTGGGTCTCAAAATTGCTCAATCCCAACATGGAATAAAATTACATCAGTCCAAGTATGCCTTAGATTTGATGAACAAGTTCAACATGAAATATTGCAATCCAAGCAAGACTCCCTTCCTTTCAGGAGTCAAGCTTGAAGAAGCAGGTTCTTGTCCTATGGTAAATAATACATTGTATAGGTAGTTGATTGGGTGTTTGCTTTATATTACACACACTCTACCTAAATTATATTATGCAGTTAGTGTGGCTTCAATATACATGGATCAGCCTCATGAGGTCCACTGGAGGGCAGCCAAAATGATCCTAAACTTTTTTCAAGGAACAAGAACTCATGGGATCTTGTACAAAGAAAAATTTGACCTTGATTTGATTGGGTTTACTGACAATGATTGGGCAGGTGACAACACATATTGAAATTATACATTAGGATATGTGTTCATTCTTGTAGAAGGACCAATCAGCTGGTCAAACAAGAAGCAGAGTGCCATAGCACTCTCATCTACAGAAGCAGAGTATAGAGGAGTTGTAAATGCAACAACTCAATGTTTGTGGTTGCAGGGATTACTTGGAGAATGTGGCTTCGAATCAAAGTTTTCAACTATTATCTACTGTGATAATCAGAGCACCATTCAAATTTGCAATGATCCATTTTAGAGACAGTGAACCAAGCACAATGAGATCCATATGCACTACATCAGACAGCTTGTGCATGATGGTACCATTCATTTACTCTTATGTGCATCTTCAGAACAAGTAGGAGACATATTCACCAAAGTTTTTTGTGAGAAGAAATTTAGAAATCTCAAATCACTGTTGGGGATTCCTGATCATGTTGTGAAGCATGATTGATGACAAGATTTCCAAAAAAAAATTTCCTGTCCATGTTTAAGGGAGGATTTTCCCACTGGGTTTTTGCCTCTTTCCTTGGTTGTATGGACAAGCAGTATGTAAAGGGTGACTAAGCCTTGTTGCTAGGACCTATAGATTTCTAATATTTAATCATAAATTCAGGATTAAGGGGGGGTGTTAGAATAATCAACCCATAGTTACCTACCTTAGACATTAATTTAATCATTTTTGTCTTATTACCTAGTTTCCTAGATTCCACTCTATGTTAGTTGCCTTCTACATGTCCTAGAAGTCAACACATGCTAAAACTAAGTCATGGAGCACTTGGGAAACATATTGCAAACCCATTTTATCATGTCTTCTTTATTCTAGATTATCCAAAGTGCATATCTACTTATTATGTAAATATGCCTTGTTTTATTTCTGATTTAAGGCAAAGGGAAAGATAGACTAATGGTAACTGCCTTGTTTTTTTCCCAGATCATCCTCCCTCCTTTTATCCAAATAAAAGAATGTATGATTTGTCTTTCCATCCCTCTTTAGCTTTCCCACTTGACTTAGCCAATTCGTGAGCATCTACCTAGATTTGGAAACTGCTTTATGCACCTATGGGGGATTTGACTAGTTTTGGTAAGCCTTCTTTTTTACTATTTTGAATGGCATATTTATGCATTCAAATATCTCATTTAATTATATATTATAGCATCCTATCACTTCATAAGGTTGTCTATTGTACACTTACTCAATACCGATTAGTGTTATGCTCAAATTTCAGTCTCCTTTGGTGTTAATTTTGCATGTTTGATTAGCAATTTTGTGAGTGTAATTGTTCTATATATTGGGTTAAATTTCCACATTGGTTTTATTCTAATTATGGCATTTTTCCTTTTTCATGGTGTAATTATTCTTATTTTGTTTTCAATTGATCTTTCAATTCTTCATACATATCTCTATTCCGATTGATCAGTTTTTCTGTTTCTTCAAGTTGCTCCTTCAGTGATTTATTTTATGTCCTTGAATTCTTCAATTCATCCAGAGAATTGATTAATTATCCTTCCTGGGAAACACCAATATTGACTTCATCATCGCACTTTGGGATTCCTTCAAAGAAACTGGATTTATCAAGATTTGAGACAGTTCATATGACCTCTTCCATAGAGTTTTTGTTATCAATAACTATCTCCATCTTGAAGAGTTCCTTTGAGCCTTTTGATTTTTTCTTTTATATATTTATTTCACGGATGGAAAATAAATTCCATTATACATCCCTTCCTTATTCGGTTTGAATATTCTTGCGGGAGCTCTTTTAGTTGAATATTTCCCTTCCAATGCATTCTCATCCTGAATTAGGGCAATAAATAATACATCTCTTGGAATGTCACTTTTTACTTCGTCTAAAGAGCTGTTATATTCGATGTACATGATTTTCTTTTGTTTTTAGATTTTTTTCTTGTCCATGTCCTTGTTCTGTTGATATTTATCTTTTCATTCTTGATGCTCTGACTCTTCCTCACTTTTTCTTTCTCTATTTTCTTCATATGTGCATTTGGAAGAAAAATTACCAATTTTTCCACATTTAAAACACTCAAACAGAATTTTTCCTTGTTACTTACCTTTTCCTCTCTTAAGTATTCTTATGAAGTTGGCCTCTTCTTCGTCTAAAGGCTCAGTTGTAATTTTGCACTCATTTCTATTAGATTTAGGATTTCCTATTGCTTTGAACGCAACTTTCTTTCTGGATTCATTCTTAGGTTAAATTCTCATTTCATATGCTGTGAGTATTCCATATGATTCATCCTTTGTTAGATAATCTAGATCACTTCTATCTTCAAGAACTAAAACCTTTGGATTGAAGTGGGTGGGAAGAGTTCTCGTAATTTTTTGCACAAAATCATTTTCTTAATAGTAGCCTCGATCCCTGTTATGGAGTTCACTATTTCATTTATTCTAAGAAAGTATGAGGTTGTGTCTTATTCTTCCTTCATTTTGAGCATTTTAAACTACGCATATAATGTTTGCAGTTTTTCCTTTTTGACCTTATCATTGCCTTCATAGATACTATATATTTTATCCCATACTTCATTCACTGTGGTGCATTGCATTACCTTATTAAATTCATCATTTGTTAATCTGCACAAAATGGGATTCTTCACTCTTGCATTCCATTCATGTTGTTTTTTATTCTATGGATCCACAATCACTGTTCTGGGGGTTGTATCCTCACGATTCTCTTATGACTCGTCACTATTCTGCTATGACTCTTCTGCAACTTTTGGAAATTTATATCTATATTCTATTGATTTCCAAACATCCATGACAAGTGGCTGCAAATAAACCTCAATTCTTATTTTCTACAAGGTATAGTTTGATCCGTCAAATATTGGAGCTCTATTAGTAGACAACCCTTCTTGATTATCCATATATGTGTTGGATCATTCTTCCAGATGTTAGTTTGCTTATTGAATACATCCGCTCTAGATATTCTAGAATAGAAGAATTAGCAAACATCTAATATTTTGAGTTGTCTCGAGGTTGATCCCAAGTCATCAACTTCAACACAGGATATTATTCCCCTATTGCATTTACCTGAAACCTCAAACAAAGCTCCAATGGACTTGGATTTGCATCTTTCACTTCTACTTGTACGTGATGATGATGATGTTGACCTCAAGTTGTGTCTATATTGATCCACCTTTTATCATATTTTGTGCTTTAGAATTTTGTTTCAATGCCCAGAAGTGGTATTTTGTAAAGAAATATTCAAAGATCGACAATTTTGTAACCATAATTTTTTAATATAATACAAAAGTTTTCCTTTTTGTGCAATCATGGTGTGTCACTTGTATATTTACTTTCTATTGTTTTATGCATGACTAATAATAGTAGCAACACATTTTACTCTAAAAATAATGATCCTTCAATTAAATTTTACTAAGTTTCTACTTACTTTGTCAATCCTCGAGTGTTTGAATATACCTATTTTTTGGCTCAAATATTCTGCATAATCCTTTCGTATTAGTGTGAGTAGCAATAGGCTTGCCACTAGTTTTGCAAAATTTCATTTTCATCATGTTTATGGGGTGAACTTCTTATCCATATTCTCTTGATGGACTTATCATCATTTTTACTATGAATACTTTTGATATACTTATAAGACATATTTTTTTGATGCACACATGTCCTTTTCTTCTAAGTTGAATAGTTTTCAACAACATTCTACCAATCCAATTTCCTTTGGTGTAGGACTTTTAGAAAAAAAATTCGAGGAATTATAGCCATACTTATCACACACATATCATTTTACAGTCTGAAAATATTTTTCAATATTCCCAACAAATTTACATCTCCAACATCCAATGATATTCTTATTTCTTAAAACATTCACATACATGGTTTTCTCCCTTGTTTGATATTGAATTCTTTTGTATTGCACAGTCCATTACCAATTTTCTCAAACCCAATACCGGTCTTGACTTAGGAGATGTTGACAACTTATTATTTTATTAAGTATTTGACAACTTAGTAGTCCATTTACCATTTCTGACTCCCTCAAGGAATTTTTAAGTGCACATTGGTTTTCTTCTAATCCCTTTACTTTTCCCTTTGCACAAGGAAATTATTCTTCTTTCATTTTCAACTGACCCTTCAAGTCTTCATACATATCTTTATTCTGATTGATCACTGATTTTTCCACTGCTTCAAGTTGCTCCTTCAGCACTTCATTTTATTTCCTTGACTTCTTCAATTCATCTAGAGCATCGATTAATTATCCTTCTCAGTCAACACCAAGACTAACTTCATCATCATATTTTGGGCTTTGTTCAAAGCAACTGGATTTATTAGGATTTGACGTAATTTGCATTACCTATTCCATAGAGTGTTTGTTATCAATAATTGTTTCCATCTTGAAGGGTTCATTTTAGCCTTTTGATTATTTCTTTCCTTCTAATTTCAGATATGGAAAATAAATTCCATGATACGCTCATTCCTTCTCTGGTTTGATATTCTTACAGGAGCTCTTTTGGTTTATTATTTCCCTTTTGATACATTCTCAACCTTAATTAGAGCCATAAATAATACATCTTGTGGACTGTCACTTTCTTCTTCCTCTGAAGAACTGTTCTCTTCGATGTACAACCTTTTTTTGTTTCTAATTTTTTTTCTTGTTCATGTCCTTGTTTCGTTGATGTTTTTATTTTTCATTCTTGATGCTCTCACTCTTCCTCACTTTCTCTTTCTCAATTTTATTCATATGTGCATGTGGAAGAAAAATGACCATTTATTTCACATTTAAAACACTTAAAAGGTAGTTTTCCTTGGTACTTACCTTTTCATCTCTTCATACTTTTAATGAATTTGGACTCCTCTTCGTCTAAAGGGTCAGTTGTATTTTTGCATTCATTTCTACTATATTTAGGCTTTCTTGTTTCTTTGAATGCAACTATCTTTTTGAATCCAATACTGGGTTCAATTCTCATTTCCTATGCTATGAGTATTCCGTATAATCCATCGTTGGTTAGATCATCCATATCACTTATGTATTCAAGAACTGACACCATTGGATTAAAGCATATGGGAAGAGTTCTCATGATTTTTTGCACAATATCCCCAAGCCTTGTTATGGAATTCACTATTTAATCTACTCTCAGAAAGTATGAGGAAACACATTATTCTTCCTTCATTTTCATGGTTTCAAACTAAGCATATAATGTTGGGAGTTTGGAATTTCTGACATTTTCATCGCCTTCATAGATAATACATAATTTATCCCATACTTCCTTCACAGTGGTGCACTACGTTAACTTAGTAAATTCATCATCTACTAATCCACATAAAATGGATATATTTGTTCTCTTTCTCGCATTCCATTCATATTGTTTTATATTCTTTGGATCCATATTCATTGTTCTTGTGGATGTAGTCTCATGATTCTCTTCTTACTCATCACCGTTCTCTTCTTACTCATCTGTAACCTTTGGAAATTTATATTTTTCTTCTCTCAATTTCCACACATCCATTCCAAGTTACTGTAGTTATACCTCCATACTTATTTTTATAGAAGCTATAGTTTGAGCCATCAAATCTTGAGCTCTATTAGTGGAAAACCCCTCTTGCTTATCTATATATCCGTTGGATTAATCTTCAAGATGTTATTCTATTTACTGAATACGCTAGATCTGAAACCAATTGTTGGTATTAAGTTATTACTAAGAGGGGGGTTGAATCAATAATAGCGTAGATATGTGCAATTATACACTAGTTTTCCTGATTTAAAACTTTATAACAATCATAGCAATAAATAGAGCAGTGCACAAATTCTTGGGAACAAATGTATATATATCAATATGAATGATTATGAATAGTTACATCAAATAGGAGATTAAATTCTTTGAACATGAGCACCCACCCATTTTATATGTTAACTTGATATCAAGTACAACTTGCGGTCTAATAGAACCAACCTACAACAACTTCTATATGCGTAAGCTTCAACTCATGATATTCAGGCACCAACCTAAATATATATCAGTCTGGTTGCACAAACTTGGACTTGCGGCTTCAAGATCCAATCTGTACAAGCACTATGCTCTCCAAGTGTGGAAGTTATATATTTTTATTATTCTCCAATAGCCATTGGAAGGATATTATGATCCATTGAATTTTATCTACACCCATAAAAGGGATTTTGTTGCATCCTAATTGTATTTTCCAACACTAACTAGAAGGAGGATACAACCCCCTAATCTTTTCCCCGCCTTACCTCCATGATATGAAATATGATTGCATGGAAAGTAGAGAAATTATCTTTTATTCAAGTTCCACAACTGTTGAATTCTTCTTATCTAAGTCTATGTATCTACAACAGATAGTTTCTCAAAAAGAATTCAAGTCCATGTATTCTTTTTTCACATTACACAACTACCGCAATCCTTGATCTACATCTTTGTATCTATGTCAAACAGCTTTCCAAAATACAAACAAGTTAAGATTTACATTTGTGTGTTTGCATCTATATATCTCCGTCAAAACGTTCTTCAAAAATACGATGTGCAGAGATAAATGAAGTATGCCTCTTCTTAACTGATCTATGTTTTTTGTTTATAGAATACCCTCAGCTTAGTTATATTTTCTTTTTTTGAGAATTTCTTACTAAGAAGAATCATTTCGATATCCAGACTTCGGGTATCCTATCATCTAGTGTTTCTCATCTCGCACTGCGGCTCCACTACAAAAAATATTCAACTGTGATCAACAAGCCATTGGTGCCCCAAAAAACAAAAACTCTGAAGGTTTTCAAACAGTTATATATTCATCTCCACAAGCTTACTTCACCACATCCATCTCTTGCTTATTTATAATATTTTTTACTCAGGATATGTGTCCACTTTGGTAAAGTATGTTTACTTCGGATATCATCCCGTTGAATTGCGTCTCCAATAACTTAATGTCTGCATCAACATGCCACATTTGCAATTCATGTCTTTAATTTAATGTGCACATATGTCAATACTCTTGTGGTACTTTCACACATAGCTGTTGTTAAACAAATATTTTTACTGACTTCTTTGTGGTGTTATCACACACACAATTTTCTTAATTTACAAGTCTCACAATTAATACTTGTGCACCTATTTTACTTTCAATTATTATTTTATGTGCATGAATATGTGCATAAATGAAACCAATGCCATGATGGTCCTTTAACCTCTTGATATTTGACATCAATATTTTCAATTTGTCTTATTCATCTTAAATTTCAACTTTCCTTGTTCATCTTTGGTCTTTTACATCAATGACAACATATATTCAACCTTAAGATGGATCCATGTTAATTGTATTTACAATTAAGTTTTTGAAGTTTTTAAAATCAATGTCTCCTAGATGGTCATTATGAACATCAAAGAGTATCAAAGAGTTTTATAGAATGTCATTAAATAAAACCTATAATATATTATTTTATTTAACTATATGAAATTTAAATTGGAATTTAATAGACACAATAATCATGGTTTTGGAATTGCAACTTTTACATATGGATTGAAATTGCATTTGTGAAATATAAATCACACTTTTGGAATAAAAAATAACATATTTTGAATTGCAAATCCTACTTTTGGAATCGAAAATCACAACTTCTAATCAACAAAAAGGAAATTTTCAAGTAAAAAATTATACTCAGATAAAAAATTACACTTTGGGTGTTCAAATTATTTGAAAAGGGCACTTTTGGAATTGGAAATTGCATTTTTTGAACTTGATTCTGCACTTTTTGAGCTCAATTTTGCACATTTTTTTGTAAATAAGGAAATACTTTAATATTTCTCCAAAAAAAGATTACATGGCTTCAAAAAGCTTGGGCTTGCCAATTTACTGTCACTATGATGACCTAATAATCAATTCCATAACCTTCTTGGTTGTTCAATATTCAGAAAAAACCTAGCAAAAACAAAAGAATGACAAGTCCACCTAAACGTCTATTACATAGTATGAACTTTATCATCAAAAAAACCGAAACTTTTAAATGCAAACTTATGATAAAGTAAAATCTGTTGATACACTACCATGATATAGGACTAAATACTAAACAAAAAGACACTAACAACAGATGTAAATAACCATATAGCCCCAATAGAAACCCTTAGTCCACGTCGTCACTTACGGATGAAGCGAGAAACACGAATTCCTTGCACTAGTTCCAATTACACCATCGTCAAGCAAAGTCACATACTAACCAAATTTACCTAGAACCAGCCCCTAAACACTTGATACGCCCACTCTTGATACCTTCAATGGAGGAAAGTAGAATTGAATTCCCATTTTACTTGCCATTATATACATTTTCCTATGCATAATCTTGCAATCTTGATTATGCTATTTCCAAGCACATGTAGGCTCCTTGTCACCAACCACTTTGTTCTCAGACTCCATGAGTGTAAAATTCAATGAAGCATAGGATCATCAAGGCTACAAAACTAAAATGAATAATCGTAGCAGAGAGAGAAGAAGCAGATTGAGTAACTTAGATCAATAATGCATGAAGAGTAAAACAACTTATGAGACCAATAATTGGAATAATAATCATATATCCATTAATCAGTATTAATCCTCATATTCAGTAAATAATATGCAATACAATGGTTATACATATAGGATAATTTGAATTCCTAATACAGGATTCGAATCTACCAACTTAGACTAACTCTAGAGCTAACTCAGAGTGAGAAAAAACACCACTAGAGCTAACAAGTGCAACTCTGGATCTCTAAAATAGTTCACAACCAGTTAAATGAGGAGGATAGGTGAGTAAATTATCCCTATCTCCCTTAAATCATGCAAGCCAGCGCTAAATATACTAAGAGTGACCTAACTTATGTGAATCAGAGCATAACTCAGCATCACAACACACCGACTAGGGTTAACTATTGGACATTGTTGGTGCCACTTAGTGTGGGCTCTTAAATTATAAGGATTTCTCCATGTGGAACCTAAACTCATTCAATTAACTGTAGTAAGTGCAATATTTCCCCTAGGTGTGTCCCCCATGCACTAGTGAAGTGACGATGATGTCCTAATCTAGGAAAATAGATAAATAGACTTATGTGGTCAAAGGGAGGATTAATAATAATCCCAACACCCCCCCTTAATCCTGACTTTGGAAATCTTGGGCCTTGGAAATGAATACTAGAGGTCACCCATTCGATCTAAATGTAAAATTATCTGCTTAAAAAAATGAATAAAATGGGGAAAACCTCATGGGAATAAAACCCCCCTCAAAATAAGCAGGTAAAACCAGGATCAAGCTTTAATATCAAAAAACTTGTGAAAAATGTTTCTACAATTTTGATCCACAGAGATGAAGTTTGCAGAGTGATGGTCCTTGTGTGCACTAGTATCCCAATAATGTGGATGTGAACCTCTCCAAACTAAATGATTATGTATGGAGGAATATTTCTCTTTGGAAGAACATGAATCTACTCAATTGAATTAGGAACATAGACAGCTACATAATAGATTATGGGACCATGTAGAGAAACTGACATAATCTAACAAAAGAGAAAAAGTGCTTGAGAATTATAACCATGTGAGGTAAACCAAATCAAATGAGATGTTGCAAGTTTGAACATTGAACCATGTGAGGTAAATTCATCTCTAGATGTGAGGATAAATTGTCCAAGCGAATGCAAGATGTATCCATCTTTACTAGCACTCTGAGGAAATGAGCATGTGATTGAGTAGGAAGGAGGATAAGGCATAGGACCATGGACAATGAATTATTATTCTCCATAATATGATATAGCTTCCAAAATATCCAATGATTTACAACATTTAATATCACCAAGCTCATAAGAAGAAACTAGCATCGCATCCTGGTAGTAGTATTTTTGAAAGAGGCTTGAAGTGCTTGATTTTTCACACCAAAATTGATGAGAAAAACTGCAAGCATGAATGGAGGCTTTTGAAAAATTAAATTTGAACCAATTAAGGTGATTTCAGATCCAAGAATAAGGAACAAAGGTTCCAAGCGTGACACTGAGATGGGGGATGCATTGTGTTCTCCTTCTTTAACAAAACTTTGAGTATTGGTGCAAGCAATCATGTAGGAATTCATTGGAATCACTAGATCAATGATGGTGAATGGATCACTCCTAGAATATGATATTTCTTCCAAAAAAATACAAAGTATCACTTTTTTGTACACCAACAACATGATTTGAGAGAGAGGAATATAATTTCTCTTCAACTCCTTGAGCTTTCACTGGCAAACTTTGCACATAATATAGAATAGAAGAATCACTAGAGAATGACTGAGTAGGATGGAAGGAGACCTTTTATTCAACAATAGAGGTTCAAATGTCTTCCTCTATATAATTTGTATGAGAATATGAGATATCACGGATCTCATAAACTTCTGGAGAAATAGGAGAAGGAGTCACTACAAGGATACTTTCAACATTTCGAATTGAATGAGTTGAAGATTCTGATATTTCTTCATATTGAACAAATTCATCAGAGAGAATTCAGGCTAAGACATTTAAAGGAAGAACAATTGATGAGGTCTTGGATTCTCTCTAGGTATTATCTACTTATTTCTACACACCAAAGGCTCTATCTAGATTTCTCTAGATCTTGAATGGATACTCAGCAGTTTCCATGAGATAACGCATATCAGGAGTCATTACCATACACATATTTGGATATTCTCTTTCACAGTCATCTAGCCGATCATTTTTCTCTTCATAATATTCTTTACCGGCTCCAAAAGAAACATCAAGGAGATCATGTATCCCAATATATGCAACCATCTTCAATTTCCACTCAACATAATTGAATGATGATAGAGGAGGAAGTGATCTCAAATCCATATTGAATTTGTATCTGCAAAAGAAATTCAATTTTGAATCAAATTAGAGAAAACACTCTCTACTTCAACATGTGCAATTTCTCCAGGCGAATCACACCTGGATAGAATTCTCTGGACAGAATCCAGAGGGATAAAGGCAATAATTCTAATACTTATGTGGAACCCATTTCCTTCTAGCGTATCAATGGAAGCTTCTGAGGTTTTCTATTGCCCTTGATACCAGCTCTGATACCTTGTAAAATTAAATGAAGCATAGGATCATAAAGCCTAAATAATTCAAATGGAGAAATGTAGAAGAGAGAGAAGAAGTATATTAAGTCACTCATATCAATAATTCATGAAGAATAAAACAACTCATGAGTCCAATAATTGTAAAAATAATAATATATCCATTAATTAGTATTAATCCTCATATTCAATAAATAATATGTAATACAATGGTTATACATATAGAATAATTTCAATGCCTTAGATAGGATTCGAATCTTCCAACTTAGCCTGACTTTGGAGCTAACTCAATGTGAGAGAGATCACTACTAGATCTAAATAGTGCAACTACAGATCACCAAAATAGTTCACAACAAGTTAACTGAAGAGGGTAGGTGAGATAATTCGCCCTACCTCCCTTAAATCACAGAAATGGGTGCTAGAGAGACTGAGAGGGATATAAATGATGGAAATCAAAGAATAACTAAGCATAACTACACACTGGATAGGGTCAACTACCAGACACTATTGGTGGCACTCAGAGTGGGATCCTAAATTATAAGGATTTTTCCCTGGGTAACCTAATCTCATGCAATCAAGTGTAATAAGTGGAAGATGTCCCCTAGGTGTGTCCCCCATGCACTAGTGAAGTGATGATGACCTTCTAATATAGGAAAATAGACAAATGGACTTATGTGGTCAAAGGGAGGATTAATAATAATCCCAACAATGAGGATGTTTCAGAGAAGACCTTGCATAACCCAAAAGGTGTCCATGATTTGGTCATATGTCGATGGTCATCTAGCAGTCGAACGAGGGTCAAGAACCCACTTGAAAACCTCCTCTTTTAAATCCTTTGGTTTTAGGTCCTTAACATGTTCGCACATATAATTTTCCACTTTCTCAATCTCGTCCTAAATGGATAGAGGAATTCAACTGTAGAAGAAAAGGGATTCCTTATAGGATTTATTATGCTCCATCATCACCCTCAGGGCCTTTCCCTTCTTCTCATTCTGTAAAACCCTCTTTGGTTTTCACCCTTGAGGTGTCATAGTTACCCTCCACGAAATGCAACTAACTTCCTCACACCACCATATCCTTATGAAACTCCACACAAGCTCAGAAAAAGGAAAAAAAAATAATAAACTTGCATAAAATCCAAGTCCTTTCCCCCACTTTTATAGCTTTTTCCACATTCCTGTTCATATATTCCTCCATCATTACTCCACTGATCTCCTCGATTCGCAGGATTACTGTTGCATTCATTACTGAAACTCGTTGCATATTATCATATCCCATCCTTTGTATGAGGACCCGACCATATCCTATTATCATCATAACCAACCGATGACCTTGTTTGTTCACTAACTCGAAGGTTAAATCAATAAATACTTTCAATGTCCGCCCAAAGTGGGATATCTTCATTCCATATGGTAGTCGAAGTATCCATGTGGGGACTGTTGTTGGTATCATTAAGGTTATTTATGTCAGTACCTTCTTTCCTTGTTGATTGGATGTACTTTGGCACCAGTTGGGAGCATTAGGAGACCCAATCCTGGGTTCCAAAACCATCCAACTGTGCTTTTCGATATTTGTGCCTTTTTTTTTGTTTTCCCCCACGTTTGCTGAAATTTCTACAACCTTATTCTCATATCTCTTAACATGGATAAAAGTTCAGGAATGGGAGTGATTAACAGAGCTATAAAATTTTCCAACCTGTATACAATCCTCCAACTATCCACGACCTTGGATAGTCTTTTCCCACTCTATAAATTATTTTCCATCTAGATAATTACCCAAGAATCCCCTTCGATGATGGTAGGTTCTAGGAATTTGATGATAAACAAATTTACACCAAAGAGGAGGCCCTCAAGATACATGGCATTATTGGATTCATTTCCAATAACAAAAATAAACATACACAATCTCACCTTCCTGGTTCCTCACAACACCCCAAAACCAATAGGTCCTAGGTTTTCATTAGAGGACCTGTCAAAATTTAGTTTAAAATATCTCAGTGGGGGAGGATACCAATAGTATGGGCTATCTTAGGAGACCTTTTTATTTTTATTTTGATCCATCCTTGATTATTTGCGCTTAAGACCCATTCTAACAGAATTCTTTTCTTTGATTCTCCCGTTTCCCAATCTTTATCATCCCACTAGGTGACTCTAATAGTTTTATGAATATGTATTCCAATATTAGTCCAAATTTTCATGGGGGAGTTTTCATGTCATGGAATATTTAGTGGTTCTACTCCGTCCATATTTCCCACATCAAAATATTGGGAAAGACAACCAAATGGAGTTTACAATTGAATTATAAAAGGCCACCAATTCTCGGTCTTTAACCGTCTAATCAGGTCACCCTCTTGTCTAATTCAAGCATCTGAAAATATTTTCCCCTTGTCCCAAAAATCAAAATAAAAGGGGAAATAAATAAGAATATGATGCATAGTTTCCTCCTCACCACAACATAGGGGGCATTGTGACAGTCCAACCACGCCACATCTTTTAAGATTTAACTCGGTTAAAATTCTTTGGTAAATGACTAGCCAAATGAAAGTAGAAACCTTCAACCAATGGTTCATCTTCCAATTTGTTTTTGATATGTATTCCCCCATATCACCCCGTTGGTTAGTCCAAAATTCATAATCTTCCTTTTTAAAATTACCTTTTGGTTAATAGCCCCATCTTAGCTTGTCTAGACCGTTCTGAGTTCCTACGCATCAATCCTAGATGTTGTCACTAATTATAGGAAAATACTATTCAAGGACCCTTTGAATCAACAATTAAAGTGGGTTCCATTTACATTACTCCCCTTCCCTATCATGAGATTCCTGAATTGATTAACCTTTGTGAGACCCATTTCCCTGCATCTATCCTGGCTAGTTCCCATGTTGATCTGAGTTGACAACTTAAGCATCTATTGCCAAGAATCTTCCTAGAAATCCACAGAATACCTGTATCTAACTTCCCATAGTATATGGTATTGTATTACACTCCTACTATGGATATCAGTCTACCAAACGTGTGATTCTATTTTCTCCTCATTAAATATGACTGTAATGTCCCTACTTGGAATTTTGGAGAAAATTACAATTAGGGCATTTTCAAGCTTGACTGGTCATGACTCTAGAGGGTTCCAAATTTCACCAAATGGTCCCAAATTCAAAGGAAATGGTATGATGAGTATTAAAACATACCAATTATTTTATGGATACTTCATATCTGACTTTAGACTTGTGAAACCTTGTTTTGGGTTAAGGAGAAACAATGCAAATTTACTAGGAAAAGTGCTCAACTAGTCTTTCTTAGTTTGGTTCCAAACACCACCAAAAGTTTCCAAAATTATGAATGGATCCTATAGGATTTAAATAATACTAAAATACCTTGGAAACTCAATGGTATAATCAGAAATTCATTTTTACATGTTACTCAAGTTTGCACAACTTTGGCCAATTTCTAGCTTTATACTAGTGAAACCCTAGTTGACCCAAATGCACCCAAATGAATTCAAATTTTGTATGGAAGTGCTTGATGGGTATTATGAAATACTAATGAAAAATATGAATTATCATACACTTACCAATTTATTCTACATAATTATTTTTTCCATAGGGAAATAATGACAATAACACTAGGAAATCGATGTTAAAACCCCCAAGGGTAGATGACACTTTTGGCTCTCCAAATGCAGTACGAACCTCCAAAATTTGATAAAAGAGTATGGGGATGAATATAATACATAATTGGATGCAATTAATCATGGTTATTATCTCTTTAAACTGATTATAAAGGTTAACATTCACATGACCACTTTCAGGGAAATTGCTTATGGGGAAATGGCATAACTAGCTTGATTTTGACACATGAAAGGTAGAGTTAAAGGTTCAGACCAGGATGTGACATATAGAGACCATATATATAATAAAAATGAAATCCCAAACATTATTACACATCAGTTAAATCCCTTAATACAAGTATAGTATACACCTCATTTAGTATGGCAGTCAGATACATGAAAGCTAGTGATCTAACAACCTAGAATTGCAAGAGTTTCAGAAATGAATTTCTTGGATTTCGATCCATAGAGAATAGGTACATGAAATTATAGAGTAATAAACAATATAAAACTTTCACAAAATCATCAAACTCAAATAATATCCCTCATACAAATATGATATAAAACTACTTCAAGATTGAAGCCAAATCCATGAAAACTAGCTATCCAAGAGCATGGGGAATGCAATCCTTTTGTTAGCACTCCATTTGCAACAGTTGATTTATGGGCCTGATAGAGTCCAAAAATGGTCCTATACATTTGAACACTCTGTTGGCACCCTTCATATTATTAGAGGAACATTTTCCATGTTTTGAGACCGTCATATGATGAAGAGAGCTCAATCTATGATGGTAGATTCCTCCGGAGGTGAAGACTTGCAGCAAAAGAGATGATAGAGGTAAGCATCATAGACCAACAGTCTAGAATCACAAGGAAGAAGAGTGATGATAGACCATAGCTTTGGCCCAAGACATGGGAGAACGGTCAAAGTTTGGCTTTCGTAGAGTCCGTTAAAACGAGCAAGCAATGAAAGGTCGAGATCAAGACGAAGTCCGATCGATGTCTCGAAACAATTTCACTGAGCAAACATGCTCGATAGAAGAAAATTTCCCAAATCGTGAAAAAATTTAAAGGTTGGAAGCATCTAATGGTAGAGATGAAAGTAGAAGTAGATCTATAGTCCCAGCTTATTTCGCAACCCAGACTTGTGCGGATAAAGTCACGATTCCAAATCATGAAAAGTGGTACCAACTGCAAGAATCAATGGTCACGACAACAAAGGGAATGGATCTAAGGTCAAGGTTCTTTTCTCAATCTGAACTAGCACAGGAAATGTCAAGGTCCCGATTCACAAAGAGGTGATAGGACCCACTCTGATCGATGCTTACAAGGAGAGGTTGATCACGATCGATGGGTAAGAACACACCACGATCTAAAGCTGCTCGTTGTATCAAAAGAGGAGAAATTAGCGGTAGAAGTAAATAAATGTGGACAGTGGATGTGAAAGGTTCCCCTAAATCAGAGCACTGAGGAGGCCTCAAGGACAAGTGTCACATCTAGTGCGAAGATGACAGTGGAAGGGACATTTATACGCGTAATATGCCTCCCAGCAGATTGGCCGATTTCTCCAACGCCATTTTTTATAAACTTAAGGAAAAGGTCCCATCCAATGACACTAAATTTCCTGACTCCATAGGTCCGACACATGGCTTATGTAGTAAAAACAGTAGGGAATCAAGAATTTCAGGTTTTGGAGTGACAAATCAAACATCTACACGAAGCAAAGATAAGCCACGAACTGAGTCCGCTCAGTGCCACCATCACAATAAATGAAAAGGCAAGAAAGGTCAAATCCACAGTCTTTGAAACTAGCTGGGCAGCCACGCGGGAAGTGCTTGAAATCCTACCCATACCAGATAATATAATTAAAACATTAGAATAGAAGATCCCCACCCTAACGTCACACATGCTACTGTCACGTCGACCAGTATTCAAAGACTATATCCATCTCCAGGACAATTAGGATTTTTTAAAGTGCCATCTTCTGAAGTGATTGGGGTATGGAAATGTACATATGGTGAGAGGTAAAGGTTGAACTATGGGAAGTGTTAAGTTCCTTCGTAGACAGCCTTGGATGTGTGGTTTGAGAAGATAGTTCGACAAGGGGTATTGATGGTTGGCGAACATGAAATTGTGTTTCTTTGTCTTCCTAGTTATCTGCACCAGGAAATCATCAACCACCGGGGCACAGATGTTAAACACCTAGAGAGCTTCAACTATTTCCACACATCCCTACCCTCAGATACACTGTGCATGGGTTTTTACATCCTAAGGACACTTCTTCAATACCTCTAGTTGCAGTCACGACCTCCGAAGTCCCAACACACAATGGTGGTGGAGTCATTGGAGCAAATGCTCAGTCTGGGATAGTGGAAGTCCGAAGCCTTCATCACCACCCCTATAATATCCACTTAAAAAAATTTCCATGGGAAAGGAGGAGGTCAAACACACACTCAACTATGTGGCCTATGAGAAATCCCTCCTCATAAGAGGAAGAAAGCAGTACAAGGGTGATAAATCTCTTAAGACATTTATCATCATCAAGTGCATGGCCACCCTTTTCCCAGTCCCTTCCTATAACCATGTTACCAGATGAAGGAAGGTTTGGGAAAGTGATCAGGCACCGAGGCACGGGCCTTCTTGTCAGCCTTTGAGAAACGTGATCTAAAAGAAGAAGGTTGGTCAAAGGAGGTAGAAAATCATGTCTGAAATGGTCCGAGTTGGCAACTGACCGTCAGCAAGCAACATAGGGATCACTTTAACATACCAGGATAAAGAAAACTTTGCGCTGTTAATCCACATTACCACACACTATAGCTCCATGATGTTTATTCACATTTGTAAATCATGGCAATAGTTCCACTCTCTAGACTGTTAACGTTTGATTGTGGCTGGAAATAGTTTTTAGGTTTGTTTTGGAGAGTAATCTCAGCACTAAAATAGTATAAATACACTCCCAATAGGGGGAGATAGGAGTTAGCTGGTTGGTTGGGAAGCCTTCAAGGGCTGAAGCTCTCCATTGTAAATAGTATTTGATCTCAGTGTTATGAATAAAATTGCAGAGGAAGGATTGTCTTTCAAGGCAGAGATTCATGTGTTGTTGCTTCTTTCAATATTCAATCTCTTTACGTGAAATGTTCATCTTGTTTTCATTCTAGTTTGTTAATTTATTTCATGTCTAAAATGAGTGTATAATAGTTTGGAATTCATACATTCTATGCTCCATTTATTGTTTCAGACATTCATTAATTTTTCTTCTAAATTTACATAGAATTCATCTTATTGGTGCTTTGTGTGATGGACTATACCCTCTCATCTACTAATCGCCTGCTAAATATCTCCTAATTTCAAGATTGACGACTATATTTCCTCTATTTGTAAATCCATGCCATTATTCACCTCCTACAAATTTTCCTTACCCAGACCTTCGACTCCATTGCCAATGGTCCCTTACCTTGATAGTCCCATCTACATCTTACATTAACGCACTTTGTTCCATTTAGGAGTTTGGTCTCCTGACCACTCTTGATCGAATATCCTACATGAAGTAAACCTAAAAACAAGCGAGAGATCCCTCTCTGACTGTGCAGGGCCAGAGATGCAGTCTAAAGTGGTTCTGCTGTTGCCCGGGAGAGAGCCCTTTTTTCCACCCAACCTATGGGCATGATCCTAGCGCTAACAAATTGGCGTCATTACCGGGGATGAGGTTGAAGATCATCCCTGCGAAGAATGACATAGTTATATATCTAGTTATTGGTGGTGAACAATGATCAGACATCAAGAAGGTTGAGCACTTTTCACCTGGAGACTCCACTCTTAAAGGATTCAGACTTCAACGACTCCGCTGGTGGTATGACCCATAAATCAAATGGTCGAAAAAATGGGCAGGCTCCGTCTGGAAAAAATGGACCCCTTGTGAGGCCCGAAAATGCATGGTGAAAGGTTAAGGTACTCAAGTTTACATTTCTTCCAAGATGCCTTGTCTTTTCTTGTAAGTTTGTTCTTATCCTTTCCTAGATTTATCAAAACAACCTTCTATGGTTCAATTCATTCGGAACAAAGCTATGAATATATTCATGTTTATCCTTCTTTACAAACCAAAAGCATTGCATCATCTTGTACATTTGGTTTTGACCCAGATTTTTCTCCCGAAGCTCATGACGTTAAAGGTCACCCTTGTGAACCTCATGAAACCTCGGTCAATAGCGTATCTATTGCGCCTAACCTGGTCTCTCCTAGTTTTCCAAGCCGGTACAAACCACTACAATTTCCTCCTATCCTACATGATTTTCTTTTGAAACATTGCAAGTACCTCCCCAAATTTGATGGATAATCCAAAGACTTCACCGCTGAGAAACATTTACAAGACTTTGAACATTTCTCTGACCTTTTTGAGATAGAACATGATTATGTCTGCATGAGGGATTTTTTCCCAGTCTTTGGAAGGAGATGCTAAATAATGGTTCAAACACTTGAAGCCTAAGTCCATCAATACCTGGGAAGAATTTTCTTGCACCTTTTAAAATTTTTGGGGTAGGAGAACGCCACTGGATCAAATACTTTTAGAATTTTATTCCCTGAAAAAGGCATGAGGGTGAGGCCATATCTAGCTTTAACAAAATATTTGCAAGATTTTATTATAACATGCCTAAGGAATTCCAACCTCTTGAGAACACTTCTAAGATCTATTATGCAGCCACCTTTCCTCCTGAGCTGTCCTTGCTTCTTTTGGAAAGAAAAAAAACCACTCCACAACATATGTTTACTGATTGTTTGGAGGTTGACGAAAGCCTTAAGATGTCCAAAAATTTGTCAGGTCAGGACAGTGGTGGTGAAATAAAAGATACATTAAAATTGGTTGGGCCCTACAAGCAGAATGGGAAAGTCCCTGTTTAGATAAAGCTTCCCCTTGGTAGACAGAAAGATGATCAGCCCGATATAGAAGCATATGGTTCTGCAGGCCTATTTTCTAAAGATTGCAATCTACTCAGCACCGGATCCGTAAAGGATGATTTTAAAAAGGATTTCGATGTGTTTGTGTATGATGAGTATGGGGAAGAGTACCTGTGAGCTATACCTGAAGAGTCGGCTATAGAACCAAGGCCTGCTAATGGAGAAAATAAAGCTGTAATGCAAAGTCAGAAGGTTGAAACAGGAAAAGGTGATAAATGTGCTGGAGGTGATAGCCTACCCTCGTGTTATTCCTCTTTTTAATTAATATGACACATGATTAAAGCCTCTAAGAAAAAAAAAAAGGTAGAGTAGATGGTGCATTCCAGAAACCTGTACAGAAGAGAAGATGATAAAGGGGAACAGTCATGCAATCCCTCTCCGATTATTGATACGTCAAGAATTTGTGATGAGGTGTTGAGTCATGAAGAAGGAGGTAGTAGCCCTTGAATAAATACATTTTTTAATGTTTTTCCTTCAGGAATATTACCCCATAAAGGAGGAATATGCTTACTTGGTTTCGTCGAAGAAAAGGAGGACCTCCCTCCTGAGGCACATGGATAAGGTGAAGCTCTAGTTGCAGAAATTTTGAGTGAAAGGATGGATGTTTCATTGGAGAATGATTCTGTGGGCCCTTTTATAGGATCTTCCAAGTACCAGCCTAACAAATCACCAGAGGAAGGGAGTTTCGGACAGCCTTCCCATGAACAGATGGCTGAATATGTTGGAGGTTGCCGTGTTTTCTATGTCCCCATAGCAGAGTACATGGAAAGGCTGGGTGAGGGTAATGACTGGTCGCATCTCTACTTTAAATATCAGTTTATTTGTCACTGCCTTCTCCCATTATCTATTTCATTTATGTTCATCAAGCACGAAAAGAGAACAAAACTATTAGGCAAGTTGCTTGATTGGCATCATTGGAAGTCCGATTTCACTTAATCAGACTTATGCACTAAATTAGGTAGAGTAGGTAGGAACAAATAAGCTCAGCAATCATCAAGCATTTCCTTCATTGCTATTTTAGTTTGTTTTCATTTTCAGTTGTAATAATAGGTTTGCAGTCAAGATCAGGGTTTGCAAGAGTGACATAAATTCGCTAAAGTAGTAGCTCAGAGTAGAATGGAGGATTCAAAGGAAAGATTGAGGATGACCCAATGGATTTGGCACTTGGTCTATGGGGGTTCTTTGATACCTCACTGGGAGGATAACATCCCTCATGGATCCAGCTGCTAGCACTCTGTTTGCAACAGTCGATTTATGGGCCTGACAGAGTCCGAAAAGGGTCCTATTCATTTGAGCATTGTGTGAGCGCCCTTCAGATTATCAGAGGCACGTTTTCCATGTTTTGATATTGTCAGATGATGAAGAGAGCTCAATCTACGATGGTAGATTTTTCTGGAGGTGAATATTTACAGCAACATAGACGATAGAGATAAGCGTCATAGAAAGATGGTCCATAATCACAAGGAAGAAGAGCAACGATAGATCGTGGTTTTGCCCCAAGACGCAGGAGAACAGTCAAAGTTTGGCTTTCGTAGAGTCCATTAAAATGGGAAAGCAATGAAAGGATGAGATCAAGGCAAAGCTTGATCCACGGCCTGAAATAGTTTCGTTGAGCAAACATGCTTGATAGAAGGAACTTTCCCAAAACGCAAAACAGGTTAAAGGTCAGAAGCATCTGATTGTGGAGATGAAAGAAGAAGTAGATCTACGGTCCTAGTTGATTTTGCAAGACAGACTTGTGTGGATAAAGTCATGATTCCAAATCATGAAAAGTGGTATTGGCTGCAAGAATCAACAATCATGAAAAAGAAGTGAATAGATCTACGGTCAAGGTTCTTTTCGCAATGTGAACTAGCACGGGAAACGTCAGGGTCTTGATTGACAAAGAGGTGATAGGACCCACTCAGATCAAAGGTTGCATGGAGAGGTCGATCTCGATCATCGATCAATGGGTAAGAACATGCCCCAATCTAAAGCTGCTCATTGTATCAAAAGAGGAGAAATTGGTGGCAGAAGTAAAGAAACGTGGACGCTGGATGTGAAAGGTTCCCCTAAATCAGAGGGCTAAGGAGGCCTCAAGGCTACAAGTGTCACATCCAGATGATAGTGGAAGGGATGTTTATATGCGTAATCTACCTCCCAGTAGATTGGTCAATTTCCCTGATGCCATTTTTGATAAACTTAAGGCAAAGGTCCCGTCCAATGACACTAACTTCCCCGAATCCACTGATTCGGCACGTGGCTCACATAGGAAAAACAATAGGGAAGTAGGAAGTTCAGGTTTTGAAGTGACAAATCAAACATCTACATGAAGTAAAGAGAAGCTGCGAACTGAGTCTACTCAGTGCCACTGTCACAATAAATGAAAAGGAAAGAAAGGTCAAATCCATAGTCTTTGAAACCAGCTAGGCAGCCACGTAGGAAGCGCTTGAAATCCTACCCATATCAGATTATATAATTAAAACATTAGAAGAGAAGATCCCCACCTTGGTGTCACACATGCTACTATCATGTCGACCGGTATTCAAAGAGTATATCCATCTCCATGCCATTTAGGCTTGCCCTATATATTTTCATCTTCTGAAGTGGTTTAGGTATGGAAATGTAAATATGGTGAGAGGTAAAGGTTGAACTACGGGAAGTGTTGAGTTCCTTCGTAGACAGCCATGGCTATGTGGTTTGAGAAGCTAGTTCGACAGGGGCTATTGATGGTTGGTGAACATGAAATTGTGTTTCTTCATCGTCCTGGTTATCTGCACTAGGAAATCACCAACCATAGGGGCACATATGTTAGACACCTAGGGAGGTTCAACTATTTCCACACATTCCTACCCTCAGATGCACTGTGCATGGGATTTTAGATCTCGAGGACACTTCTTCGACACCTCTAGTTGTAGTCACGACCTTCGAAGTCCCAACACACAATGGTGGTGGAGATGTTGGAGAAAATGCTCAGTATGGGATAGTGGAAGTCCAAATCCTTCAGCACTGCCCCTATAATCTTAACGAATTTGTGATGGGTGAGGAGGAGGTAAAACACACACTTAGCTACGTGGCATGCGAGAAAACCCTCCTCGTAAGAGGGAGAAAGTAGTACAAGGATGATAAATCTCTTAAGGTGTTTATCATCAACAAGTGCATGGCCACCCTTTTCCCGGTTCCTTCCTATAACCGTGTTACCAGATGAAGGAAGGGCTGGGAAAGTGATCAAGAACTGAGGCATGGGCCTTCTTGTCAGCCTTTGAGTAACATGATTTGAAAGAAGCAGTCTGGTCAAAGGAGGTAGAAAAGCATGTCTGAAACGGTTCGAGTTGGCAACTGACTGTTAGCAGGAAACATAGGGATCGCTTTCACATACCAGGATAAATAAAACTCTGTGCTATTATTTCGGGTTACCACATGCTATAGATCCATGATGTTTATTCACATTTGTAAATCATGGCAATAGTTCCACTCTCTAGACTGTTAACGTTTGATTGTGACTGGAAATAGTTTTTAGGTTTGTTTCGGAGAGTAATCTCAGCACTGAAATAGTATAAATACACTCCCGAAAGGGGGAGATAGGAGTTAGTTGGTTGGTTAGGAAACCTTGAAGGGTTGAGGCTCTCCGTTGTAAATAATATTTGATCTCCATGTTATGAATAACATTATAGAGGAAGGATTGTCTTTCAAGGTAGAGATTCCTATGTTGCTTATTTCAATATGTAATCTCTTTAGGTGAAATGTTCATCCTATTTTCATTCCAGCTTGTTAATTTCTTTCATGTCTAAAATGAGTGTATAACAATTTGGAATTCATACATGCTATGCTTCATCTATTATTTTAGACATTCATTAAGTTTTCTTCTAAAGTTACGCAGAATTCATCTTGTTGGTGCCCTGCGTGATGGACTACACCCTCTCATCTACTAATCACCTGCTAAATATCTCTTGATTGCAAGATCGACAGCTATCTTTCCTCTGTTTGTAAATCCACACCATTTTTTACCTCCTGCAAATGTTCCTTACCCGGACCTTTGAGTCCATTTCCAATGTTCCCTTTCCCTGATAGTCCCATCTGCATCTTACATTAACACACTTCGTTCCATTTGGGAGTCTGGCCTCCTGACCACTCTTGATCGAATATCCTACATGAAGTAAACCTAAAAACAAGCAAGAGATCCCTCTCTGACTGCATAGGGCCAAAGGCACACTTTAAAGCGGTTCTGCTATTACCCGGGAGAGAGCCCTTTTTTCTACCCAACCTATGGGAATGATCCCAGTGCTAACACCTTTCGTACATGTATTTATGATATTTCAACTTAAAAATAATATGGAAATGAGATTAAATATCCATACATAATATAACCAATCTTGGGATTCAAATATCCTCAGCAAATTGCAAGCACCACTCCAACAAGTGTGCCATCAACATGAGAGCGTGGTGGGATGGAGAAGAAGGAATGAGAGAATAGGGAGATAGATGAGAATTTGGATGTATGGACCTGTTAGGACCTAACTCACACCAGTTCTAATATTTTGGAATGAATCAGAATAGGGGAACTTCCCCATCCCAAGATGGAAGGATGACAAGGTAGATAGGCGGAATTAGAAGAGGAAGGCCCGCACACGCGTCCAGACACCTCAGATCCTAGAAAGCAATGACGCAAGTGCATAGCCAAATCAGATCGACGGCGGGATACTTTCACCGTGGGAAAGAACCATGACCTATTCAACTGTGAGGGATCACAAAATTTATACCTTCCTTCGAAACTGTCGATGGCCACGATCCTCTGACACTTGCGATCTACGGCAGGGACATAACTCGCGATGACAACATGCGTGGCGATTAGCAATATATAAAGTTGTGATGGGATAGCAATGCCCACGCATCAGGATGGCATAGATCTCATGGCATGTTTTATCCACTGTAACAGCAAGTTTCACGTAGCAGAGGTGCACGACGGTTAGCAAAGGAGTCCAGCTCGACTGGCTCAAAGGTCCCTCATCTATCCATGGCCAAGATCTGATGCGATTCAGATCAGTGGTGCACACTGTCTTTGTTAATGAAAGGTGCAAGGAGGATAACCAAGCGAAGGGTCACAAAATCATGTGCACAAACACAACAAGTGACAGATGATCTCTATGCAAAGGAGATCTACAATGAAAAGAAACGTCGCGCTACTCAAGGTGTTCAAAGGGTAAGGAGTCTACACAAATGAAACACCCAATTGGAGCACTAGAAAGGTTCAGTGAAGTAGGTCATTCTTGAGAAACTAAAACCATTAGGGAAATCTGGGGTGTCAACATCAGGACGAGTGAGCATGCATCTTATACTCTACGTTGCCATTTTGGGTCTGGAGTGGATGTTGTACCGAAAGGCCGATTCGAGTAAAACATCATGGCGGGTCTGCCACCTCAGAAAAATATTAGGATTTGAATGATGATTCAGGATTTGATTCCCAATTTTTATAACAGAATTGGGCTCTATTTCGGTGTTGGTCCCGAGAGCCATAGAATTATAAATAAAACCTCAATTGATGAGGCAGGGGTTGCAATTTTCATTCACAAATCATTCTTCTCTTGTTTTGTCTCTGTAACTCTCTTGGATGTATTATTGAAAAATATGCTCCTGCATTTTTTATATTCATCACAGTTGTTGCAGTCAATCTGTGTTTCCCATTTATCACGTTCATTTATGTGTTGTTTCTGATAAGGCACTCTAGATAAGTATACAAGGAATTCTCTCTCAGCTCAATGCTCTTGTATCAGATGTTGCATTTGTTATTGTGTTCTAGTAAATTCTTAGGAATTCATCTCTTATGCTCCACTATAGATACCTGCCTTTCTTGTTCATTCTACTAAAGGTGGTGCAAGAGATTCACCCTCAGATAGGTGTGTCTTGTTTCACTGGGGTTATTCCCTTTTTCCTCTCTCCACTCTTTCAAGATATTTAAACGTTTGCGCTACTTACTTTTCCTCATAATAGAATGGAATTTCTCTTCCTCATTTTTGCTATAATATCCTTTTATTTCTTTGGGATTTGACTCCATTTCCCAATGATTCTCTTGTATGTCTGTTTTGACATTTTTTAATCTATCATTGCCTCATTACCTACATAAATCTATCCTTTTGCTTATTGTCCAAAGATTTATGCATATGTGTTTCTTTCCTCTATGACAAGAGAGATCCCTCTCTGACTGTATCGGCTAGAATACCGTATAAATTTGGTTGAAATGGTTACCCCTGTGAATTCCTGCAGCAGCCATTGGAAAATTATAGGGTGCTAACATCTTAGTGCTATTGTCGAGGACCTAATTGCTATTACCTCCATGAGAAAAATGACACAGCTTCAGCTCTATGACCTAATTGAGCAGCCAATCGTAGACACACAATTGGTTACAGATGCTTTGGAAACTCCATGAAAACTATGAAAATGGCTCCACTGGGAAATACTAGTGACCAGAAGAACTCATATGAGAAGTAATCTTGATGCAGAGTCCTTCCAAGAAGTTTTTGACCCTGAAAGTTTGATCCGAAAATCCAACAGGCTGCAAAGGTTAGTCAAGCATTTGTATTTTTCAGCTGATAGTGCTATTTTTGTTGGCGATATTTCTAAATGTTGTAATGAGGAATGTGGGTTAGTCCTTCCCAGAACTGAACCCAAATCTAGTCTCTCTGACCTGGCATCAGAAACCTCTACATTTGACTTTCCTCGCATCGCTTGGTCACCTTTGACTTCTGAGTCTCCAGTTAGAGATTTCCCGTACCTACCACACTCTGAGTGCCTCACATTCTCCACTGATAAATCCTTATCAAACCTCTATGGCATAAGGAAATTTCCATTCACAACTTAATCTCCCATCACTTCTGGACAAGGTCAACCTTCATCTCCTAATTTTGTCATTCCTCACCACCTTTCTGTGCCTCACAGTTTATTAATTCCTATCACACTGGCCCTAACCTCTTTAACAAACCCAGTTATACCCCCAAGAATGGGCAACAAATTTTCTCATAGATGCCTCACTGTGGCTCTACATGACCTCCCCCTAGGCCATGCCACCATGCTCAGGAAGTTCTACGGGGAAAGAGGGTACTCGGCTAAAGAGCATCTAGGGTGGTTTTTAGACTGGGTCAACTTGGAATAGGTAGAACACGATGATGTTAAGGTCGGGCTATTTTCTCAGACCCTTACTGGAGAAGCGAGGAAATGGTACAAAAACCTCGTAGATGACTCTATTTTGAGTTGTCAAGCCTTTGAGGATGATTTCAAATACAAGTGGCTAGATCAAAAGAACCCCAAGTAGTATCTCTCTCAATACCACTCCATGAGGAGGAAGGAGAGCGAATCCATCCAAGAATTCTCAGACAGGTTCATGAAAGTGTACAATTCTATCCTTGCTCAATTCAAACCTCCCATAGGTTCCGTCCATCTCCAGTACGCGGAATATTTTAATGGTGAGTTATCCTTATGGCTAAGCATAAGAAGGTCAACTTCCTTGGCATCCATGATGAAAGATTCCATGAACATGGAGGTGAACCTTGTTGCTGTGAGAAATAACAAAAGAGATAAGGGGGAATGGAGAAGAGAGGATGGCGAGTGAAAGGTGGACAAAGAGTTAGAACAAACCTCCACCTTGAGCTTGCAAGAGGATAGAATTGACACAATGCTGAGAACCATGGAAAGAATGATGGAGAGGCTCTCAGTGGATGGAAGGCCCCCTCCCAAGGAAAACCAAAAACAACAAAATAGGAATATGAACACAAGAAGGCCTCAAATCCCCCAGAATAGGCAGAGGAATCCTCCCGAACCACCTGTCAGACCCCCATCCCAAGATAACTTCATGGACTAGGATGGGAAAAATAAAAATGAGGATGAAATATGTCAGCTGTATACTGATTCCCTTACCACCTTCCTCACCAAGGAAGAATGTGATAATGCCCACATGGAGAGAGGAGAGACACTTACAGGAGAAACATATGAATTCAAAAGAGGCTACCAGCTCATTGTCTTAGATGTGCAAAGACAAATCATCCTAAGGAACAGATACCTATTGGTCATGAAAAATAGAGAGGTGGGGAACAAAGCCTCTGCTAGCAAGCCAAAAGCTGACCCACCCTCAAGAGATAACCCCAAGAATGTTATGAAGCCCATAGGGAAATAATGAAGGGAAGACAATCCCCAGAACACCGAACATGGATAGGTTTCTTTCAACCTAGAGGCTAAAATCATGAAGATTAAAATCTCTTTCCCCCTCACCGAACTACTAAAGAACTCATAATATCACTCTAAAATTGCTATGGTTTTGCAACCTCCAGGGGAAATCTCCTTCATATCTAACAGCCTGAATTTGCAAGATGATAGGCCCACTATCCTATTCACCCCCCATGTATATGATCCCTCTAATGAATAAGTACCCCCTTTCTATGTTATCTTGAACATTCACAAATCCATCCTACATAATTCCATGCTCGATTCAGGACCATCCCACAACCCAATTCCTAGAAGGATCATGGATCAACTAGCATTTGACATGACTAGACCCTATAAGGATCTATTCTCTTTCAATTCTAATAAAGTAAAATTATTGGGCCTCATCAAAGACCTGGTCATCTCTCTTGCTCAAATCCCAACTAAAACCCTGGTCATGGACGTGGTGGTGGCTGAGATTCCACCGAAATTCAGGATGTTGCTATCTAGATCTTGGGCAGCCAAGCTCAAAGGCCCTCTAGATGGACATGTCGTATGCCACTATTCTCATTTTTGGAATACAGAAAAGACTGTTTCAAGAGAAAAAATTGGCCTATATGGTGACCAGTGTTGAAAGGCCAAAATACCACCCTATGTACTTACTGGACATAGAGATGGGTTCCGCTATTTTCTTCACAAACGAGGACGAAGAGGGATCACATTTACAAAATGTTACCTTCGAACATATTGAAGTGGAATTAAGCCAAATATGGGACGTGGATTTTAATGGATCGACCTGTAGAGAATGAGCAAGGGCAAGGATATGGATGAGACCCTTTGGGATTTGCGCTTTGAGGAACTCCTACAAGCTGGTTTTTTACTATACAAATAATGAAGTTGAATATGAAGCAATGATATTGGAAATCATGGCCTTAAAGAAGCTCCAAGTTAGGAGGGTGGTGTTGCATGGATATTCTGAGCTGGTAATCAAGAAAATGACCAACGAATATCAGGCCAGGCTTCCCCAGATGAGAAGCTTCTAGAACACTGCCCAGGACCTCATAGAATGATTCAAAGAATGAAGCTTCAAAATGATCCCTAGAGTGCAGAATTGCATGGTTGATTCTCTGGCCACCTCGGCATCGGATTTCAATGTACCTGAGAACCCTATAGGGAGGTATGAAATTGAAGTGAGGAACAGACCTTCTATCCCAGACAATGTAAAAAACTGGCACGTATTCGAAGATGACAAACGAATCTACCAGGGAGTTCAAGGGAGATGCTGTCGACGAAGAAAATGAGTTTCAGGGGAAGGCAACCCCCATTCAAGAACTTTTTCGAAAGCAAATGGAAGATCTAAAGGAAGTCGTTTGGGAAGAGGAGCCCATTGTTAGTGATGAAAACAAAGAAATCAAGGAGGAGGAGGTTCGGGAGCCTAAAATGAAAGGGCAGTGAGTTGCAATAGGGGTAACCAGAATAATCTTTGCGGAAAAGAAATTCTGCAGCTAAAGGGAAATTCCATCCCTAGAGGTCTGATTCCCCCAGAGAAAATATTCAATCTATATAATGTAGCGAGAGAGCCTTAATTGGTTCCAAACTACGAAGATATAGAGGAGGTAAATATTGGGATAGAAGAGAAACCGAATATCATCAAAATAGAGAGAAATATCTCCCCTGAATCCAAACAGAGGAAAAAATCTCATTAATGAAAGAACGTTTGAATGTCTTCGTGTGGATTTACAAGGACCTCAAGGCTTATGACACTAGTATCATCCAGCATACCATACCACTCAAGAAGGATGAGATGTCGTTCAAACAGAAGCTTAGAAGGATGAACCACAAGTTGTTTCCCCTGGTGGAAAATGAGATCAAGAAGTTGTTCGAAGACAAAATCATCGTATCCCTTCGAATATCACGTTGGGTGGTGAACCTGGTCCTTGTCAGAAAAAAGAATAGGGAAATAAGAATTTGTATTGACTTTAGAAACTTGAATAAAATTTCTTTGAAGCACCATTACCCCCTTCCCAAAATGGACCATATCTTGCATAAAGTAGTAGTTTCTCAAATAATCTCTATGTTGGATGGTTTCTCAGGTTATAACCAGATTGTGGTTCACCCCGATGACCAAGAGAAGATGGATTTCACCACCCTTAGGGGCACCTTCATGTATGCTAAATTGTCGTTTGAGATGATGAACGTGGGTGCAACATTCTAACGGGCCATGGACATAGAATTCACAGATGAAAAGGATAAAATCTTGGTTATCTATCTTGACGATATCACTGTTTTCTCCAAATCTGATGAAGAACATGTCTCTCACCTGTTGAAAACATTTAAGAACTGCAGAAAATTTGCCATTTCCCTGAACCCTAAAAAGTTATTCTTTGCTATGAAGGAAGGAAATATGCCCTGGAATATAATGTCTCAAGAAGCCATCAAGGTAGATCCGAATAGGTTCGAGGCTATAAGTAAATTTGAGCTCCCTCGGAACAAGGCAAAGATTCAATCATTCCTAGGAAAGGGAAATTTCCTCAAAATATTTATTGCTACATTTGCCTAACTAGTCAAATATATAACTAACATGCTAGGGAAGGACCAAGAGATCAGGTGGACGCCCGAAGCTAGACAATCCTTCAAGATCATAAAGAGGGCCATAGCCAAGGAACCTGTCCTTACAATCCCATATTTCTCCAAAGATTTCCTCATCTTCTCGTTTTCCTCTGAGCATACGGTGGCACGGGTGTTGTTGCAAAAGAACCACGAAAGATATCAACAACCCATTTCCTTTTGCAGCAATACTTTGAGGGATACTCCCTTGAAATATGACATCTTGGACAAGAAATCATATGCTCTGGTGTAGGATCTAAAGGATTTTAGATTGTACATCCTACATTTCCATATTATAGCCCATGTGAAGGACATCCTAACTCAACCAAATCTGGAGGGACGAAGGGGAAAATGGATCATAATTCTACTCGAGTATGACTTGTAAATAAAAACCACAAACTTTGTTAAAGGCCAGCGGTTAGCTAATATCATGTCCCAGTCTAATTGTGATTCCCACATCTTGCACATGATTGGTGAGTTTTCAGTTGAAGAACTGGATCCTCAGTGACAGTCGAACCCCCCAATAGGTGAGAACTTTCTAACGTCACCTAAGTGTGCTGACGTCATTTTCATCCTACAGAATTTGCAAGCTCCACCAGGCATGGATAAAACTAGAGCCAGATTCCTCAATCAGAAAGTGATAAGGTTTTGCATCCTGAACGAGAAGTTGTACTGGAAAGAGCTTGGAGGAATTCTGCTGAATTGTGTGGACGAACATGAGGCCCAAAGACTCATTAAGGAATTTCATGCAAGATAATGTGGATGGAATCACTACTGGAAAGCCATGATCAAAAATATTATGTGGGTTGCATTGTATTGACCTACAATATTCTCTGACACCGACAAGAAGGCAGCAACCTGCCATACATGTCATGTTTTTTAAGGCAGACATAAATTGGTATCATTGCTCTTAAATCCTATCTAGGTTGAAGCCCCTTTCCAGCAATGGGAACTAGATTTTATCGAGGAAATAAATCCCCATTCTTTGGGGTAGCACAGATGGATCCTCACCGCCACTGATTAATTCACAAAATTGATCGAGGCCATCCCCACAAGGCAAGCCACTGAAACAGTGATCATGCAATTTCTGGAAGAACATATCCTATCTAGGTTTGGTGTTCCTAGGAAAATAATTACTGATAACGCTTCATATTTCAAATCAAAAAAATGATCACCTTCTGCTTCAAATACCAAATACAACTAGGGCATTCTACAGCCTACTAACCCCAAGGTAATGGACTGGTGGAATCCTCAAACAAGAGCCTCATGAGGATCATCAAGAAACTACTGCAGGAAAATAAGAAAGATTGGCACACTGAACTAATCCATGCCTTGTGGGCTGATAGAATTATCATAAATAAATCCATAGGCACCTCACCATTACATCTATTCTATGGCTCATAAGTAATTTTTCCTAACTCCTTGATCTTACCAGTGATGACATTGTTGCAAGAGGAGCATGTGTAAGATAACCCCACCCAGAGGAGGATGGATCAATTATTCTAACTACAGCAGCAAAGAGAGCAGATATTCGATAGGGCCCATCTGTTCCAGGACAAGATGAAATAAATTTTCGAAAGGAGAACCAAGCCCAATGATTTCCAGATAGGTCATGTGGTGTTGCAATGGGATGCACCCCACAAGGAGAAAGAAAATAATGGAAAATTTGATCACCTATGGAAAGGCCCATACAAGGTCTCTGCCTTCAAGGGAAAGAATGCTTATGTGCTAGAAGAAATCGAAGGTGGATTGGTATTTGGAGCTCCATTTAACGGGAGACTCCTGAAACGTTAATTTTTGTAGAATAAATTAGTCCCATTGTCATTTGTATATATCATTTATTTTGTTTTAAGAATATATTCCATGTGTGGATGACGCTCTGAAAGATTTAAAGCCTGAGGTGAAGGAAGTAAGATCCTCAAGAGATGCCATCATTAAGTTTTTTTTCAGGTCAATTTTGAAGATACAGGAGAGGTTGAGGTGACCCAATGGATAAGACACATGGCCTACATAGTCCTTTTCTACCTAACAGGGAGGAGAGCATCCCTGAGTTGGAGCCTTTGTTAGCACTTGCCTCGCACCAGTGCTAATATTTTGAAACGAATTGTCATAGAAGAACTTCACCATCCCAAGCTGGTAGGACAACAAGGTAGATGGGCGAAATCAGAAGAGGAAGGCTCACAGATGCGTCCAGACCTCTCAAATCCTAGAAAGCAATGACACGAGTGCACATCCAAATTATATTGACGGTTAGAGAATTTCACCTTGGGAAACAAGCATGACCTATTTAACTGTGAGGAATCGCGAAATTCATAGCTTCCTTCAAGAACTTCAATGACCATGATCCTTTGACACTCATGATCTATGGCAGGGACACAGCTCATGGCGATAACATGCACAGCAGTTAGAAAAATATAGCATTGTGATGGGATACTAGGGCCCATGCATCAGGATGACCCATATATCACATCGCATTTGATCCACGGTAGTGGCAGGTTTCACGTGGAAAAGGTGCACGAAAGTTAGCAAAGGACGTCAATGCGACTAGCTCAAGTGTCCCTCATCTATTAATGGCAGATATCTGATGCGATTCAGATCAGTGGTGCATACTGTCTTTGTCAATGAAAGGTTCAAGGAGGATAACCAAGGGGAGGGTCGTATAATCGTGATGAATGATCTCTGTGCAGAGAAGATCTATGGACAAAAGCAATGCCGCACTAGTCAAGGTGTTCGAAGGGTAAGGATTCTGCATGAATGGAATGCCCAATTGGAGCACTAGAGAGCTTCAATGAAGTAGGTCACTCCTGAGAAACTGAAACTGTTAGGCAAATCTAGGGCGTCACCATTAGGACGAGCGAGCATGCATCTTATACTCTGCATTGCCATTTTGGGTCCAGAGTGGGTGCTGTACCGAAAGGCCGATTCAGGTAAAAAATCATGGCGGGCCTGCCAACTCAGAAAACTGTTAGGATTTGAATGATGATCCAGGATTTGATTCCCAATTTTTGTAACAGAATTGGGCTCTGTTTCAGGGTTGGTCCCAATATCCACAACATTACAAATAAGACCTCATTTGATGAGGCATGGGTTGGAATTTTCATTCATAAATCATTCTTCTCTCATTTTGTCTCTCTCACTCTCTTGGAAGTATTAATGAGAAATATGCTCCTGCATTTTTGAGATTCATCATGGTGGTTGCATTTAGTCTGTGTTTCTCGTTTATCACGTTCATTTATGTGTTGTTTCTACTAATGCACTCTAGATTAGTATACAAGGAATTCTCTCTCAGCTCAGCGCTCTTGTATCATACGTTGCATTTGTTATTGTGTTTTGGTAAATGCTTTGGAATTAATCTCCTATGCTCCACTGTAGATACTAGCCTTTGTTGTTTATTCTACTAAAGGTGGTGTAAGAGATTCTCCCTAAGATAGGTGCCTCTTGTTTCACTATGCTTCTTCCCCTTTTCCTCTCTCCACTCTTTCAAGATATTTGACTATTTTCGTTGCTTACTTTGCCTCAGAATACAACGAAACTTCCCTTCCTCATTTTTTCTATAATATCCTGGATTTCTTCGGGATTTGACTCCATTTCCCAATGATTCTCTTGTATGACTATTCTGCCATTTTTTAATACATCAACGCCTCATTACCTATAGAAATATAGCCTTCTTCATGCTATCCAGAGATTTATGCATATGTGTTTCTTTCCTCTATGACAAGAGAGAGCCCTCTCTGATTGTATCGGCTAGAATACCATCCAAAGTTGGTTGAAATGGTTACCCCTACGACTTCCCACAACAACCACTAGAAAATTATAGAGTGTTAACAGGACCTTCAACCTAAAACTAAAAAGAATTTATTAAGCTACAATTAGAGTTCTTAATGGTCTATCCATCAAGCAACTTGGAAAGGAATCCAACGCCCTCTAAATTGGTTCACAAGCAGGGGGAGTGAACACTCACCATGCAATGGACAAGAAAAATCTCTCCAAAATGACAAATGTCAATTTAAAAACTATCCAAAACTATTCTAATTCCTCATAAAATACGTTTATTAACTTCATGAGGCCTCCTAAGTTCTAATTTCCCTCCACGGGCTTCCTCCAACTCATCTTAATGTTTTAGTAACTCTCTTGACACTTGTCTTCCTCTCCATGCTCCAATTATTTCCCCAATTTAAGTCATTTCCTCTAACTCCAAAACATGATCTATTTGTGGATATTTTATCCTTTTCATGTCATCTTTTTCATATGTCTTCAATTAGGTCTTAATTTTTCATACTTGTCATAGAATCTTTCATCATTTTTTGTCTTAGAGTGCATGGAGTCTCCTTCCAAGTGGCACACATTGTCTTCTAGTCTCTTCCTCTTCCATGGTAGTTACTCTCCTTTACAAATTCTAATTACTTGGCTCATTCTATTATATTTGACACCACATCACCCTCAAATAACGTTACACTACCCATGTGTTTGAATTTGGATGAAGATCGTGCCAAGTGATTGGGGAATCTAGTCATCCAAAGCCACCACAAGATTCCAAGTGTCTTCATGAAACCATGCCACCTTATTTTATTAGCATTTATCATTGATGTGATCCATTTAAATATGAATATGGTAAAGTAAAGTATTTTTGGGTCCCATTTCGCCTTATTATATAAATTATGTCTCCATCTCAACCTAGGGAACTAGTAGGTTGGCGGAACATTATTTGCAGGTAGTCTTATTTCAAAATTATTTAATTGGGGACATGATAGTCCTTAACCATTAAATTGTTGTAAATGAACAACCCTATTCTATGTTCATCTATGCTCATCCCAAGAATCCACTTAATCTAGTTTAACTTCTAAAGAATACAGTCACAATTACCTTTTGTTGTTCTTGTTCTAGAAATTGAAAGACTCATGAAATCACATCTAGATCACTCTTATAGAAAATGAGATCATGTTTACCAAATCATCTAATGATTAACCCAACTATCTTAATCTGATTATTCTAGAAATCCAAAAATACATGAATTGAGTGCTAGTCTAGGAATTCAAAGTACAAAAATGAAGTTCAACTATCCTATGAATTCAAAGTACATGAATGAAATTCTGCAAAAATAAAAGCAAAGAACAAACTGCAAGGATTCATGGAAACATCAACTAAAAGATCTAAGGATGAACAGAGCTGTTACAACTACCACGCAACTTGCATAAGGAATAATTACCTACTCAGTCGACTGCCATGCCATGCCACTATAGATTTCCAAGAGATGCAATTAATAACACACTGTAAATCGACAACTATTACAGCTTCCTATGAAGAAATAAAATTAACATAACATCACACAATAGAATAATTAAAATGCCTAATTTAACTCAGCAATCCATGTGGGAAGGCGAGACCATCCTTCACACAGAGATGCTGGATATAACGCACGATAAAACCCTTAGATCTGAAGTAACTCCTTGTATTAAAAAGGCAAATCAATTACACAACTCTCAGTCACAGCTAATACAATGAATTGGTTACGAGTTCAAACCCTGGCTCAGAACAGTTCTCCATATTTATACAATGTAAATCATAACATCCTATCCCTATTATTGGGAAGCCATGAAGATCTCTGATCTTTAGGCGTCCTAAATTACAACAGCTGTTACAATCGTGGCAGGATGAAAGATAGGAAATATAGAGAAACTGTTAATTGACCGAGAAATAATGATATCCTCATATCACAGCTATAATCAAGCAGTGGCACACTGTTGACCTCCAAATCTGTCGCATTCTGTTGCAGCTATCTTTCTACAGCTTTGCCTGGAATCATATACTAGGACCGTATTCCTTGGGAAATTGTAGGATGGATGGCGATCAGCTTGAGCAATGAATGCCCATCATTTTCGTAGCATGTTCAGCCCACTATACCTGCAGTCTATATATCTCAAAATACCTTTATAAACCATCATATGTTAGCATATTGAGAGATATAAATCCTTAATTACCACAATCATAAGTATTAATAAAATAAGACAATAACCAATCATACCTTGGTGGCCATAAGAGAAGAGTGAGGGAAAAACATCTATTTGGCATACTCAATGGGGTAGGATAGGGAAAAAAGAGGTGAATAAGGATGGTCGAAAATGGGCCATTTCTGGGCCCAACATCTCCCCTCAATTGTCCTGTTGCATGTCCTCATGCAACCACCTCCATTATTCTAAATCTAAATCTTGCACTGTGCTCTATTCATGGAGAGAAGAGAAGTTGTAGGGGAACTCAGATGTTCCTTCTTTTTCTATGAATCCCCTATGGGCAACCCAATATCTCAAACATTGTTTCTCCTCTGCCTTGGTTAGTGAGAAATCCATCCTGTATGGTTTTTCTGGCCACCAGATGAGGGGAAATTTAAATTCCATGCCCATCCAATTAGCCCCACACTCCCTGATACATCCAACATAACCCTCAACCCTCGAAATAATAGGGGTCCCTGTTCCTGAGGGTAGGAGAGGCAACCTGCCACCTATGCTTACTACCTTCCAAAGCTGTTTGTTAATGTATGGAGATCTGGCGGATGCAGGTAGAAATAAATTCTTCCTGTAGTTCCATTATATGTCGAATCTGGATAGGGCATGAGAGCAAACTCCAGTGTCGAGCAAGAAAAATATGAGGATTTTGAGGCTCACTTCGAACCCACAGATTAGAGTGGCCTTCATTGTGAGAAAAGGTTTGAAAATACCTTTCCCACTGAGCATGATTCTCACAAAAGAAGAAAAATCCCTCAACTAAACATCTATTGAAAAAGGGACAAGATTTGAATGGCGGTCCAAAGGACAAGCCATCTCATGCAAATACAGTTCACACAGCAAATTCTGGTCTTCAAAATTGCTTCTAAAAAATGTTTCCAAGAATTTTGCTAAGTTTTTTATCTCAAATGATCTCCCTTCTTTCAAAGCCCTTAACTTAAACCAAACAAATTGTTCAAATAAAAAGAGAGGGTAAGAAGAGGAAGGTACCCTAGTGCCCAGGAGTTCTTGAGAAAGAGCATACATCTGGTCTTTTTCCTTTTGCATAGACTGGAACATTTTCAACTCCCTTAACTCCTTTTCTAGTACTTCCTCTCGAAGTCTCTGGGTCATGCGTTCTTCTACCCATTTCTCCTTCAGTCCCCTGATGGTATTTTTATGCTCAGTGAGGGAAACATCCCTTCTTGGTATTCTTCCACCTGGCTCTTCCACTTTCTTACCTCGATTCTCAAAATTGAGATTTCTCCTGTGAGTTGCAGAGTTTCTCCATCTTTAGGATGCTCATCCTTGTCAGAATCTAGGTCAATAAAATTTTGAAGGGGTTCAGTCCACACTTTATCACTGGTATGCCACATTGGACATCCTGCACATACGAAGCTATTTTTGGGGGTGTTGGTTCTTGTGTAACAGCAACCCCTCCTAGAATTTGTTCAACAACAAAATTCACCACTTCTGGAGATGCTGGTTCTTCTGTAACAACATCTTCTTTTCGAGGTTCTCCCTTGGCAACTTTGGCGGCTGACTGTGAGGATTTTGGTTCTTATGGAGCAACTTCCTCCTAAATTTTATTCTTATTCTTTATCTGATCATTAGCTACTAATTCAGCTAGAGAATGTGAGGCTACTGGTTCTTGTGTGACAGATCCCTGTTCTTCTTTTTCCTCATGCTGCTGGGATTGGATGTCTTCTTCAGTATGCAACTATTCCTCAAGGATTTCAGTATCACCTGAGGGTTGTGATTGAACATGTTCATATTCACCCAAATCCATATCAGGAATGACATCCACTTCAGGTTTTTCCTCTTGTTTCATCCCAGGAATCTCTGTTGCAATTTTCAAGGATGTTCATTCTTATGTGGCAACATCCTGATTTATTTCTTCGTCTCCCTGTTGTTGTGATTCCAATTCTATTATCTCCATGTCCTAAGACAATTCTAGGTTCATAGTACAAATTTCTTCATTAAATTCCAGAGTGCCTTCACTCCCTGGTTCTTCGTCTCTCACTTGGATAGCCACTTGGACAAGAACATTCAAGGATGCTAGTTCTTGTGTGATAGCACCATGTTCAACCTCATCATTGTTTTGCTGTTGTAGTTCTATGTCTATTATTTATGTTTCATGAGAGGATTTCCGGGTCTCAGTGCAATCTTCATCCTCTGGTTCTACTATTCCAGGGTTAGTGGGAATTTTAACATGAATATTCAAAGATGTTGGTTCTTGTGTGGCAACATCCTACTCATCTAAAACTTCCTTCTCCTAAAGTTTCTCTTAGGGAATTTCACCACTTCTTAGATTGGTAACTTCATCAGAAATATTTAAAGATGTTGGTTCTTATGTGACAACATCCTGTTCATCTGCAATTTCCTTCCCATGAAGTTTTTTTTGGGGAGTCCCATCATCTCTCAAATCAGGTTGTCCCTGTCCTTCCATAGTTGTAGGTGCAGACTGTTGTGTTGTAAAGGCATGAATTATAACCTTATAACCTGACTCATTAAATATTTCTCCACAGGTAGGACAGACCACTCTTTCTTCCTCATTTCCAGACTTGGTAGGATTTGATCCTTCCAATTGATCTGTAGCTTCAACCAATATGTGCAGCTTCCTTTCACCCTATTTTCTGCATGCTTCTTTCCAATTTTCCAATTCTTTTCTGAGTGCTTGGAATTCCTCTTTTAATAGCCTATTTTTTTATAGAAGTCCTTCAATTTGAGGTTCTTCTTCAACTGGCCCCTGTGGGGCATCAATTGGTTTGGGTTTAAGAATGGGGAACTCAATTTGTGCTTCTAAGGTTGCCAATATTTCCCTTGCTGCTTTTGCTGTTGCGACTGACCTGGTTCTTTTCCTTCTTATTGGTGGAGATACCTTAATTTCATCCTTTTTTTCATCCTTTGATCTCCTCCTTTTTCTCTATGGTGCTAGAGTTTCCATATTTATAGCTGAAGTGGAAGGGATATCCCCAGTTCCAGCATTTTCTTATTCTTCGGGATGTTCTTTCTCAATCAAGGTTCCTCCCCATTCCAGTGAGGATTCAATGGTCACCATATCATTGTTTTCTTCTATTGCCATGGCTCTGTCATCTTTGGGTTCAACTATCACAGCATCTAATGCTGCTCTAGTTTCACCTTCTGCTATCAGAGCTGCCATGCTATTTAGTTTTTCCACAAGGTTTTCATGTACATCCTCTCCCAATTGTTTTGCTTGGTCCCCTAGCTGATCCTCTAATCCAGTCTCATCTCCCCCCCCAACTACATTGGAGGGGCTCCGAACCTCTTGATGTTATACATTTCCCCCCAACTGTGGATTGACCTACTCTTCCTGATGTTGAACAGGCCCCACAAATACAGGTATGTCCATTTCCTCTTCTATTGGAACACTGGGCAAGGGAGTGGGTTCCTGAGATTGGGCTGTAAATTGATCCCAAGTTAGGTTGTGTTGAGCAAGGATCCATAAGATTATTAGTTTAATGAGGCCATGGTGGGTAAGTGAGGCGAGTGGGTGCTTGGAAGCTCAGAAAAACCCCACCATATGATGTAAATCATTGAGTAAATAATATGGAATGTTTAACAGAACCCTGTGATGGAGATGAGATAGTAATGGAAATTCAGAATGATAAATTGTTTGGTACCTACCTTCCCAAGTGATGTATTTCTTGAAAAAAATGGCAACTTGATTTCATGGCCGTGGAAATGACTGTAATGCTATCCCCCTTCGTGTCGTTTGAATTTTCTCTCGTTCCCTTAAAAACTCTTGTATTGCGGTAGTAGTGGGGGTTCGACGTCCGAACCAAGCTCGTCCCTCTTGAGGAATACCAGTGACCTCAGCCGCTATGGCTTCAGAGACTTCAATACTCAATCCCCAAACCTCTGAGTGGGTTTTTGTAAGGTTCAAGGTGAACTATAAAGCTGCTTCATGATGAAAACCATTCAGGCATTGGAAAAATTCAGTCCAACCCACAGCTTCAAAGATGGTGAAAAATTCAGCATTTTTGGTGAGTTCTTGCGTCTTTGAAGGTTCATAGCGAGCCAAAAAACCCATGTTTCTTTCTTCATAATTATATTGCATTTTGACAAATTACAGATTCCGACAATGGAGGTTACAGCATAGAGTATGCATGAACAGCTGAGAGGGGATTTGGGTAAATTCGGAAAGTTTTAGCGCATTGGATTATTTGAAATTTCGTCCCAAATTGGGAAAGGTGGCGGTTATTAGGTAGCATAATTAGTCATTACGTCACACAAGCAGAGAGTTAATCGATGCAATAATGGGCATAAAAAGGGAGGTACGACTGATATTGTCAAATCATATTGAGACTTAATCAAGTAGTTAATAAAATCCATACCTTCGAAAATGCGCAATGGATGTCCTTTGGAGAATAATAGAATTTGTGATTGCATTCATTGCGAAAGTTGTACTCGTGCATTGTGCAGTCATTAAATGTAATCATTATTACAGGGGTGCTGTAATAACCTTCTCCGACGGTGAACCAAAAACCATCATGTTAAAATGGTCGCAAACATGATGAATACTATGTTATGAGTCAAATTGTTGGCATCAAGAATCGGAGCCATATCTGGAGGAGTTGCTATCTTGCAAAAAGATCTGCCAATAACACAGGAGTCACAGCCGCAGGCCATAGAGAAATCAAAGCAGAGGCGCTGCCTTGAATGATAGAAAAGTCAGCCAAATGTAGCAGAGTTACAGCTGTTGAAAAATATTTCGCAGCTACCGAAAAAGATGTCACAGCTGCCGGAAAAGGATAAAAGAATGTTAGACAGATGGAAATTGACTGTGCTGCAGCTGCGCAAAATGCGATTTGTGGCCAAAAGTAGAATAGGGTCGTAAGTGTGGAAACAAAAGAAGGCGAATTTTCATGGTGTTGCAGTTGCCGGAAATAGTGTTGCAGCTGCTAGAAAAAGGTGTCACAGCTGCCGAAAAAAGGTGTTGCAGCTGCTGGAAAAAGGTGTTGCATCTGCCGGAAAGAGGTTTCGCAGCTGCCAGAAAAAGGTGTTGCAGCTGCTGAAAAAAGGTGTCGCGGCTGCCAGAATAAGGTGTTGCAGCTGTCGAAAAAAGCTGTTGCAGCTACCGGAAAAAGGTGTTGTAGCTGCCGAAATGAGGTGTCATAACTGCCGGAAAAAGGTGTCGTAGCTGCGATAGATTTATTGAAGGGAAAGGAAAAAAAAATTGGTGCAGGAAGTTATAGAGGAATGATTTTTGGTCACCAGGCCCGATAATGACCACCACTCTCAGGCACTTTCCTTCACACCACTCTCAGGCACTTTCCTTCACAATTTATAAAAACAAAATAAGTGCAAAAGAAAAAGGATAACACTAAAAAAAAAACAATTTATTTATGTACAAAGATCCATATGCGATTTACAGTGATTAATTATGGATTGACGGGGGCAGAGAAAAATTCCTGCCCTTGTGCTAACTGGTAGTCTGGATCAGCTGCAATTTGTGAGATAAATGAATCCTTTGAAATGGGCTTATGGTACAGTCGCAGCCTATGACCATTAGCAAATAATGGTGCGTGGTTCTCATCGATGGTTACCAGGTGGACTGTACCATTATCAAATACTTTGTCCACTAGGTATGGCCCCAGCCATCTTATGCATAGTTTACCCTTGAAATCTCTTTTGAATATGGAATCGTATAATAGTTCCCAGTCTCCCTCACAGAAGACCTTCTTTTGATGAATCGGTCATGCCAATTGGATCTCTTTTGCTGAATTAACACTGTCTGGTCTGTTGGGCTCTGATCTACAAATGTGAATCAGAACTTAAATTTAAATCAATCCGGGTCAGTAAGCTTCGAGACACATCTAGGTTTTAGGACATAGGGGCTAGACTTATCTGGAATTTAGCTAACTGTAAATTAAATCTACTGACAGATGAAAAATACTGCAACTTACAGATACAAAATCCTTTTACAAGGGTGACTTCATTTTTTCTTTTTAAGCACACAGTAATTGATTTATGAAAGCAAAAAGGACTGAGATAAAAAAACAATTTAAATAGCGAATATATAACCCTAGGATATAGACTACAAAGTTCTACTCAGTTTCCCAGCGCTAAATGAACAGTCATCAATTAAATTCCTTTACGGGAAATTATTCATAATTCATAATTGTTTTCTTGACACTTCTCATTTAAATAAACAGCAAGATATAATGTACTAAAATCGTGATTTGAACCATCAATGCCTTCAGTATTTAATCAGTAAAAGAACAAATTTTATCCAATATTGCCAGTGATATACAGCACGATAGAAATTGTAGCTTGAACCATGAAATGAAAGGAACAGAGCATTAATAAAATCGATTAAAAACTTAACTGAATTTGTTTTGCAATTGATAAACTAGAAACTACAAGGTAACACATACCAATGGCACGATTTAAATAGCTTGCACCAGAATGAAATCACTGCATTCACCCAAATCGCTACACCGGCAATGTAAAAGTGTGTGAAAACTCAACGATGGGGGCCCTCCAAAGCCTTGCTCCACACACAGTTAAAGATTTACAGAACTAAACTTTGAATATATTCACCATCAATTTGATTACACAGTAATGAAACCACGGAGTTCAGAAGCAAATGCGTTCTTCCCAAAATCGTGATAGTTCTTCATTGTTTTGTGAAGGATTTATACAAATTCGAAATAAAACTGCAAATACTATAATTCTGCAACTAATTAATGAACATAGCTAATGAGATCTTCATCAGAATCGTGAAACTCCACAAAATCAAAACTGTTCCTTCTTTTGTGCTGGATGTAGAACAGGTGGCCGCCCTTGACTGAAGTTGACCTGACATCTGTAAAGGCCACATCACCTAATCGTTGAATGTTCATCCATCTGTGGACACTAAGGATCCATTCTCTATCTTCCAGTTCCCTCCTAGTTGTCCTGCAAATGCTCAATCTTGGAGATAATACAGGAAGTTAGTACATCCCGTAGTCTAAGTAAAAATCCTAGTTAAAATGCTTAAAAAGGCTCAAAACTCAATTTATTAGCAAGCAATGACATTATACCTCTTTAACCAAGGTTTATGGATGAAATTTAAAGCTTTATACTCAATATGGATGTTTTATGAAGGAAATGAAAGATATCTAAGAGGCAAAAAGGGGTCAAAAATGGTGCCCAACATCTCCCCCAAGAGGAAACTGCTGCATGTCCTCATGCCAAAAACTTTGACTCTGTTCAAAACCAAAATTTTACTGCTGATTATCCTGCTTCTAGTCTTCTGTCTATGATGATGCATCTGTTGATGCCCGAGATGCATAGAGGATCTTCAACCTTTCATACTTAGCCTTGTAAACCTTCCTTTGCGTGTACCATCTATATGCTTGTTTAGTGATGCGTGTCCTCTGAACCTTCAGCTTCTTGTTGACTTATTTTAGCTTCTCATTCTTTTGCTCAAGTTCCTCTATTTCAAGCTTCAATCTCTTGATCTCCTTACTGTTTTTGGAAGCTTTCTTTTTCTTCATTTTTATTAGAAGCTGCTCAGAATTTGCATCCATACCCAATTCTCCATGCTCTTGTGCTGAATATTCTTTTTCCTCTTCCATAACCTGCTGCTCTGAGAAAAGAGATCTTGAACCTTTGGGTAATTTCTATCCAAAATGCTTTTCTTTTTCTTCCTCTTGCTGGTCTAAGAAGAGGTTGATCTTCTTTGTCTGCCTGATCACCTCATTAGGATCTAGGATATCTTGTCCTTTTTCAACTACTGGATCTTCTCCTAGACTCTCCAAAGTCTGTATATGTTCCTCATCTTCTAATGCTGATTGACTTTGAGCTTGCTTGTATTTTCTTGACTTTCTCTGATAGGTGGTGAAGATCTGATCTTGTTTTTGATGTTGTTTTTCTTTCTTCTTCACACTTCGAGTTTGTATCCTTCTCTGAGGCTGTTTTGAACTTGCTTCCTCAGAGTTGTCCTCGTCATCAGTAATCAGGAACACTTCCTTCTTTTTCTTCTTCCCCTTTGGTGGTTTTGAGCTTGTTGCCTCAGGGTATGTTAGCATCAGCAATTCATCTTCCTTTCAGCCTTCTTCAAGTAACTCTTCCTGCTCTTCAAATTGATTATGAACTAGAAACCCTGACCATGTCAAATTCTGCCTTTGTAATTCATGTTGGATAATGATTTTAATAAGACCACAGTGAAAAAGACTTGTTACCTTGTCTTTTGGACACCTTTGGACAGCCTTAGCCATCTTAGTTAGACTTTGTAGCAGGAAATAAGGCATATTAATTTCACATTCACCCTTTAGATGTTGTAGCAGCTTGATGTGATAAAGGTAAACAATGCTAAATCTGCCTTCACAAGTAATAAATTTCTGAATGATGTAAACTATTTCATCCCATGGATGAACTAGCCAACTTCTTGGTATCCCTTTTTTCCAATTGATTGATCCTGCCCTAGACCTACATAAAAATGGCATCCATACTTTCTCTTTAAACTGTTTAGTTTTGAAGAACCTTTCCCCCTGCTATGGCAGACCAGTAACTTGATCTAGGGTGTCTTCTGACAGTCCAAATTGCAAATTCCCCACTCTCACTCTTTCTCCATCGAAGGTCTCAGCAAAAACTAGACTAGCCTTCTCATTGTGCCCATTAATTTTTTCAAAGAAATTGATCCACTGCTTATTTGCAAAAATCTCAAGGAAACTTTCATGAATATCATTGGGATTAAATGTTGCTGGTTCCAATCTAGCTGACATTTTAAATTTAAATTGAAAACAGGAACCCTTCAACCTTTAACTCTGCCTTTGTAATTCTATTTCCTCAACAATACTCTGTAATTGGTGAAATTTCTTTTGGTCTGGGTAGAGTATTCAACAAGGAAAGGGTTTAAATCTTACCTTTTCTTTTTAGTGTAAGCATTTTTACTTCCCCCTGCTTGATTTCCACAGAGATTGGAGCATTCACGGCGTCCTTCTTCCTGACTGTCTTTTCTTCTACGCAATCTTCTCTGCAAATGATGTCTTCATACTTCCTGTAACTCACAATATTTCTTCCTGTTGATTGTCTTCAACAAATGGTGTCTCACATTTTCTATAACCCACGGTCTCTTCTCTCTGTCAATTTCTTTAGCAAATAATGTATTCAAACTTCCTGTAGCTCACGGCCCCTTCTCACTGTCAAATATCTTCACACAGCAGTCGATTTTTGCAAAAGCAAAAATTGGACTCGGCCTCAAAGAGAATGACCAAGTCGTGGTATATAATGCAGAAATCAATCTCATTCATGTGCTGTCGTGGGAATCATTCCACGTTTTTCTTCCATCATTTCATGATATGGCATTTCCATCTGATTATTTACTTAGGAAAGAAAATAAAAGTAAGGTTTCGATAAAACATATCAATCTTTTTATATGCCCAATGTTTAATGCATAAATTGCAATATATAATTCAATTCGTTATATACCCAATGTTTTCAATAAACAGGCTGTATAAAAGAATCTTTCTTTTCTCTTAAAATAAACCTTTCATAAAAACTGTGCTGAAGATGTATATATGCCTTGTTTTCTTCCTCAAATTAACCAATGCATGATGCACTATATACATATACAAAAGACACTTTTGAAATTCTTTTATGTCAATGTTTCACTTTTGCTGAGAAAGAGACCTTGTTTATCTTCAACCCAATTGAAACTCTGCCTGTAGTATGCAATATGCATCCTGTAGAATGCAATGTATGTCCTGTAAAATGTAGTATATATTCTATAGAGTCCAGTATAGATGTTTGCCATTTAAAATTTCCCTTGGGTTTGATCCTGACAACCATCCTGACCCCTAAGGTGGAAAATGAAGTGTTGGCAGAGATGAAATAAATAAAGTGCTGACAGAGACTAATGGAAGGAAAGTAAGGTACTGGCAGAGACTAATGAAAGGCAAATAAGGTATTGGCAGAGACTTATCAAAATAATGGCAATAATGGGTATTCAAGCTTGCAATAGTTGGTAATATGTCATTATTTAAAAACAAAAGAATTCTGAAACTTTTTAAACATAAAACTACAAATTCTTACAGACTTGCTTGATGTTCCTGTATGATGAGCTTGCTTCCTGTTTGAAGTTGATTTGTATTCTGATTGTCCTTCTGATGTCTTCTATCTGCTGCTATCTCAAATTCCTTCAACTTCACTGAAATTCAGGTCTCTTTGTAGATCTCTTCTGCCTTACTAAAAGTCAGGGCCCTCTGCCTTTTAAAAATATCTTGTCTTGCTGGTAATCAGGTCCCTTCTGCTGATGAAAAATCACAATCCTCTGCATAAGAAAAAGACTTGGAGGGTTCTAAAGAAGCATGAAAAATGCTTATCCCCCTCACAGGCCTGCCTTTTGACTTGTCCTCAAGTCAAAGAAGATCATCATTATTTGGAAAATAAAACAGGAAATTGGATAAAAATATTTTTGTGAATTTTCAATGGCCAGGCAAGCCTAGTTTTCCACAGAAAATTCAAGTTTATATTGTGCCAGTAAACTGGTTTTCACAACTAAACTTCCTCTTTTATTTTTTTTTTATTTTCTTTTTATTTTCTTTTTATTTATTTATTTTATTTATTTTCTTGCTATATCAGATCAGCTAAGGAGTAGGTGAAGGAAAAACACTGATGTGTCTATCCAACACTTGCATTTCCTTTTGTTGTGAAAGCTGTTGTATAAAATATGCCTTATTGATAGGTTTATTGTACAGCTTGAGCCGGTGGCCATTGACCACAAATTGACATGCTTCATCATCTATGGTTTGAAGTTTAACCGAACCATTGTCATAGACATCAACAATCTCATATGGACCAAGCCAATGAGTAGTGAATTTGGCTTTGAAATATTTAAATTTTGAGTCAAATAATAATGCCCAATCACCAATATGAAATTGCTTCTTTTTGATAAATTTGTCATGCCATTGAGCTCGCTGCTATTGGATCAGAATATTGTGTTCTAGGGCAGCCTGTCTTATCTCATCTAGCTGGTTCAACTAAAGTATTCTTTCTTGCTGAGCCTCAGAAAGATCCATGCCCAAATCTGCTGCCAACTTGAATGTATGAATTTGAAACTCGATAGGGAGGAGGACTTGCTTACCGTAGACAAGCTGGTAAGGAGAAAAACCAATACTATTTTTCCAAGTGATCTGGTATGCCCATAAAGCTTCAGTAAGCTTTGCTAATCAATCCTTCCTATGCATCTGAACAATTTTGGTGATGATGCCTTCTAGGGTTTTGTTAGTAGATTCCACTTGGCCATTGGCTTGTGGATGGTAAGGGGTGGACTTTCTGTGCTTGATCTTGTATTTTTCTGCTATCTCTTGCACTAATTTGGAAGTAAATTGGGCACCTTGATCATTTACAATTTCCCTAGGTACCCCAAATCTAACAAATATCTCTTCAAAAAGAAAGTTTACCACAGTTTGCTCTGTGGCTCTCAGTAAAGGCTTGGCCTCTACCCACTTAGTAACATAGTCTGTATAGACCAGAATGTACTTTTTCCCTTGTGATGGTGGATTAATTGGACCAATGAAGTCAAGGGCCCACTTTTCAAATGGTTCAATGAGGATTTGGGGATGGAGTGGCATTTCATCAGACCGGACTGGCCGTCCCATCCGTTTACAAGTATCACAACTTCTAACATACCTCTTAGCATCTTTGAAGATAGTAGGCCAATAATACCCAGATTGAGTATCTTGTATGCTTTCCTTTTATCTGCAAAATGACCACCACACGGTTCGTCATGACATGCCTTTAAAATATATAAGATTTCATCCTGTCGTACACATCTTCTTATGATTAGGTCATATCCTGTGTAAAAGAGATCACCATTAACCCATATATGCCTAGCACTTTGTTTAATAATCTTTTTCTTTTCTTAAGAGGTCATAGATGGTGGTAATTGTCCCGATGATAAGTAATTAGCAATGTCAACATACCAAAGAGTGATAACAGAAATTGCAAACAGGTGTTCATCAGGAAAACTATCAGAAACAGGAACAATCTCACCGTATTGTGCAAACAAGACAGGAAGTCTGCTACTTGATTTTCTCGTCCCGGTCGACCTAGAACAGTGATGTTGAATTCCTGCATTAGTAACAACCATCTAGTAATCCGACCATTAGTGATAGACTTGTTCATTAAATATCGTAAGGCTGAATGATCTGTATGCACAAAAATTTCATAACCAGTTATATAATGACGGAACTTATTGACAGCATGAACCACTGCCAACATTTCCTTTTCAGTGACTATATAGTTTAACTCTGCAGGTGTCAGATTTTTACTTATAAAATATATTGCATAAGTCAAAGTATGTTCTTTCTGGCCCAATGATGCCCCTATGGCAGTAGCAGAGGCATCAGTAGAAATATGAAAAGGTAATGCCCAATTTGGTCCCCTTAAAATGGGTGCAGTTGAGAGTTTCTCCTTTAGTGTCTGAAATGCAGATTGACAATCAGTATCCCAATTAAAATTCACATCTTTGGAAAACAATTTAAACAATGGCAGAGCTATCTTACTGAAATTTGCAATAAATCTACGATAATAGCCTGCATACCCTAAAAAGCTTCTTACATCTGTTTGAGTTGTTGGTTCAGATAAATTGTCAATAATTTAAATTTTATCAAGATCTAATTTTATACCAGATGCAGAAATATGATGTCCTAAAACTATCCCCTCAGTCATCATCATAAAACATTTTTCATTACTGAGGGAAAGATTTGAGTCAACACACCTTTTTAAAATTTTCTCTAGATTGGCCAAGGAATCCTCAAATGTACTTCCATACACAGTAAAATCATCCATGTAAATTTCGACACACTCATGAATTAGGTCTGCAAAGATGGCCATGACTGCCCTCCGAAAGGTAGCTGGGGCATTACATAAGCCAAAAGGTAAAACCTTGTAGGCATAGGTGCCCCAGGGACATGTAAAGGTGTTTTTGTCCTGGTCTTCTGTCGCAATACTGATTTGATTATAACCACTGAAACCATCTAAAAATGAAAAGTACTCTTTGCCAGCTAGGGTATCCAACACTTGATCAATGAAAGGCAATGGAAAGTAGTCTTTTAATGTTGCCTTATTTAATTCCCTGTAATCCACACATATACACCATTTACCATTCTTTTTAGGGACAACAACCAAGGGGGAAACCCATTGGCTCTCGGAAATGGGGTAGATAAACCCTACTTTTAACAACTTTTACAGCCCTTCCTTTACTATTTCTTTTAATATAGGGTTCATTCTGTGTTGTGGTTGTCTAAGAGGCCTGATCTTATCATCTGTGTAAATATGGTGAGTGCATGTCTCATGATGAATACCGGGCATATCTGTGTACTCCCAAGCACATGCATGTGAATGTGTATTCAGTAAATTAATCAATTGTTCTTCTTGTGATGGAGTAAGATGTGCACTTATATTCAAACTTTTACCTGGACTGATTTCAACTGTCTTACTGTGAGTATTTGTGATTGAATGAATATTGAGAATATCATGAAGTGCCAATGCTAGAGAATGTATTGTGCAATTTTCCTGAAAATTATAACCCAAAACTTGATTTTCTGCAGCATATTGTATGTCTCTTAATTCTTCAAAAATATCAGGTTCAGCAATAAAATAATCTAACAAATCTTCATTATCTACTTCCTGAGAGTAATGGAACTGGTTGATACTCAGGATAGGCTGAATCACTTCTTCTTGTTGTTCCTTAGTCTCATTAATCCATGACAGCTGATCTAATGTAGAAGGTATTTGGGCAGAAGGGTAGAGTGTAATTTGTTTCCTCTCTGTCCCATGTGAGATAAGCATGCTACCTGACCTACACCCTATGAAGGAATCTGCTGTTGCCAACCATGGTCTTCCAAGAATCAAAGGGTGACCTCCTAGGTTAGACTTTGGTTGTAGGACTATGAAATCAACAGGGTACTCCCAAGAGTCTAAAGAAACAGTGATATCTTCTAAGACCCCTTCAGGTGTAATTTTAGACCTATCAGCTAATTCCAAGACTGTTGTTGTTGGTCTGAGGTTTGTCAAATGAAGGTATTCCATTGTCTCAAGTGTCATAACATTAATGGCAGCACCTAAATCAATCAATGTCTTTGGAATTGAAAAATTATTAATAGTAATTATAACCGTTGGAATCCCAGGATCCATATACTTTTCAATGAAAATAGCATTAGACATTAGTCCTGCTAGATTTCCTACCACATGTATTTTGGATGGATCCTTCTTCCTTTTATTAAGACATAATTCTTTAACTGCTTTAGTGAAAATTGGAATATCCTTTATAGCCTATAGTAAAGGAATTTTGACATATGCATCTTTTAACTCATTCAAAACATCAAAAACAGGTAAGGAAATTGAAGGTTTTTCTTTGACCAACCTTTCTGGGAAAGGAAGTTCATATGTTACTAATGTTTTTCCTTTTTGATTTTGATTTTCTGACTGAGATTTTTCTGTATTTAATTTTTTTGGAGTTTTCTCTTTTTCTGTTTGTTCTTCTAAAATAACAGGAGATTCTTTTTGTAAGGTTTTCCCAGATCTTAAATTGATATTTTGCAGTGGAAGAACTGAATAGAGAAGTGCCATTCCATCATCAACATTATACATAGGTCTTTCTGTTTTATTGTTTGGATTTGGAATTGGCTGAGCTGGTAGTTGGGTAGGCCGAGGTGGAGGTTGATTGGATGGTAATTGAAGCTGTTGAGGTGGTGGACCCAATTGAGGAGCCATATTGGGTTGTTGGAAAGATGGAACTTGGTAAGATGGGGCTTGATAAGAAGGAGTTTGGACTTGATGCTGCTGGTATTAGGGATAGGCTGAAGGTTGTTGATACGGCTGCAAATAAGCTTGCTGGTATGTCTGGTTACCATGAGCATAACCTCTCCAATTCGGAGCAGATTGGGCTAAGGGAGGAGACCAAGTTTGCCAAGGCATGGGTGCACTCCGTGAATTCTGAATAGGAGTTTGATAATTTGCATTAAATTGTTGCATAGGGTCTTGAGACATACCTAAGAATCGTGGCTGCCAAGGTCTTCGTTGTCCCATGAAGTAAAGAGACTCCATGCTTTGATTCTCCTCCATTCAAGCTGCTTGCAACTCTTTCAATCTAGGGCAGTCATCAGTTTTATGATTAAAAGTACATAAACCACAAATTTCAACATCATTTAAAGGCCATTCTTTGAGTGGGTGCTTCTTTCTACACTTAGGACAAAAGATGGACAAGGCTTGATCTTGCTAGTCCTGTTGTTCTTGTCTTTTCTTGGTTTTTTCTACTTCAACCTGTGTGCCCAATGTACTCAATAAATCAGTCTTGAAATATTCTAACAGATTTCTGAGCTCAGCCCTAGAAATACCACTGTTTGCAGACTTATTTACTTTGGTAATGATGTCTCTTTTTCCAGTCCTAGCCTTACCTCTTGAATATTTCTGACATAAATCTTGTATCTCATCAAATGGAAGGTAAGAAATGTCACCTTTGCCCATAACATTTAAAATATCTAAATATTCTTCTCTTATCCCTTTCAGAAATATTGTTCTAATCATCTCTGATGTTAAAGAATTGTATTTAGAATTTTGTAAGTTGTATGAGAACCTTTCCAAATATTCCTCCAAACTCTCATCTTCCTGCTGAGTCATTCCAAAGATGTCATCTTTGAGATCCTTTGACCTACAGTAGGCCTGATATTTGTGAAGAAAAATCTTCCTCATCTCATCCCAGCTAGTAATAGAATTCTCTCCTAAGCCCATAAACCATTTCAAGGTAGCTGCTTTAAGGGTAGCAGGGAAAAGACGGAGCTTATGGGTGTCATCAGTATACCCATATGTTCGACACAAGATTTCAAATTCGAATAGGAAAGAGTCAAGATATTCAGAGGTCAGGCCATAGAAGTTTGGTAAAACAAAGGGTGGAATTTTCTTCATTTTTACATCTTCCCCTAAGATGATACTAGTGTCCAGAATGGGGAATTTGAAGGTAGCTTCCTGATCTTCTCTTATCTTTTCATCTCTCTCGTGTCCTCTTTCTTCTTCTCTTTCATGTCTCCTTTATTCTTCTCTCTCATGTCTCCTCTCTTGTTCTCTTCTCTCATGTCTTCGTTTGTTTTCTATCTCTAGCATCCTCTCATACTCCCTTCTCTGTTCAGCAGTTGGGCCTTTTGATGTTTCTTCCTCAGACATTTTAAAACCACCAACTGTTGAGATGAATCCTTTTGGAAGAGAAGCTCCTGTTACTTCTGTTTTTGGGGGGTTTTTGATATATCTTCCTTTCTCGTCTCTTAGTCTTGACATAAAAGTAAAACCTATTCTGTGTTTTTGTTTGAGAATTTTATGTTTATCAGAAAACTAAGGTTCCTAAGTCTACTTCTACAGTGCCTCCCCGGCAACGGCGCAAAAATGTTGGGCTCTGATCTACAAATGTGAATCAGAACTTAAATTTAAATCAATCCAGGTCAGTAATCTTCGAGACACATCCAGGTTTTAGGACTTAGGGGCTAGACTTATCTAGAATTTAGCTAACTGTAAATTAAATCTACTGACAGATGAAAAATACTGCAACTTACAGATACAAAATCCTTTTACAAGGGTGACTTCATTTGTTTCTTTTTAAGCACATAATAATTGATTTATGAAAGCAAAAAGGACTGAGATAAAAGAACAATTTAAATAACGAATCTATAACCCTAGGATACAGACTACAAAGTTCTGCTCAGTTTCCCAGCGCTGAATGAACAGTCATCAATTAAATTCCTTTACGGGAAATTATTCATAATTCATAATTGTTTTCTTGACACTTCTCATTTAAATAAACATAAAGATATAATGTACTGAAATCGTGATTTGAACCATCAATGCCTTTAGTATTTAATCAGTAAAAGAACAAACTTTATCCAATATTGCCAGTGATATACAGCACGATAGAAATTGTAGCTTGAACCATGAAATGAAAGGAACAGAGAATTAATAAAATCGATTAAAAACTTAACTGAATTTGTTCTGCAATTGATAAACTATAAACTACAGGGTAACACATACCAATGGCATGATTTAAATAGCTTGCACCAGAATGAAATCGCTGCATTCACCCAAATCGCTACACCGACAATGTAAAAGTGTGTGAAAAATCAACGATGGGGGCCCTCCAAAGCCTTGCTCCACACACAGTTAAAGATTTATAGAACTAAACTCTGAATATATTCACCATCAATTTGATTACACAGTAATGAAACCACGCAGTTCAGAAGCAAATGCGTTCTTCCCAAAATCGTGATAGTTCTTCATTGTTTTGTGAAGGATTTATACAAATTCGAAATAAAACTACAAATGCTATAATTCTGCAACTAATTAATGAACATAGCTAACGAGATCTTCATCAGAATCGTGAAACTCCACAAAATCAAAACTGTTCCTTCTTTTGTGCTAGATGTAGAACAGGTGGCCGCCCTTGACTGAAGTTGACCTGACATCTGTAAAGGCCACATCACCTAACCGTTGAATGTTCATCCATCTGTGGACACTAAGGATCCATTCTCTATCTTCCAGTTCCCTCCTAGCTGTCCTGCAAATGCTCAATCTTGGAAATAATACGGGAAGTTAGTACATCCCGTAGTCTAAGTAAAAATCCTAGTTAAAATGCTTAAAAAGTCTTAAAACTCAATTTATTAGCAAGCAATGACATTATACCTCTTTAACCAAGGTTTATGGATGAACTTTAAAGCTTTCTACTCAATATAGATGTTTTATGAAGGAAATGAAAGATATCTAAGAGGCAAAAAGGGGTCAAAAACGGTGCCCAACATGGTCCACGGCAGCCAACCGGTTCTCATCCAGTTCGTTCATTTGGTTCAATCTCCTCTTCTAGGATTTAGTTGCATCTAGGTTTACCTCTGTGGCTATCTTCAAAGTCTTAATTTCAAATTCAATTGGGAAGATGACACTTTTCCCATACACTAAGTCATAAGGAGAGAAACCTTTAGTGTTATGCCAAGTGGTGTGATATGCCCATAATGCTTCCGGAAGTCTGTCAGCCCAATCTCTACGATGGCTCTTGACTATCTTGGTGAGGAAAGCTTCAATGAATTTGTTAGTGCTTTCCACCTGGCCATTGGCTTGGGGATGGTAAGGGGAAGCTACCCGATGCTGAATATGGTACTTCCGTAGCAGAGCTTCAAATTGATGCGACATAAGCTGCGGTCCTCCATCGATAACCACCTCCTTAGGTACCCCAAAATGGGTAAAGAGTTCACTATATAGGAAATCAATCACAGCCTAGTCATTAGCTTTCGCCTGAGTCACAGGTTCTACCCATTTCTTCATATAGTCAGTACAGACCAAGATGTAGGATTTTTGTCTGGAGTGAGGGATGATAGGGCCAACAAAATCTAAATCCCATCTATCAAAGGGTTCAATCACTAATTGAGGTTGTAGAGGAATTTGATCTAATCTGTTCGGCAAACCCATCCTTTGGCAGCTATCACAAGACTGGACATATATTTTTGCATCCCTAAAAAGGGTCGGCCAATAGTAGCCCATTCTCAGTGCTTTGCGTCTTGTTCTTCTGTCTACAAATGCCCCCCACAAGGCTCATCATGGCAGGCCTTCAGTATATGGAGCATTTCATATTCTCTCACACATCTTCTGATATCAAGATCAGGGCCTGTGTAAAAGAGCTGACCGTTAACCTAACAATACCTAGTACTTTGTTGAATAATTTTCCTCTTTTCTCTTTTGGACATATGTGTCGGAAGCTTCCCTACATCCAAGTAATTAGCGACATCTGCATACCAAGGAGAGTGAGCTGAAACTGCAAATAAGTATTCATCTGGAAAAGAGTCCTCAACAAGCAAATTATCATCACTGTTAGTGAAACGAAATAAGAAATCAGCGACAACATTTTATTTTCTAGGTTTATCTATGATGGTGATATCAAATTCCTATAATAATAAGAGCCATCTACTCACTCTAGCATTAGTAACAGGTTTATTCATTAGATATTTAATGGTAGAGTGGTCAGTGTGCACAAATGTAGGATATCTAGTAATATAATGTCAAAATTTGTTAATGGAGTAAACAATAGCTAAGAACTCCTTCTCGGTGACAGTGTAATTAAGTTCAGCAAGGGCTAAGTTTTTACTAATATAATAAATTGCATAAGGTACTTGACCATCCTGCTGTCCTAAAACTACTCCAATAGTAGTATCAGAAGCATCTGAAGAAATGTGGAAGGATAGGGTCCAATTGGGTCCTCTTAAGATAGGAGTTGTGGATAGCTTCTCCTTAAGCTTAACAAACGTTGTCTGGCATGCTTCATTCCAAACAAATTGCACATCCTTCATTAATAGCGAAAACAAAGGAGAGGCAAGTTTGGAAAAGTTTTCTATAAATATTTGGTAATATCCAGGATGTCCTAAGAAACTTCGCACTTCTTTTTGAGTTCAAGGAGTAGGTATATTTTTTATTACCTTGATTTTTGAGGGATCCACCTGAATGCCATCAGCAGAGATGAAATGCCCCAATACTACTCCCTCACTCATCATCATATGGCACTTTTCAGTGCGTAAAGAGAGATGGGTCTATTCACAGTGAGTTAAAACCTTTTTCAAATTTTCTAGTGCTTCTTGAAAACCCTTTCCATGAGTAAAATCATCCATAAAAATTTCCATACTATCATTAACTAATTATGAAAATATGTCGATTACAACTCTTTGAAATGTTGCTAGTGCGTTACATAAACCAAAGGGAAGCACTTTGTAAGAAAATGTTCCCCATGGACAAGTGAGGGTAGTTTTATCTTGGTCTTTAGGAGTAATCTGAATTTGATTGTACCCGCTAAACCCATCCAGGAAGGAGAAGAACTTCTTCCCGGATAAGGTGTCGAGTACTTGATCGATAAAAGGCAAGGGAAAATGGTCTTTTTGTGTTGCTTTGTTCAACTCCCTATAGTCCACACAGACTCTCCATTTCCCATTTTTATTGGGTACAATTATGAGCGGGCACACCCACTCGATGTCTGAAATAGGATATATAAATCCTGCTTCCAAGAGTTTCTGAATTTCTTCCTTCACTATGTCTCTAAGATAGGGGTTCATTCGTCATTGAGGCTGGCACATAGTCCTAGAGTCACTTTTAATATAAATATGATGGGTGCATAGGTTAGAGGGAATACCCCTCATGTCTATATACTCCCGGGAAAATGCCCCCTTGTGTTCTTTTAAGAGACTAATCAGGTGCTTCTGTTCATCTAAGGAGAGGCTGGGGTTAATATTCAGGGTTTTTTCAGACTCTATCTCGATGGGAATACTTTTCAAATTTTTCAATACTGGGATTATATGCGTATGATTGACTAGTGCTTCTTCTGTGATATTTTCTTATTCTTCCTCTCCTAGAGTAATGTTCAGGATTCGATAAACTTCTTTATTGACCGAAGTGGGTTCACTGAAGAAATTATTAATGGAATCATCTTTAGTTTCATCCTTAAAGGTTAAGGCCCTCCCTATAGTTAATAATGGCTGAACGCCCTCTTCTTCCTCTGACTCCATCCATAAAGAAGTTTCAACTTCTAGGCTTGGCCGAGCTAGAGGATAGAGAGTGAGGTTCTTTGTCTCGGTGACATCTGATATGGTCATAGACCCCTATCGACAGTTAATGCAAGCATCAGCTGTGGCTAACCAAGGCCTTCCCAGGATTAGTGAGTGTCCTCCTAGCTGCGACTTAGGTTGTAAAACCAAGAAGTCAGCAGGGTACTCCCAAGAATCAACTGAGATGATGAGATCATCCAAAATTTCTTCAGGTTTAATGGTGGATCTATCTACCAGTTCTAAAATGGTGGGGGTTGTTCTAAGATTAGTGAGCCCAAGTTTTATTATAGTTTCAATTGTCATGACATTAATCGCTGCTCCTAAGTCTACCGATACGTTGGGTATCTATGTATGCCCAATCTACACAATGACTATGGGATTCCCAGGATCGTCATATTTGGCCAGAAGGGTTTTTCTTGTTATTAATGTAGATAATTTCCCGATGACATGAACAGTGGGAGGATCTCTGGGCTTCCTTCCTAGTTTCCTTGTGCACAGATCCCGAAAAGTTCTAGCATAGATAGGTACATCTTGAAGAGCTTGAAGGAGGGGAATTTTAACATAAAGATTCTTTAACTGTCCTAAGAGGTTAAACTGAGGTTGTCCCAATACCTTTGGTAGCATTAATCTCTCGAGGTATGGTGTTTGCCGAATCAGTTGGGTAGGCTGTGTGTTGCTAGATATATCGTTCTGTGTTTCAGCTGACCCATTAGTGGGATGTTCAACATCTTCAATGATGGCGGTCATATTAGATAGATGTTATGGATTCACCCCTTCGTCATGTACAGGGGATGGAACATCTTCAATGATTACGAGCTCTACTACCTTTCTTGATCGTAAGTGAATATCATTACAAGGCACAGGAGAAAGGGAGTAGGAAAGCATGTTGATAGTCTCAAATTGATAGACTGTTTTATTATTTGGGTTAGGATTAGGTTGAGCAGGTAGCTGAGGTCATATCGGAATATTAGGGGCAGCATTGTTATGCAACTGCAGCTGCGACTGCTAATGAGTATATTGATGATATTGAGGATATTGAGGATATTAAGGAGGGTATGGTTACTGTTGATGTCGAGGTTGTTGAGGAAAATAGTTCCCTAGATGGAAATTCCTCCATTCAAGAGACCAAGAAGTTGGTTGGTGTGGTGGCTATGGTGGCTGAACCCAGGGATTCTAGGAGTTATAATTTTGCATTGAAGGTTGAGAGGGGTTCCATTGAGAATAAGATGAAGGGAATTGTGTATTCATGTTCTGCATATTATCCCAATTATTCATGTGATTCAAAAATGGAAATGAGTCTGGAGTCATACCTTAGTTTCAAGGCTGCCAAAGCTTGTTTTGTGCAATGAAGTAGGATGGTTCCACCTCTGGAGTTGACACCTACAGAATAGCCTTCACTTGGGGAAGTGATGGGCATTCTTTTGTGTCATGGTTCAGCTCGCATAGCTGACACACTTCTACCTTGTCGAGCGGGAACTCCTTCAAAGGGTGATTCTTTCTACATTGAGGACATAACACACCTAGTGTGAGATCCTCTACTACCTATTTTTGCTTTGCCCTTAGGATGTTGATTTTCAAGGAGATAGAGCTCATCATTTCTGTTTTGAAATTTTCAAGGAGGTTTCCTATCTCTACATGGACGACTCCTCCATCAAATGACTTCTGAGTTCTGTCAAATACATCACATTCTAGCTTATCCTGTTTGTCCCGCCTGTTATTCCTGGAAGATCCCCTGGAGTACCTTTTACATAATTCCACAATTTTCTCAAAAGACTCCTTGGAGATATCCCCCTTTCCTAACAGTTTTAACATATCTAGGAAATCATCCCTAATCCTGTGAAGAAGGATTCTCTTGAGGACATCTAACCCCATGTTCTTCTGTCCAGCTCTTTCCACATTGTATAAAAGCCTCTTTAAAAAATCTTCCAGACTTTCGTCCTCCTTCTGCACCATTTTAAAGAATTCTTCTCTCTTGTCCTTGGTGTTGCAATATTCCTAATATTTATCTAGGAACACTTATTTCATCCTGTCCCAAATAGTAACAGTTCCACCTCCTAGGCTCATGAACCAGTGTAATGCATTGTCCTTCAGAGTGGTAGGGAAGAGCTTCATCTTTTGTGCATTGGTGATGTAGTCATAGCTGCAACAGAGGATATCAAACTCAAAAAGAAATTCATCTCGATCCTCTGTCACTTTTCCATGAAAGCAAGGCAACACCGATGGTGATATATTTTTCGTAGGGGATGTCCCTTCCAGTTGTTGAATTGGGAACTGAAGTGTAGCCACCGTCCCTTCAGGAAGGAATGATATTCATGATGATGGTTTTCTCCTATTGCCTCTTCCTTGTCATATTCGTGTCTGTTACTCATTCCTTCTTCTATTTTCTCCTCTTCGTTCTTCTCTTCTTCCTTCCACTGATCAACAAATTTCTGATGGAACTACATCCACTCCTCTTTAGTTACAACCTTTCCATTAATGTGATAGATTGGACCTCGATCAGCAGATCTTGATGTACTAAATTTGTCCTCCTCTGCAGGGGTATTTCAGGATGTTGCAGTTTCTCGTGTGTTCTCCACTGTGGATCCTCACATTGGTACCCCAGGATTGGTAGGACTTCTTTTGATAGGTATTTCTTGATAGTGAGCTTTGGTAGAAGAATCAGTTCTGTCAACCAGATCATTAATGAATGTTCTTCTGCCCAATTGTGCACCTCGACCACGACCTCGACCACCTGCACTGTTAGTATTCTGTGGGGTTTTGGGAGTTGTAAGATGATCATGCTTTAACCTTCTTGTATTCATACAACCCAAATCATTCCAACGAAAATCTAAAAGAGATTGAATAGAAACAATTACACGATGCAACTATGATAGTGTTTAATACTTATCCTCCTCGGCAACAGTGCCAAAATGTTGGGCACCCAATATGCAAGTTAATTCCAGCTCACATACAGAGTGTGCAATATTTATTGTCAACCCATGGATGTCTTGTATTTCAAGGACAACATGCACAACATATGCTTAAACACTAAATTGCTGTAAATGAACAATCCTATTCTTTGTTCAGCTATGCTCATCCCAAGAATCCACTTAATCTAGTTTACCTTCTAAAGAGATTGAATAGAAACAATTACATGATGCAACTATGATAGTGTTTAATACTTATCCTCCTCGGCAACAGTGCCAAAATGTTGGGCACCCAATATGAAAGTTAATTATAGCTCACATACAGAGTGTGCAATATTTATTGTCAATCCATGGACGTCTTGTATTTCAAGGACAACATGCACAACATATGCTTAAACACTAAATTGCTGTAAATGAACAATCCTATTCTTTGTTCAGCTATGCTCATCCCAAGAATCCACTTAATCTAGTTTACCTTCTAAAGAATATAGTCACAATTACCCTTTGCTGTTCTTGATCTAGAAATTGGAAGACTCATGAAATCACATCTAGATTAATCTTGCAGAAAATGAGATCTTGTTTACCAAATCATCTAATGATTAACCCAACTATCTTAATCTGATTATTCTAGAAATCCAAAAAGACATGAATTGATTGAAAGTCTAGGAATTCATAGTACAGAAATTGAGTTCAACTATCCTATGAATTCAAAGTACAGGAATGAAATTATGCAACCATAAAAGCAAAGAACATACTGCAAGGATTCAAAGATAGTTACTCTCCTTTACAAATTCGAATTACTTGGCTCATTCTATTCTATTTGACACCACATCACCCTCAAATAATGTTACATTACCAATGGGTTCGAATTTGGATGAAGATCATGCCAAGTGTGTGGGGAATCTAGTCATACAAAGGCTCCACAAGCTTCCAAGTGTCTTGATGAACACATGCCACCTTATTTTCTTAGCATTTATCATTTATGTGACCCATTTAAATGTGAATATGGTAAAATAAATTCCTTTTTCATATCATATCCCCTTATTATAAAAAAATTGTGTCTCCATCTCAACCTAGGGAACTAGTGGGTTGGTGGAGAATTATTTGCATGTAGTCTTATTCGAAAATTATTTAATTAGGGACATGACAATGACAATATCTTACTTTGGGAGGTATTGGGCCTATTTGATATGCCATATTTCTTCCCAAGGATTCAAGGCATGGGTAACCAATCCCCGCCAAATTGTATCTCCTGAAACCTCATTGTTCTTCTCTAAGTCTCTAAGTCCTAGACCTCATTGAGACTTAGTCTTTCATATCTTATCCCAGCTTATCAACACCCATCTATGCTTGGTAGCATTACCTCTACTTAGAAATTGTTGTTAGATAATCCTGATCTCTTTGAGGACTGTCTTAGGGTATTCCATGATGGAAAAGGTAGATAGGCATCACTTGCAACACCCACTTAATTAGAGTCAGGATACTAACCATATTGAGAGGTTGTAGAGCAAAAATGAAAAACCTCCTCTTCATGCGATCCACTACCTCTTCCCATGAAACTTTCTTGATAACTCCCTCAGCTAGAGGAGTACCAAGGTATTTGAATGGAACAGAGCTCCCCTGGAATCCCATAATATAAATTGTATTTCTCTAATATATCCTGGAGGTATTAAAAAAAAACACATGCAGCTTTTCTTTTTTAATATCCAGTCTTGAATCCCTAACAAAGGAGATCAATAATTTATCAAAATCTATGGATTCTTGGACTGAAGGGTGGCCCATAATAATCGTTTCATAAACAAATTGTTGGTGGGTTTTTGTATCTTCCGATAGTATACAAATTTGACCCTTTGATCTCATTTTTCTTTGTCACTGCCGTGATTTTCCTGCTAAGACCCTCAACAATGAGGATAAATAAAAAAGGGGGAGAGAGGGTCACCCTACCATATATCCCTATACAAGATGAAATTTTTTTGTCAGTGATCCATTAAGCATAATCTAGAAGAAGGAAATAGAGGTCATATTCATAATCCAATCAATCCAATCTTGACAGAAACCATAAGCTTTGAGCATTTATCTCATGAATTTCCCGCTTAAATTCTCATAGTATTTTGGTATATCTAGCTTGAGAAGCATACTTAATTTCTTAGTGATATTCAAAGAGTGTATCACCTCATGGACCAAGATTACCCTATTCAGGATCTGGCGACCCTCCACAAACCTGACTGCTCCAGAGAGACTAGATACGAGACGATGGGTTTCAACCTATTTTCCATAACATTTGTAATTATATTGTAAAGGACAATGCACAAAGATATACTTCTAAATTTACCTAAAGAATCAACACCTTTTCTTTTGGGGATGATGGTAAAAATCTTTGCATTGAATTCCTTAAACACCGCTCTGGTTGTCCTTTATTCCTCTACAATTCACCATACTTCCTCCTTGATAAGGTCCCATATGTGGTGAAATAAATTCGTTGTAAAATCATTAGGGACTGGATCTTTCCCATCTTCCATCTGGTGTACTAGCTCTTCTGACTCTCTCATCTCTAATTTCCTGTTTAGGATCTCATTCTAAACAAGCATAATCAATGAAGGGATATGTTGAGTAATATTTGCAATATCCATTGATCTATAAACCATGTCTTCTTCCATTATTTCTCCAAAATAGTTGAGGAGTTCCTCCTCCATCTTCTCCACATATTGCCAATTCTTAGTCTTCAATCTGTGAATTTTGTTCTTCTATCTACTTTGGATAATAGACTGGTGGAAGAATTTGGTATTGCATTCTCCCTCTTAGAGCCACTGATTTTTTGAATTTTGTTGCCAGTATATTTCCTCCTGGTGATCACAAGAATTGATCTACTCCAACGCATATTTTTCCTTTTATTTTACTTCATCATCATAACTAGTATTCATCCATGCCCGCTGAATTTTCTCTAGTTGTTTTGTCATCCACTTTTTATCCTCGAATATCTTACCAAACTCCTCAATGTTCCAAGTATGGATTATATCCTTCAAATTCTTCAGTTTCTTCTAAAATTGGTACATTTGTGTTCCCTATGGAGATACCATTTCCTCCCACCATTGATGAACCAATTATTTAAACTCCTTTCATTCCATCCAAAATTTTTAAGAAAATGGTTTCCTATTAGGGGACCAGAGCTATCAAATCACCTCACCCATTGACCACCCCGTTAGTGGTCAGAAATCTATCTAATATGGACACCACATGATGTTCACCTCCCCTCTTATTGTTCCAAGTGAACCACCCATTCCTTGTTTCCACATCTACCAAGCTATTTTACTCTATGAATTCCTTAAAGGCCTCATTTGGGTCACCCAAAACTCTCCTACCTCCTTTCTTCTCTACTCAAAGAGGTGATCAAACTAAAATATCACCGCAAAATACATTGCTTTTCCCTTACCCATCTTGTTTCCCATGACAAAGATTCCAAAAACACCACCTCATACGGGTATATTCTCAACGAATATCAGGCCATGCATCCCTAAATGAGAAGCTATGGGAACGCTGCCCAGGTCCTCATAGAATGCTTCAAGGAATGCAGCTTCAAAATGATCCCTAGAGTGTAGAATTGCATGGCTGATTCCCTGGCCACCTCGGCATCGGATTTCAATGTACCCTAGAACCCTGTAGGGAGGTATGAAATTGAAGTGAGGAACAGACCTTCTATCCCAGACAATGTAAAAAACTGGCAATTATTCGAAGATGACAAACAAATCCACCAGTTCCTCACTCTCACTTGGGAGTTCGAGGTAGTTACTGTCAAAAAAGAAAATGAATTTCAGGGGGAGGTAGCCCCCATTCAAGAACCTTTTCAAAAGAAAACAACAGATCTAAAGGAAGGATTTTGGGAAGAGGAGCCCATTGTTATGGGTGTAAACAAAGAAATCAAGGAGGAGGAGGCTTAGGAGCCTGAAATGAAAGGGCCTGAGTTGCAATAGGGGTACGAGAGTAATATTTGTGACAAAGAAATTATGCAAGGGAAATTCCATCCCCATAGGTCTGATTCCCCTAGAGAAAATATTCAATCCAGATGATGTATAGAGAGAGCCTCAATTGGTTCCAAATTGTGAAGATATAGAGGAGGTAAATATTGGGACAGAAGAGCAACCTAAGATCATCAAAATAGTGAGAAATCTCTCCCCTGAATCCAAACAGAGGTTTATCTCATTAATGAAAGAATGTTCATATGTCTTCACATGGAGTTACAAGGACCTCAAGGCTTACGACACTACTATCATCTAGCATACCATACCACTCAAGAAGGATGAGATGCCGTTCAAACATAAGCTTAGAAGGATGAGCCCCAAGCTATTTCCTCTGGTGGAAAATGAGATCAAGAAGTTGTTCGAAGCCAAAATCATCGTATCCCTTTGATTCTCATGTTGGGTGGTGAACCTAGTCCTTTTTAGAAAAAAGAACGAGGAAATAAGAATTTGTATTGACTTTAGAAAATTGAATAGAATTTCTTTGAAGCACCATTACCCCCTTCCCGAAATGGACCATATCTTGCAGAAAATAGTAGGTTCTCAGAGAATCTCTATGTTGGATGGTTTTTCAGGTTATAACCAGATTCTGGTTCACCTCGATGACCAAGAGAAGATGACTTTCACCACCCCTTGGGGAACCTTCATGTACGCTAAAATGTCATTTGAGTTGATGAACGTGGGTGCAACGTTCCAACAGGCCATGGAAATAGCATTCGTAGATGAAAAGGATAAAATATTGGTTATCTATCTTGAAGAAGAACATGTTTTCTCCAAATATGATGAAGAACATGTCTCTCACATGTTGAAAACATTTAAGAAGTGCAGAAAATTTGGCATCTCCCTGAACCCTAAAAATTCGTTCTTTGTTATGAAGGAAGGAAAGTTGCTCGGGCATATAATCTCTCAAGAGGGCATCAAGGTAGATCCAAAGAGGGTTGAGGCTATTATAAAAATTGATCTCCCTCAGAACAAGGCAAAGATTCAATCGTTCCTAGGAAAGGGAAATTTCCTCAAAATATTTATTCCTGCATTTTCCTAACTAGTCAAATATATAACTAACATGCTAGGGAAGGACCAAGAGATCAGGTGGTCGCCCAAAGCCAGAAAATACTTCAAGAGCATAAAGATGTCCATAGACAAGGCACCTATCCTCACAATCCCATATTTCTCCAAAGACTTCCTCATCTTCTCGTTTTCCTCCGAGCATACGGTGGTAGGGGTGCTGCTGCAAAAGAACCACGAAGGATATGAACAACCCATTGCCTTCTACAACAAGACTTTGAGGGATGCTCCCTTGAAATATGACATCTTGGACAAGAAATCATATGCTCTGGTGAAGGCTCTAAATGATTTTATATTGTACATCCTACATTGCCATATTATATCCCATGTTCCCACCAACATTGTGAAGGACATCCTAACTCAACCAGATCCGAAGGGACGAAGGGAAAAATGGATCGCAATTCTACTCGAGTATGACCTGTAAATAAAAAGCACGAACTTCATCAAATGCCAGGGGTTAGCTAATATCATGTCCCAGTCTAATTGCAGAGCCAGATTCCTCAAATAGAAAGCGACAAGGTTTTGCATCTTGAACGAGAAGTTGTACTGGAAATAGCTTGGGGGAATTCTGCTGAATTGTGTGGATGAACACGAGGCCCAAAGACTCATTGAGGAATTTCATGCAAGATAATGTGGATGGGATCACTACTGGAAAGCCATGATCAACAAAATTATGCGGGTCATATTCTATTGGCCTGTGATATTCTATGACACCCACAAGAAGGTAGCCACCTGCCATAAATGTCAGATTTTTGAAGGCAGACATAAATTGGTATCATTTCCCTTAAATCCTATCTAAGTTGAATCTCCTTTCTAGCAATGGGGACTAGATTTTATTGGGGAAATCAATCCCCATTCTTTGGGGCAGCACAGATGGATCTTGAATCCCACTTATTACTTCACAAAATGGATCGAGGCCATCCGCACAAGGCAATCCACTGAAACAGTGATCATGCAATTTTTGGAAGAACATATCCTATCTAGGTTTGGTGTTCCCAGGAAAATAATTACTGATAATGCTCCATATTTCAAATCAAAGAAGATGATCGCCTTCTACTTCAAATACCAAATACAATTAGGGAATTCTACAGCCTACTACCCCCAAGGTAATGGATTGGTGGAATCCTCAAACAATAGCCTCATGAGGATCATAAAGAAAATACTGCAGGAAAATAAGAAATCTTGGCACACTAAACCGATCCATGCCTTGTGGGCTGATAGAATTAGCATAAAGAAATCCATAGGCACCTTGCCTTTACATATATTGTACGTCTCAGAAGTAATTTTTCCTAACTCCCTGAGCTTACCAGTGATGATATTGTTACAAGAGGAGGATGCATAAGCTCACCCCACCCATAGGAGGATGGATCAATTGGTCTAACTATAGCAGCAAATGGAGTAGATATTCGACAGGGCCCATCTATTCTAGGAAAAGATGAAATAAATTTTTGACAGGAGAACCAAGCCCAATGATTTCCAGATAGGTGATGTGGTGTTGCAGTGGGATGAACCCCGCGAGGAGAAAGGAAAGCATGGAAAATTTGATCACCTATGGAAAGGCCCATACAAGTTCTATGCCTTCAAGGGAAAGAATGCTTATGTGTTGGAAGAAATGGAAGGTGGATTGGTATCTGGAGCTCCGGTTAATGGGAGACTCCTGAAACATTACTTTTTATTGAATAAATTAATCCCATTTTCATGTGTATATGCCATTTATTTTGTTTTAAGAATATATTGCATGTGTGGATGACGCTCTGAAAATATTTAAATCTTAAGGTGAAGGCAGTAAGATCCTCAAGAGACACCATCATTAAGTTTTTTTCCAGGTCAATTTTAAAGTCATAGGAGAGGTTGAGGTGACCCAATGGATAAGACACATGTCCTACGTAATCCTTTTCTACCTCACAGGGAGGATAACCATTAGAGGAATTTTGGGGTCTAAAATGGGCCTCCTAAGGAAAATAATAAAATAATAGTTAAAATAATAAAATAATATTGATTAATTTTGGAGGAAGAAAGAAAAAACTACTTTTTGTGTTCGTATTTTCGACATATCTCCCTGTGTTTTTACTCAAATTTCAATTGGGAGAGCTCGTTGGATGTAGAATTTGATTCTGCA
>LPNX010064810.1:10929-78022 GCA_001517045.1 Pseudotsuga menziesii | reverse complement strand
TTATTGAAATTCTATTGGTTCTTGAATTCCAACTCACAAAAACTTATTTTGGCATGTTTTTTTATAAGGCCCATTTTAGACCCCAAATTTCCTCTAATGATCCCCAAGGTGGAGCCGCTGTTAGCACCTGGCTCACACCAGTGCCAAGATTTTGAAACGAACCATCACGGGGAACTTCCCCATCCCAAGTTGGTAGGATGACAAGGTAGATGGGTGAAATCAGAAGAAGAAGGCTCCCAAATGCGTTCAGAGCCCTTAATTCTTGGAAATCAATGACACGAGCGCACGACCAAATTAGATCGATAGTGGGAGACTTTCACCGTTGGAAAGAAGCGTGACCTATTTAACTATGAGCGATCATGAAATTCATACATTAATTCAAGAAATATTTCCCAAGGAACAGTACATATTCCCCATTAAATACCCATTACCCATTAACTCTTTACCCATGTCGATGACCATGATCCTCTGACACTCATGATCTACAGCAAGGACACAGCTTGCAGCGACAAGATGCACAGTGGTTAGAAAAATATAGCATTGTGATTTGATAGTAGGGCCCACACATTAGGACGACCCAAATATCACAGCACGTTTGATCCATGGTAGCAGCAGGTTTCCCGTGGAAAAGGTGCATGACAGTTAGCAAAGGAGGTCAGTGCAACTAGCTCAAGGGTCCCTCATCTAGAAACGAATGAGATCTAATGCGATTCAGATAAGCGATGTGCGCTATCTTCGTTGATGAAAGGTATAAGGAGGATAACTAAGGGGAGGGCCATAAAATTGTGCGAGTGGCCACAGTAAGTGACAGATGATCTCTGTGCAGAGAATATCTACAGCCAAAAGAAACGCTATGCTACTCAAGGTGTTCGAAGGGTAAGGAGCCTGCATGAATGCAATGCCTAGTTGGAGCACTAGCGAGCTTTAGCAAAGCAGGTCATGCCTGATAAACTGAAAATATTAGGGAAATTTGGGGCATCACCATTAGCACAAGCAAGCATGCATATTATACTCTATGTTGTCATTTTGGGTCTGGAGTGGGTGCTGTACTGAAAGGTTGATTTAGGGAAAACATCATGGTGGGCCTGCCACCTCATAAAACTATTAGGATTTGAATGATGATCTGGTATTTGATTCCCAATTTTTGTAACAGAATTGGGCTCTATTTCAAGGTTGGTCCTAAGAGCCACAACATTACAAATAAGACCTCATTTGATGAGGCAGGGGTTAGAATTTTCATTCATAAATCATTCTTCTCTCATTTTGTCTCTCTAACTCTCTTGGAAGTATTAATGAGAAATATGCTCCTGCGTTTTTGAGATTCATCATGGTGGTTGCATTCAGTCTATGTTTCTCGTTTATCACATTCATTTATGTGTTGTTTCTCCTAATGCAATCTAGATTAGTATGCAAGTAATTCGCTCTCATCTCAATGCTCTTGTATTAGACATTGCATTTGTTATTGTGTTCTGGTAAATGCTTTGGAATTCATCTCCTATGCTCCACTGCAGATACTAGCCTTTGTTTTTTATTCTACTAAAGGTGGTGCAAGAGATTAACCCTGAGATAGGTGCCTCTTGTTTCACTAGGCTTCTTCCCTTTTTCCTCTCTCCACTCTTTCAAGATATTTGACTATTTTCGCTACTTACTATGCCTCAGAATACAATGGAACTTCCCTTCCTCATTTTTGCTATAATATCCTTGATTGCTTTAGGATTTGACTAAATTTCCCAATGATTCTCTTGTATGACTGTTCTGCCATTTTTTAATCTATCAATGCCTAGTTACCTATATAAATATAGCCTTCTGCATGCTATCCAAAGCTTTATGCATATTTGTTTCTTTCCACTGTGACAAGAGAGATCCCTCTTTGATTGTATCGGCTAGAATACCGTCTAAAGTTGGTTGAAATGGTTACCCTTGTGACTTCCCACAGCAGCCACTGGAAAAGTACAGAGTGATAACAGGACCTTCAACCTGAAACTAAAAATACTTCATTAAGCTACAATTATAGTTCTTAATGGTCTATCCACCAACCAACTTGGAAATGAATCCAACCCCTTCTAAATTGGTTCACAAGTAGGCAGAGTGAACACTCACCGTCCAATGGACAAGAAAAATCTCTCCAAAATGACAAGTGTCAATTAAAAAACTATCCAAAACTATTATAATTCCTCATGAAATACATTTATTAACTTCATGAGGCCTCTTAAGTTCTAATTTCCCTTCACGGTATTCCTCCAACTCATCTTAGTGTTTCAGTAACTCTCATGACACTTGTCTTCCTCTTCATGCTCCAATTATTTCCCCAATTTTAATGGTTTCCTCTAAATCCAAAATTCAATCTATTTGTGGATATTGTATCCCTTTCATGTCATATTTTTCATATGTCTTCAATCAGGTCTGAATTTTTCATACTTGTCATAGAATCTTTCATTGTTTTTTATCTTTGAGTGCATGGAATCTCCTTCCAAGTGGCACACATTGTCTTCTAGTCTCTTCCTCTTCCATGGTATTTACTCTCCTTTACCAATTCGAATTACTTGGCTCATTCTATTCTATTTGACACCACATCACCCTCTAATAACTTAACACTACCCATGTGTTTGAATTTGGATGAAGATCATGCCAAGCGATTGGGGAATCTAGTCATCCAAAGGCACCACAAGATTCCAAGTGTCTCCATGAACCCATGCCACCTTATTTTATTATAATATATGATTGATGTGATCCAATTAAATATGAATATGTTAAACTAAAGTATTTTTGGGTCCCATTTCCCCTTATTATATAAATTTTGTCTCCATCTCAACCTAGGGAACTAGTAGGTTGGTGGAACATTATTTGTAGGTAGCCTTATTTTGAAATTATTTAATTGTGGACATGATAGTCCTCCCCACTCAAGATTTATTTTACTCAAGTGATTTCAAGCATGGATTTTGAATAACCTTATTTCCTTCCAAAACCTTGCTTCAAACTATAGCTGCAATTTGAGTAGTGGCACTCATGTACTACAATTGTGTGTTTCCAAAAGTAAGGATATGTGGATATTTGAACATTTATATATCCTATGACATAATCACTAACACCAAAAGGATTAATAAAATCCATCAAAATAAAATTTGAACAAATAAGCTTTACTTCCATCTTTTGGAAACCTTTTATTAACTTTCATCCCTTTTTGCTTCTATATAAGTCTTTGAAGTTGGTAATGAGTTTCCAAACTTGAATTTCCAAGATTGCAAGAATGTTTCAAAGAGAAATGACCATGCTTTTTTCTTCTCTACTCTGATTGTAGTCACCTTCTCAAGTGGTGACTCAATATCCCCTACTTCTTGTTTCCTCCCAAATTGAAACCAAGCAATACCTGGATCCCATTGCTTGTATTTCACCCTTCCAAGTACATCAAGAAGGTACCTCATTAAAGTACATAAATACATCATACAATTGTACATACATAAATAAATCATTGTAGATCATTAAAGTACATAAATACATCATACAATTTTACATCAAGAAGGTACCTCATTAAATGATCATGAAATTTCTTGTACATCCAAGTAAGTAGATCGTCATGTGGCCTATACACACAAGAACCAAGTATTATATCAAATCTTCTCAAATGACATAGGTGAGGATCACATGTCCTATAATTCTGATCCAAAATAATGTAAGATGCATCAAAATAATAATCTTCCATGTATTCTTTCATCCAAGAAGTGAATGAACAACCTCCACCAAAATATGAACCAAATAAGGAGCAAACAAGGCATGAAGAATTCAACTGGCCCAAAGAAGTCTCATTAATACACCCATGAATATGCATATCATCACAATGTAACAAAGGATTTTGTTGAAAATGTAAATAATATGGAACTCTAGTCATGTCATAATCAAGAGGAGAGATAGGAATTCCATACTCCTCATGTGGCACCATAAAAAAGAAACCTTTCACCCATACTTCATTAGGATGAATGTTGCAAAATATGGAAGTGTAGGATGTAGGAGAAAGAACCAACTCATACAAATTATCATAAAGTGAAAACTTTTATTCATGTGAAGGATTCATAGGGGTTGGAACATGCACCTCCCTCAAAAAGGAAAAACATTTCCTCATAGGTTGGTTCCAATGTAGTGGAATCATGTACTTGTTCAAAAAATGTGAAACCATTTTAAAGAGGAAACTCAAGCTCCTCTTCCACCACAACAAGTGATTGGCTATCATCAATATCATATTAAAACACATCAAGTACCTACAATTTTCCATGTCTCTCATTATCCCTCATGTCATGAGAATCCTCCAAGAAATCTACCATATGAAATATGAAACATAGGAGGAAGAAAAAGTATCTTGCAACCTCTCAAGAAGTTGTACATTTTGAATTTTGAGCTTATGAATATCCTAATTATTATTCAAGTATGATTCATGTAATGATTCATTAAGCTCAACTAAATTGTTTCTATAAAAATTCAAAGACATGAAATTACCTTCGTTGTTTCACATTGCCCTTTGAATCTTCTCCATGTCTTCAAGGAAGGATGGTTCCTCTAATGAAGAAACTTCCAACAAGAATTTGATACCAATGCTTTATTGTCATGGAGCATGATAAGGGATTCATCGATATTAATTTCACTCATCTTCAAATACCCTACAATGAAGGATGGTTCATGGGAGTGAACCTCCTCTTATTCTTTATTCTTGATTTGATCAATTTCTTGAATCTAAAGTGGTGATGTGGAAGTTGATCTTGGTTCTTAATTAGCTGATACAAGGTATTCATATTCATTTTCATGAGAATTTTTTCTTGTGGCAACATTCTCAAATCTGATCTCTATGTCACCAACATAGAGTTGTGAGCACCCATCAGTAGGTACTCCTTCACAGCTCAAGCATCCATCAGTAGATTCCCTTTGGTCCATGTCCACAGTAGAATGTTGTCTTAGAATGATATTAAATAGTTTCAAGGGAATATTATTCATCCTCATGTTATTTTTCATATTTTTCAGATTCACTTGGGAGTGACTTTCAATCCTCTCGATAAATGCTTCTTTTGCTTCACCATCCATAAAACTAGGTGGCTCCTCAGTCTCCTTCATACTGATGGATTGTTTATTGTTCCTTAATAAGTTCACATATGAATTAGTGTTGATAAATCCATACATCCAAGCATAAAAGTATTTAAAAAAATGGTATTATTTTTCTCTCCATGACGGGAACTACTACTACCCCCTGCTGCCAGCTTACCCCTAAGTTGACTAGCCACCAATTCGAACCCTTGCATAACCTGCTTGGTCGTATCATAAAAATATGACTTAATTAGTTTCTTAAATTACTCCCGATCATCCATAACTTCAATAGGTTCCAATGCCATGCTTTGATACCACTGTAATGTCCCTACTTGGAATTTTGGAGAAAATTACAATTTGGGCATTTTCAAGCTTGACTAGTCATGCCTCTATAAGGTTCCAAATTTCCCCAAATGGTACCGAATTTGAAAGGAAATGGTATTTTGAGTCTTAAAATATCCCAAGGTGTTTTATGAATACTTTGTATCTGACTTTACACGTATTAAGACTTATTTGGGGTTAAGAAGAAACAATGGAAATTTAGTAGGAAAAAGTGCTCAACTAGTCCTTCTTGGTTTGGTTCCAAACACCACCGAAAATTTACAAAATAATTATGGAGGGATCCTATGTGATTTAAAAAATAATAAAAGAACTCATAAAGTCAATTTTCTAATCATAAATTCATTTTCACATGTTACTCAATTTTGCACAACTTGGCCAATTTCTAGCTTTAGACTAGTGAAACCCAAGTTGACCCAAATGCACCCAAATGACTTCAAATTATGTATAGAATATTTTGATGGGTATTAGGAAATAACAATGAATAATATTAATTCTCATAGGCTTTCCAATTTATTCTGCAAATTTATTTTGTCTGTAGGGAAAGAATGACAAAAACACTACGAAATCGTTGTTAAAACCCCAAAGGGTAGATGACACTTTTGGCTCTCCAAATGTACTAATACCCTCCCAAAGTTGAAAAAATAGTATGGGGATGAATATAATACATCATGGTCTGTAATTAATAATTTTTATTATATTTTTAAACTGATTAAAAAGTGTAACATTCGCATGACCACTTTCAAGGAAATTGCTTATGGGGAAATGACATAACTAACTCGTTTTTGACACATGAAAGGTAGAGTTAAAGGTTTAGATAAGGATGTAACATATAGAGATAATATAATAATAAAAATTAATTGCCAAAAATTATTACACATCATTTTAATCCCTTTATACAAGTCTAGTATGCAACTCATTCAGTATGGGAGTCAAATGCATGAAAGCTAGTGATTTAATATCCTGGAATTGCAAGAGTTTCACAAATGGATTTCTTGGATTTTTATACATAGAGAATAGGTACATTAAATTAAATATTAATAAATCATATATTTCTATGACTACATCATAAAAATCATATAATATCCCTCATACAAATCTGATATAAAAATACTTCAAGGTTGAAGCCAAATCCATGAAAACTAGTTGTTCAAGAGCATGGGGAATGCAAGCCTTTTATACATGTATTTATGATATTTAGAATTACAGAGCATATGTACATGAAATTAAATATATATACACATATAAAAAATATTAGGCATCAACTATCCTCAGCAAATTGCAAGCAGCACTCCAACAAGTACACCATCAACATGAGAGTGCGGGGGAATGAAGAAGAAGGAATAGGAGAATAGGGATATAGATGATAATTTGAATATACAGACCTTAAAACAGAAACTAAAAATCCTTCATTAATCTCCAATTATATTTTTTAATGGCCTCTCCATCAACCAACCTGGAAAGGAATCCAACTCCCTTGAAATTGGTTCACAAGCAGGGAGAGTGAACACTCATCGTGCAATGGACAAGAAAAATATCTCCAAAATGAAAAATTCCAATTAAAAAATGATACAAAGATATTATAATTCCTCGTGAGATCCTTTTATTAACTTCATTATTCCTCCTAAGTTTGAATTTCCCTCCATGGCGTTCCTCCAACTCATCTTAGTGGTTTAGTAACTCTCATGATACTTGTCTTCCTCTTCATGCTCCAATTATTTCTCCAATTTGAATGGATGCCTATAAATACCAAAATTGACCTATTGGTGGATATTTTATCCCTGTAATATAATATTTGTCATACATCTATAATCAGTTCTGAATTTGTCATACTTGTCATAGAATCATTCATCATTTTTTGTCATAAAGTGCATGGAATCTCCTTCCAAGTGGCACACATTGTCTTCTAGTCTCTTCCTCTTCCATGGGAGTTATCCTTTACCAATTCTAATTCCTTGTCTCATTCTATGATATTTGACACCACATGACCCTCCAATAATGTTACATTACCCATGTGTTCGAATTTGGATGAAGAGCATGCCAAGTGTGTGGGGAATCTAGTCATACAAAGGATCCACAAGCTTCCAAGTGTCTTGATGAACCCATGCCACCTTATTTTCTTATCATTTATCATTTATGTGACCCATTTAAACGTGAATATGGTAAAATAAATTCCTTTTTGGTCTCATAGCCTTTTATTATAAAAATTGTGTCTCCATCTAAACCTAGGGAACTAGTGGGTTGGTGGAGCATTATTTGCATGTAGTCTTATTTGGAAATTATTTAATTAGGGACATGAAAATGACAATATATTACTTCAGGAGGTATTGGGCCTATTTGATATGCCATATTTTTTCCAAAGGATTCAAGGCATGGGTAACCAATCCCCACCAAAATTTATCTCTGAAAACCTCATTGTTCTTCTCTGAGTCTCTAAGTCCTAGACCTCCTTGAGGCTTAGTCTTTCATATATTATCCCAGCTTATCAATGCCCATCTATGCTTGGTAGCGTTTCCTCCCCTTAGAAATTGTTGTTAGATACTCTTGATCTCTTGGAGGACTGTCTTAGGGGATTCCATGATGGAAAAGGTAGATAGGAATCACTTGCAACACCGAATTAATTAGAGAAGGATACTAACCATATTGAGAGGTTGTATATCCCAACTGAAAAACCTCCTGTTCATGCAATCCACTACCTCTTCCGATGAAACTTTATTGATAACTCCCTTAGCTAGAGGAGCACCAAGGTATTTTAATGGAACAGATCTCCCCTGGAATCCCATAATACAAATTATCTTTCTATAAGATATCCTAGAGGTATTAAGGAAAAACACATGCAACTTTTATTTTTAATATCTAGTCCTGAAGCCCTAACAAAGGAGATCAAGAATTTCTTAAAATCTATGGATTCCTGGACTGAAGGGTGGCCAGTAATAATCGTTTCATCAAGAAATTGTTAGTGTGTTTTCTTATCTACTCTAGTATACAAATTTGACCCTTTTATCTCGTTTCTCTTAATCATTGCCTTGATTTTCCTACTAAGACCCTCAACAATGAGGATAAATAAAAAAGGGGGAGAGAGGGTCACCCTACCATATATCCCTATACGAGATGAAAGTTTTTTGTTAGTGATCCATTAAGCATAATCGAGAAGAAGGAAATAGAGGTCATATTCATAATCTAATCAATCCAATCTTGACGGAAACCATAAGCTTTGAGCATTTATCTCATGAATTTTTAGCTTAATTTATCATAGTATTTTGATATATCTAGCTTGAGAAGCATACTTAATTTCTTAGTGATATTCAAAGAGTGTATAACCTCATGGACCAAGATTACCCTATTCAGGATCTGGCGACCCTCCACAAACCTAACTGCTCTAGAGAGACTAGATACGAGACGATGGGTTTCAACGTATTTTCCATAACATTTGAAATTATATTGTAAATGACAATGCACAAATATATACTTCTAAATTTACCTAAAGAATCAACACCTTTTCTTTTGGGGATGAGGGTAAAATGTTTTGCATTGAATGCCTTCAACACCCCTCTAGCTTTCCTTGATTCCTCCGCAATTCACCTTACTTCCTCCTTGATAAGGTCCCATAAGTGGTGAAAGAATTTCGTTGTAAAACCATTAGTGACTAGATCTTTCCCATCTTCCATCTGGTGTACTAGGTCGTTTGCCTCTCTCATCTCTAATTTCCTATTCAGGAGCTCATTCTGAACAAGCGTAATCAATGAAGGGATATGTTGAGTAATATTTACAATATCCATTGACCTATCAACCCTGTCTTCTTCCATTATTTCTCCAAAATAGTTAAGGAGTTCCTCCTCCATGTTCTCCACATATTGCCAATTCTCATTCTTCAATATGTGAATTTTGTTCTTCTATCTACTTTGGATAACAGACTAGTGGAATAATTTGGTATTGCATTCTCCCTCCTAGAGCCAGTCATTTTTTTGCTTTTGTTTCCAGTATATTTCCTCCTGGTGATCACAAGCATTGACCTACTCTAGCAAAGATTTTTCCTTTTATTTTACCTCCTCGTCATAACCATTATTCATTCATGCCTGTTGAATTTGCTCCAATTGTTCTGTCATCCACTTTTTATCCTCGAATATCTTACCAAACTCCTTCATGTTCCAAGTATGGATTCTAGCCTTCAAATTGTTCAATTTCTTCTGAAATTGCTACATTTGTGTTCCCTGTGGAGAGACCATTTCCTCTCACCATTTATGAACCAATTATTTAAATTCCTTTTGTTCCATCCAAAATTGCTAAAAATATGGTTTCCTATTAGGGGACCAAAGCTATCAAATCACCGCACCCATTGACCACCCCCTCAGTGGTCAGAAATCTATCTAATATGGACACCACATGATATTGTTCACCTCCCCTCTTATTATTCCAATTGAACCACCCATTCCTTGTTTCCACATCTACCAAACTATTTTCCTCTATGAATTCCTTAAAGGCCTCATTTGAGGCACCCAAAACTTGCCTACCTCATTTCTTCTCTACTCAAAGAGGTGATCAAACTAAAATCTCACTACAAAATTCATTTATTTTCCCTTACCCATCTTGTTTCCCATGACAAAGCTTCCAAAAACACCACCTCATAGCTATAGATTCTCAGTCCATAAACATTTGTGAAGATCCATTTTATGGAAGTATTGTAGATTTGAAATTCAGTTGACAAAAAGAATCTTGTGGCCCAGAAGTTTGTGACTCACTTCTTCCAGAAACCATAAAATTGTTATACCTCTTGTCATTTTGTGCACATCGATTTCTATTGTTTAACATCCTTTCTAAACTCTATTCCCTATCTCCCTCATTGTTTATGCTCCACATTTTGTTTCTTCCAAAATAACTACCATTGGTTTCTTCATTATCAACTTGTTCCTTACCATATTGATATTGTGAGGGTGACTCACCCCATAGATATTCCAAGTGATTAATTTCATAGGGTACCTCTATTGACTTCTGAAAAGGCCACCCTAATGGTTAGGTACTGGCCTGATTCCACTAATTTGGTTCCAACCTCTGCAATTCATTGTTTATTTTTCTTTCTTCCTCTCCTTTCCTCTTCTTTTGACTGCTTCCTTTTTCTTCCCTTCTACTATTCCTTGGAAACTCCTAGATGAGGAGTAAATTTTTTCTTCAGAATATCGTCTTTTAGCAGTTCAATCTGTCTCCTTGGGATAAAACCCTTCCCTTTTTTATTATATTCCTTCTCGATCTCATATAGGTCCATCTCTGCAAGGTTTATATCCTATGGTTCATCTAGTTGATCATATTCCATAGCCTCGGGTTTTTCCTCCTGGTTCTCCAGTGGTATTTTCAAAGCTTCCAAGAGAAATTTCCCATCAAGGGTAGACCCCTTTGGATCGCCACGTGCTCGATCATCAGGATCTTCTTCCATCAAAGCTAGGTTTTCAAAATTATTTTCATTGGGAACCCTCATCCCTTCCATATATCGATTTTGCATCTGGTTGGTGGGATTCCTCTCTTGTCGTCGCCTATCACTGACCTAGGTGAAACCATTAGCATCGCCCCCATTTTCTTAGGGCACCTTGGGGGACGAGGCATGGATATTTTGGGGGTAGTTCCTCCTTAAATGGTGATACTCATGGCATTGCTAACAACTGAAAAAGAGGATTCTCATAATCTACAAGATGAACCCAATCCTCATCCTCCCAGGTAATATTATTGGCCTCTAGTAAATCACAAGAGAGGTCCATATCAATGGATATCTAGGAAAACAAAGTGTAGTTCCATTGTTTGGTTTCCTCCAAATCTTTCACAAATTATCCCAAGGTATTTCCTATGTCTCGAAGTATTTTTGGCTCCCAATATTCACACATAAATGAATAGAGATGGATGCATACCGGTGCCACACTCATGTCTTATTTTTCCAGATTAAACATCTCCTTCCATGGGCGTAGCTATAGTCCTTCCAAGAAAAATAAATAGGCCCCCCCTTCCATAATATGATCCCTATCTTCCTTAATGAAATAAATAATTGTGAAAGAAACTTTCAAACCTAGATGAAGATCATAATGACCCTTAGGGTTCCATGTCTCCTCGATCCATCTAAGAAGATCCCTTTCCTTTGGCCAAACCCCAATAAAATTCTCAATTAGGTATTTTTCCTTCCACAATTCCACATGCTAGCAAAGCTTGTCAGAATGGATCTGAAGCAATGGGATCACCACAGATCTTGTCTCTCTCCATTCTTGGTCTATGATCTCCTCTCCGCTAACCTTTGTCCATTCCTTTGCTAAGTTATGTTTTTCCTCTCTTCTCGACCCGTCTTGGAGTTGTGGGATGGAGGGGAATGAACCCCCTCATGGAGACCCCATTTCACACACTAGATAAAACCCTTGTTCGCCTCATTTCCTTCAGAAATAAAATAAAATAAATCAGAGAGCCCCAACACCCTCCAAGAGTAAAAATTTATAACTTAATAGGGGAACTTAGCCATGTTTTCTTTGAATGTGCAAACAATAAGGAAGTAACACCCTTAACAATAGTTTGGTAAGAAACCTCTCCAACCCAATTTCGCACTTTAAAAAAGTTGTTGGTGGGCTTTAGAAAGTGTGTTTGTGCAGTGTCATACACACTCAATATATATAACCAACACTATGAGCATCTTAATAGTGCACCCATTCACAATTTATTTTACAACCCATGACCATTTTAAATAGAATATATATCTAAAAAAATTGTAATTAATAAAAAACTATATATTAATATAATAATAGTAATCTATCACTCTTTTTTGTAAGACAAATAATCATTTTATGCAACAATTTTTTTTAAGACAAATAATCCTTTTGGACAACAATTTAACCTTACCCTATTTGATTTGAACCTATAACTTTCTAAATAAACATATATTCTTTATTATCAAGCCCACTACTAAACAAAGAAATAAAAAAATTCATACATCAATTTGTATATGAACTCAAATTAAAATATTGTTATTATAAATTTTAAGTTTAAATTAATATTGTAATATTGTAATATCTATTTTTTTCGATTATAACTATTTTATTTTTAAATTTAAATATTGACATAAATAATTTTGTTTTTTTATATAAAAATAGTAAGCTTATAAATGTTCATATTTTATGTATTTTATTTTTAATAATTAAAAATATATATATTTAGTGTATCTTATTTTATAATAAATTAAGATATTTATATTAATTGAAATGTCACTCCATCGTAATAAAGAGAGAAAAATTAAATTACAAGAACACCAAAATTCTCATTAACTAACAGAACCACAATTAAATTTTAATATCATGAACCTTGTATATATCATTAAAAAAACAAAGCTAAGCTCAAAGGCCCTCTAGATGGACATGTCGTATGCCACTATTCTCGTTTTTGGAATACAGAAAAGATTGTTTCAAGAGAAAAAATTGGCCTATATGGTGACCAGTGTTGAAAGGCCAAAATACCACCCTATGTACTTGCTGGACATAGAGATGGGTTCTTCTATTTTCTTCACAGACGAGGACGAAGAGGGATCACATTTACAAAATGTTACCTTCGAACATACTGAAGTGGAATTAACCCAAATATGGGACGTGGATTTTAATGGATCGACCTGTAAAGAATGAGCAAGGGCAGGGATATGGATGAGACCCTTGGGGATTTGTGCTTTGAGGAACTCCTACAAGCTGGTTTTTTACTATACAAATAATGAAGTTGAATATGAAGCAATGATATTGGAAATCATGGCCTTAAAGAAGCTCCAAGTTAGGAGGGTGGTGTTGCGTGGATATTCTAAGCCGGTAATCAAGCAAATGACCAACGAATATCAGGCCAGGCTTCCCCAGATGAGAAGCTTCTAGAACACCGCCCAGGACCTCATAGAATGCTTCAAGGAATGAAGCTTCAAAATGATCCCTAGAGTGCAGAATTGCGTGGTTGATTCCCTGGCCACCTCAGCATCAGATTTCAATGTACCCGAGAACCCTATAGGGAGGTATGAAATTGAAGTGAGGAACATACCTTCTATCCCAGACAATGTAAAAAACTGGCAAGTATTCTAAGATGACAAACAAATCAACCAAGGAGTTTGAGGAGATGCTGTCAACGAAGAAAACGAGTTTCAGGGGGAGGAAACCCCCATTCAAGAACTTTTTCGAAAGCAAATGGAAGATCTAAAGGAATTCGTTTGGGAAGATGAGCCCATTGTTATTGATGAAAACAAAGAAATCAAGGAGGAGGAGGTTCGGGAGCCTAAAATGAAAGGGCAGTGAGTTGCAATAGGGGTAACCAGAATAATCTTTGTAGAAAAGAGATTCTGTAGCTAAAGGGAAATTCCATCCCTAGAGGTCTAATTCCCCCAAAGAAAATCTTTAATCTATATGATGTAGTGAGAGAGCCTTAATTGGTTCCAAACTACGAAGATATAGAGGAGGTAAATATTGGGACAGAAGAGCAATCGAAGATCATCAAAATAGAGAGAAATATCTCCCCTGAATCCAAACAGAGGTATATCTCATTAATGAAATAACGTTTGAATGTCTTCGTGTGGAGTTACAAGGACCTCAAGGCTTATGACACTAGTATCATCCAGCATACCATACCACTCAAGAAGGATGAGATGTCGTTCAAACAGAAGCTTAGAAGGATGAACCACAAGTTGCTTCCCCTGGTGGAAAATGAGATCAAGAAGTTGTTCAAAGCCAAAATCATCGTATCCCTTTGATTATCACGTTGGGTGGTGAACCTAGTCCTTGTCAGAAAAAAGAACGGGGAAATAATAATTTGTATTGACTTTAGAAACTTGAATAAAATTTCTTTGAAGCACCATTACCACCTTCCCAAAATGGACCATATCTTGCATAAAGTAGTAGTTTCTCAAAGAATCTCTATGTTGGATGGTTTCTCAGGTTATAACCAGATTGTGGTTCACCCCGATGACCAAGAGAAGATGGATTTCACCACCCCTAGGGGCACCTTCATGTATGCTAAAATGTCGTTTGAGCTGATGAACGTGGGTGCAACATTCTGACGGGCCATGGACATAGAATTCGTAGATGAAAAGGATAAAATCTTGGTTATCTATCTTGACAATATCACTGTTTTCTCCAAATCTGATGAAGAACATGTCTCTCACCTATTGAAAACATTTAAGAAGTGCAGAAAATTTGGCATTTCCCTGAACCCTAAAAAGTTATTCTTTGCTATGAAGGAAGGAAATCTACCCTGGAATATAATGTCTCAAGAAGGCATCAAGGTAGATCCGAATAGGTTCGAGGCTATAAGCAATATTGAGCTCCCTCGGAACAAGGCAAAGATTCAATCATTCCTAGGAAAGGGAAATTTCCTCAAAATATTTATTGCTACATTTGCCTAACTAGTCAAATATATAACTAACATGCTAGGGAAGGACCAAGAGATCAGGTAGACGCCTGAAGCCAGACAATCCTTCAAGATCATAAAGAGGGCCATAGCCAAAGAACTTGTCCTTACAATCCGATATTTCTCCAAATATTTCCTCATCTTCTCATTTTCCTCTGAGCATACGGTGGCACAGGTGTTGTTGCAAAAGAACCACGAAAGATATGAACAACCCATTTCCTTTTGCAGCAATACTTTGAGGGATACTCCCTTGAAATATGACATCTTGGACAAGAAATCATATGCTCTGGTGTAGGATCTAAAGTATTTTAGATTGTACATCCTACATTTCCATATTATAGCCCATGTGAAGGACATCCTAACTCAACCAGATCCGAAGGGACGAAGGGGAAAATGGATCATAATTCTACTCGAGTATGACCTGTAAATAAAAACCACAAACTTTGTCAAAGGCTAGTGGTTAGCTAATATCATGTCCCAGTCTAATTGTGATTCCCTCATCCTGCACATGATTGCTGAGTTTTCAGTTGAAGAACTGGATCCTCAGTGACAACCGAACCCCCCAATAGGTGAGAACTTTCTATCGTCACCTAAGTATGCTGACGTCATTTTCATCCTACAGAATTTGCAAGCTCCACCAGGCATGGATAAAACTAGAACTAGATTCCTCAAACAGAAAGTGACAAGGTTTTGCATCCTAAACGAGAAGTTGTACTGGAAAGAGCTTGGGGGAATTCTGCTGAATTGTGTGGACGAACATGAGGCCCAAAGACTCATTAAGGAATTTCATGCAAGATAATGTGGATGGAATCACTACTAGAAAGCCATGATCAAAAAGATTATGCGAGTTGCATTCTATTGACCTACAATATTTTCTGACACCGACAAGAAGGAAGCAACTTGCCATAAATGTCATATTTTTTAAGGCAGACATAAATTGGTATCATTGCCCTTAAATCCTATCTAGGTTGAAGCCCCTTTCCAGCAATGGGGACTAGATTTTATCGAGGAAATAAATCCCCATTCTTTGGGGCAGCATAGATGGATCCTGACCGCCAGTGATTACTTCACAAAATTGATCGAGGCCATCCCCACAAGGCAAGCCACTGAAACAGTGATCATGCAATTTCTCGAAGAACATATCCTATCTAGGTTTGGTGTTCCTAGGAAAATAATTACTGATAACGCTCCATATTTCAAATCAAAAAAGATGATCGCCTTCTGCTTCAAATACCAAATACGACTAGGGAATTCTACAGCCTACTAACCCCAAGGTAATGGACTGGTGGAATCCTCAAACAAGAGCCTCATGAGGATCATCAAGAAACTACTGCAGGAAAATAAGAAAGCTTGGAACACTAAACTGATCCATGCCTTGTGGGCTGATAGAATTATCATAAATAAATCCATAGGCACCTCGCCATTACATCTATTCTACAGCTCAGAAGTAATTTTTCCTAACTCCTTGATCTTACCAGTGATGACATTGTTGCAAGAGGAGCATGCGTAAGATAACCCCACCCAGAGGAGGATGGATCAATTATTCTAACTACAGCAGCAAAGAGAGTAGATATTCGACAGGGCCCATCTGTTCCAGGACAAGATGAAATAATTTTTTGAAAGGAGAACCAAGCCCGATGATTTCCAGATAGGTCATGTGGTGTTGCAATGGGATGCACCCCGCAAGGAGAAATAAAAGCATGGAAAATTTGATCACCTATGGAAAGGCCCATACAAGGTCTCTTCCTTCAGTGGAAAGAATGCTTATGTGCTGGGAGAAATCGAAGGTGGATTGGTATTTGGAGCTCCATTTAACGGGAGACTCCTGAAACATTAATTTTTGTAGAATAAATTAGTCCCATTGTCATTTGTATATATCATTTATTTTGTTTTAAGAATATATTCCATGTGTGGATGATGCTTTGAAAATATTTAAAGCCTAAGGTGAAGGAAGTAAGATCCTCAAGAGATGCCATCATTAAGTTTTTTTCAGGTTAATTTTGAAGTTATAGGAGAGGTTGAGGTGACCCAATGGATAAGACACATGGCCTATGTAGTCCTTTTCTACCTAACAGGGAGGATAGCATCCCTGAGTTGGAGCCTTTGTTAGCACCTTCCTTGCACCAGTGCTAAGATTTTGAAACGAACTATCACAGCAGAACTTCCCCATCCCAATCTGGTAGGACAACAAGGTAGACGAGAGAAATCAGAAGAGGAAGGCTTGCAGATGCATCCAGACCTCTCAAATCCTGGAAAGCAATGACACGAGTGCACATCCAAATTATATTGACGGTTAGAGAATTTCACCTTGGGAAAGAAGCATGACCTATTTAACTGTGAGGAATCACAAAATTCATACCTTCCTTCAAGAACTTCAATGACCACGATCCTTTGACACTCACGATCTATGGCAGGGACACAGCTCGTGGCGATAACATGCACATCGGTTAGAAAAATATAGCATTGCGATGGGATACTAGGGCCCATGCATCAGGATGACCCAGATATCACACCGTGTTTGATCCACGGTAGCGACAGGTTTCACGTGGAAAAGGTGCACGAAAGTTAGCAAAGGACGTCAATGCGACTAGCTCAAGTGTCCCTCATCTATTAATGGTAGATATCTGATGCGATTCAAATCAGTGGTGCATACTGTCTTTGTCAATGAAAGGTGCAAGGAGGATAACCAAGGGGAGGGTCATATAATCATGCGAGTGGCCACAACAAGTGACGAATGATCTCTATGCAGAGAAGATCTATGGACAAAAGCAATGCCACACTACTCAAGGTGTTCGAAGGGTAAGGATTCTGCACGAATGGAACGCCCAGTTGGAGCACTAGCGAGCTTCAGTGAAGTAGGTCACTCCTGAGAAATTGAAACTGTTAGGAAAATATAGGGCATCACCATTAGGACGAGTGAGCATGCATCTTATACTCTGCACTGCCATTTTGGGTCCAGAGTGGGTGCTGTACCGAAAGGCTGATTCGGGTAAAAGATCATGGCAGGCCTACCAACTCAAAAAACTGTTAGGATTTGAATGATGATCTAGGATTTGATTCCCAATTTTTGTAACAGAATTGGGCTCTGTTTCAGGTTTGGTCCCAAGATCCACAACATTACAAATAAGACCTCATTTGATGAGGCATGGGTTGGAATTTTCATTCAGAAATCATTCTTCTCTCGTTTTGTCTCTCTAACTCTCTTGGAAGTATTAATGAGAAATATGCTCCTGCATTTTTGAGATTCATCATGGTGGTTGCATTCAATCTGTGTTTCTCATTTATCGCATTCATTTATGTGTTGTTTCTGCTAATGCACTCTAGATTAGTATACAAGGAATTCTCTCTCAGTTCAGTGCTCATGTATCAGACGTTGCATTTGTTATTGTGTTCTGGTAAATTCTTTGGAATTAATCTCCTATGCTCCACTGTAGGTACTAGCCTTTGTTGTTTATTCTACTAAAGGTGGTGTAAGAGATTCTCCCTAAGATAGGTGCCTCTTGTTTCACTATGCTTCTTCCCTTTTTCCTCTCTCCACTCTTCCAATATATTTGACTATTTTCGTTGCTTACTTTGCCTCAGAATACAATGAAACTTCCCTTCCTCATTTTTTCTATAATATCTTGGATTTCTTCGGGATTTGACTCCATTTCCCAATGATTCTCTTGTATGACTATTCTTCCATTTTGTAATACATCAATGCCTGATTACCTATAGAAATATATCCTTCTTCATGCTATCCAGAGCTTTATGCATATGTGTTTCTTTCCTCTATGACAAGAGAGAGCCCTCTCTGATTGTATCAGCTAGAATACCGTCTAAAGTTGGTTGAAATGGTTACCCCTATGACTTTCCACAGCAGCCACTAGAAAATTATAGAGTGTTAATAGGACCTTCAACCTGAAACTAAAAATACTTTATTAAGCTACAATTAGAGTTCTTAATGGTCTATCCATCAAGCAACTTGGAAAGGAATCCAACTCCCTCTAAATTGGTTCACAAGAAGGGGGAGTGAACACTCACCGTGCAATGGAGAAGAAAAATCTCTCCAAAATGACAAATGTCAATTAAGAAACTATCCAAAACTATTCTAATTCCTCATGAAATACATTTATTAACTTCATGAGGCCTCCTAAGTTCTAATTTCCCTCCATGGGCTTCCTCCAACTCATCTTAATCTTTCAATAACTCTCTTGACACTTGTCTTCCTCTCCATGCTCCAATTATTTCCCCAATTTGAATCATTTCCTCTAACTCCAAAACGTGATCTATTTGTGGATATTTTATCCTTTTCATGTCATCTTTTTCATATGTCTTCAATTAGGTCTTAATTTTTCATACTTGTCATAGAATCTTTCATCATTCTTTGTCTTAGAGTGCATGGAATCTCCTTCCAAGTGGCACACATTGTCTTCTAGTCTCTTCCTCTTCCATGGTAGTTACTCTCCTTTACAAATTCGAATTACTTGGCTCATTCTATTCTATTTGACACCACATCACCCTCAAATAATGTTACACTACCCATGTGTTTGAATTTGGATGAAGATCATGCCAAGTGATTGGGGAATCTAGTCATCCAAAGCCACCATAAGATTCCAAGTGTCTTCATGAAACCATGCCACCTTATTTTATTAGCATTTATCATTGATGTGATCCATTTAAATATGAATATGGTAAACTAAATTATTTTTGGGTCCCATTTCCCCTTATTATATAAATTATGTCTCCATCTCAATCTAGGGAACTAGTAGGTTGGGGGAACATTATTTACAGGTAGTCTTATTTCAAAATTATTTAATTGGGGACATGACAGTCCTTAACCATTGAATTGTTGTAAATGAACAACCCTATTCTATCTTCATCTATGCTCATCCCAAGAATCCACTTAATCTAGTTTACCTTCTAAAGAATACAGTCACAATTACCTTTTGTTGTTCTTGATCTAGAAATTGAAAGACTCATGAAATCACATCTAGATTACTCTTGTAGAAAATGAGATCATGTTTACCAAATCATCTAATGATTAACCCAACTATCTTAATCTGATTATTCTAGAAATCCAAAAATACATGAATTGAGTGCTAGTCTAGGAATTCAAAGTACAAAAATGAAGTTCAACTATCCTATGAATTCAAAGTACAGGAATCAAAATTATGCAACCATAAAAGCAAAGAACAAACTGCAAGGATTCATGGAAACATCAACTAAAATATCTAAGGATGAACAGAGCTATTACAACTACCACACAATTTGCATAAGGAATAATTACCTACTCAGTCGACTGTCATGCCATGCCACTATAGATTTCCAAGAGATGCAATTAATAACACACTGTAAATCCACAACTATTACATCTTCCTATGAAGAAATAAAATTAACATAAAATCACATCATAGAATAATTAAAATGCCTAATTTAACTCAGCAATCCCTGTGGGAAGGTGGGACCATCATTCACACAGAGATGTTGGATATAACGCAAGTTAAAACCCTTAGATCTTAAGTAACTCCTTGTATTAAAAAGGCAAATCAATTACACAACTCTCAGTCACAGCTAATACAATGAATTGGTTACAGGTTCAACCCCTGGCTCAGAACAGTTCTCCATATTTATACAATGTAAATCATAACATCCTATCCCTATTATTGGGAAGCCATGAAGATCTCTGATCTTTAGGCGCCCTAAATTACAACAGCTGTTACAATCGTGGCAGGATGAAAGATAGGAAATATAGAGAAACTATTAATTGACCCAGAAATAATGATATCCTCAGATCACAGCTATACACAAGCAGTGGCACACTGTTGACCTCCAAATCTGCCGCATTCTGTTGTAGCTATCTTTGTACAGCTTTGCCTGGAATCATATACTAGGACTGCATTCCTTGGGAAATTGTAGGATGGATGGCAATCAGCTTGAGCGATGAATTCCCATCATTTTCGTAGCATGTTCAGCTTGCTATACCTGCAGTCTCTATATCTCAAAATACCTTTATAAACCATCATATGTTAGCATATTGAGAGAAATAAATCCTTAATTACCACAATCATAAGTATTAATAAAATAAGACAATAACCAATCATACCTTGGTGGCCATAAGAGCAGAGTAAGGGAAAAACATCTATTTTGCATACTCAATGGGGTAGGATAGGGAAAAAGGAGGTGAGTAAGGATGGTCAAAAAGGGGCCATTTCTGGGCCCAACATCTCCCCTCAACTGTCCTGTTGCATGTCCTCATGCAACCACCTCCATTATTCTGAATCTGAATCTTACACTGTGCTCTATTCATGGAAAGAAGAGAAGTTGTAGGGGAACTCAGATGTCCCTTCTTTTTCTATGAACCCCCTATGGGCAACCCAATATCTCCAACATTGTTTTTCCTCTGCCTTGGTTAGTGAGAAATCCATCCTGTATGGTTTTTCTGGCCACCAGATTAGGGGAAATTTAAATTCCATGCCCAGCCAATTAGCCCCACACTCCCTGATACATCCAACATAACCCTCAACCCTGGAAAGTGCCTGTTCAAAATTTCTAAAATAATAGGGGTCCCTGTTCCTGAGGGTAGGAGAGGCAACCTGCCACCTATGCTTACTGCCTTCCAAAGCTGTTTGTTGATGTATGGAGATCTGGCTGATGCAGGTAGAAATAAATTCTTCCTGTAGTTCCATTATATGTCGAATCTGGATAGGGCATGAGAGCAAACTCCAGTGTCGAGCAAGAAAAATATGAGGATTTTGAGGCTCACTTCGGACCCACAGATTAGAGTAGCCTTCATTGTGAGAAAAGGTTTGAAAATACCTTTCCCACTGAGCATGATTTCTCACAAAAGAAGCAAAATCCCTCAACTGAACATCTCTTGAAAAAGGGACAAGATTTGAATGGCGGTCCAGAGGACAAGCCATCTGATGCAAATACAGTTCACACAGCAAATTCTGCTCTTCAAAATTGCTTCTAAAAAATGTTTCCAAGAATTTTGCTAAGTTTTTTATCTCAAATGATCTCCCTTCTTTCAAAGCCCTTAACTTAAACCAAACAAATTGTTCAATTAAAAAGAGAGGGTAAGAAGAGGAAGGTACCCTAGTGCCCAGGATTTCTTGAGAAAGAGCATACATCTGGTCTTTTTCCTTCTGCATAGACTAGAACATTTTCAAATCCCTTAGCTCCTTTTCTAGTACTTCCTCTCGAAGTCTCTGGGTCATGCGTTCTTCTACCCATTTCTCCTTCAGTCCCCTGATGGTATTTTTATGCTCAGTGAGGGAAACATCCCTTCTTGGTATTCTTCCACCTGGATCTTCCACTTTCTTACCTCCATTCTCAAAATTGAGATTTCTCCTGTGAGTTGCAGAGTTTCTCCATCTTTAGGATGCTCATCCTTGTCAGAATCTAGGTCAATAAAATTTTGAAGGGATTCAGTCCACACCTTATCACTAGTATGCCACATTGGACATCTTGAACATCTGAAGCTATTTATGGGGGTGTTGGTTCTTGTGTAACAGCAACCCCTCCCGGAATTTCTTCAACAACAAAATTCACCACTTCTGGAGATGCTGGTTCTTCTGTAACAACATCTTCTTTCTGAGGTTCTCCCTTGGCAACTTTGGCGGCTGACTGTGAGGATTTTGGTTCTTATGGATCAACTTCCTCCTGAATTGTATTCTTATTCTTTATCTAATCATCAGCTACTATTCCAGCCATAGAATGTGAGGCTACTGGTTCTTGTGTGACAGATCCATGTTCTTCTTTTTCCTCATGCTGCTGGGATTGGATGTCTTCTTCAGTATGCAACTATTCCTCAAGGATTTTAGTATCACCTGAGGGTTGTGATTGAACATGTTCATCTTCACCCAAATCCATATCAGGAATGACATCCACTTCAGGGTTGTCCTCTTGTTGCATCCCAGGAATCTCTATTGCAATTTTCAAGGATGTTGGTTCTTATGTGGCAACATCCTGATTTATTTCTTCGTCTCCCTATTGTTGTGATTCCAATTCCAGTATCTCCATTTCCTGAGACAATTATAGGGTGATAGTACAAATTTCTTCATTAAATTCTAGAGTGCCTTCAGTCCCTGGTTCTTCTTCTCTCACTTGGACAGCCACTTGGACAAGAACATTCAAGGATGCTAGTTCTTGTGTGACAGCACCTTGTTCAACCTCATCATTGTTTTGTTGTTGTAGTTCTATGTCTATTATTTCTGTTTCATGAGAGGATTTTGGGGTCTCAGTGAAATCTTCATCAATTAAGTCAAGGATAACTTCATCCTCTGGTTCTTCTATTCCAGGGTTAGTGGGAATTTTAACAGGAATATTCAAAGATGTTGGTTCTTGTGTGGCAGCATCCTACTCATCTGAAACTTCCTTCTCCTAAAGTTGCTCTTGGGGAATTTCACTACTTCTTAGATTGGTAACTTCATCAGAAATATTTAAAGATGTTGGTTCTTGTGTGACAACATCCTGTTCATCTGCAATTTCCTTCCCGTGAAGTTTCTTTTTGGGAGTCCCATGATCTTTCAAATCAGGTTGTCCCTGTCCTTCCATAGTTGTAGGTGCAGACTGTTGTGTTGTAAAGGCGCGAATTATAACCTTATAACCTAACTCATTAAATATTTCTCCACAGGTAGGACAGACCACTCTTTCTTCCTCATTTCCAGACTCGGTAGGATTTGATCCTTCCAATTGATCTGCAGCTTCAACCAATGTGTGCAGCTTCCTTTCACCCTATTTTCTGCATGCTTCTTTCCAATTTTCCAATTCTTTTCTGAGTGCTTGGACTTCCTCTTTTAATAGCCTATTTTTGAATAGAAGTCCTTCAATTTGAGGTTCTTCTTCAACTGGCCCCTGTGGGGCATCAATTGGTTTGGGTTTAAGAATGGGGAACTCAATTTGTGCTTCTAAGGTTGCCAATATTTCCCTTGCTTCTTTTGCTGTTGCGACTAACCTGGTTCTTTTCCTTCTTATTGGCGGAGATACCTTAATTTCATCCTTTTTTTCGTCCTTTGATCTCCTCCTTTTTCTCTATGGTGCTATAATTTCCATATTTATAGCTGAAGTGGAAGGGATATCCCCAGTTCCAGCATTTTCTTGTTCTTCAGGATGTTCTTCCTCAATCAAGGTTCCTCCCCATTCCGGTGAGGATTCAATGGTCACCATCTCATTGTTTTCTTCTATTGCCATGGCTTTGTCATATTTGGGTTCAACTATCGCAGCATCTAATGCTGCTCCAGTTTCACCTTCTGCTATCAGAGCTGCCATATTATTTAGTTTTTCCACAAGGTTTTCATGTACATCCTCTCTCAATTGTTTTGCTTGGTCCCCTGGATGATCCTCTAATCCAGTCTCATCTTCCCCCCCAACTACATTGGAGGGGCTCTGAACCTCTTGATGTTCTATATTTCCCCCCAACTGTGGATTGACCTGCTCTTTTTGATGTTGAACAGGCCCCACAAATACAGGTATGTCCATTTCCTCTTCTATTGGAACACTGGGCAAGGGAGCGGGTTCCTGAGCTTGGGCTGTAAATTGATCCCAAGTTAGGTTGTGTTGAGCAAGGATCCATAAGATTATTAGTTTAATGAGGCCATGGTGGGTAAGTGAGGCGAGTGGGTGCTTGGAAGCTTAGAAAAACCCCGCCATATGATGTAAATCATTGAGTAAATAATATGGAATTTTTAACAGAACCCTGTGATGGAGATGAGATAGTAATGGAAATTCAGAATGATAAATTGTTTGGTACCTACCTTCCCAAGTGATGTATTTCTTGAGAAAAATGGAAACTTGATTCCATGGCCATGGCAATGACTATAATGCTATCCCCCTTCGTGTCGTTTGAATGTTCTCCCCTTCCCTTAAAAACTCCTATATTGCGGTAGTAGTGGGGGTTCGACATCCGAACCAAGCTCGTCCCTCTTGAGGAATACCAGTGACCTCAGCTGCTATGGCTTCAGAGACTTCAATACGCAATACCCAAACCTCTAAGTGGGTTTCTGTAAGATTCAAGGTGAACTGTAAAGCTGCTTCATGATGAAAACCATTCAGGCATTGGAAAAATTCAGTCCAACCCACAGCTTGAAAGATGGCAAAAAATTCAGCATTTTTGGTGATTTCTTGCGTGTTTGAAGGTTCATAACGAGCCAAAAAACCCATGTTTCTTTCTTCAAAATTATATTGCATTTTGACAGATTACAAATTCTGACAATGGAGGTTACAGCACAGAGTATGCATGAATAGTTGAGATGGGATTTGGGTCAATTCGGAAAGTTTCAGCGCATTGGATTATTTGAAATTTCGTCCCAAATTGGGAAAGGTGGTGGTTATTAGGTAGCATAATTAGTCATTACGTCACACGATCAGAGAGTTAATCGATGCAATAATGGGCATAAAAAGGGAGGTACGACAGATATTGTCAAATCATATTGAGACTTAATCAAGTAGTTAATAAAAGCCATACCTTCGAAAATGCGCAATGGATGTCCTTTGGAGAATAATAGAATTTGTGATTGCAGTCATTGTGAAAGTTGTACTCGTGCATTGTGCAGTCATTAAATGTAATCATTATTACAGGGGTGCTGTAATAACCTTCTTCGACGGTGAACCAAAAACCATCATGTTAAAATGGTCGCAAACATGATGAATACTATGTTATGAGTCAAATTGCCGACATCAAGAATCGGAGCCATATCTGGAGGAGTTGCTATCTTGCAAAAAGATCTGCCAATAACACAGGAGCCACAGCCACAAGCCATAGAGAAATCAAAGCAGAGGCATGGCCTTAAATGATAGAAAAGTCGGCCAAATGTAGCGGAGTTACAGCTATTGAAAAAGATGTCGCAACTGCCGAAAAAGATGTCACAGCTACCGAAAAAGATGTCACAACTGCTGGAAAAGGATAAAAGAATGTTAGACGGACGGAAATTGACTGTGCTGCAGCTGCGCAAAATGGGATTTGCGGCCAAAAGTAGAACAGGGTCGTAAGTGTGGAAACGGAAGAAGGCGAAGTTTCATGGTGTTGCAGTTGCCGGAAACAGTGTTGCAGCTGCTGAAAAAAGGTGTCACAGCTGCCAAAAAAAGGTGTTGCAGCTGCCGAAAAAAGGTGTTGCATCTGCCGGAAAGAGGTTTCGCAGCTACCAGAAAAAGGTGTTGCAGCTGCCGAAAAAAGGTGTCACAGCTACCAGAATAAGGTATTGCAACTGTCGAAAAAAGGTGTTGCAGCTACCGAAAAAAGGTATTGTAGCTGCCGAAAAGAGGTGTCGCAGCTGCCGGAAAAAGGTGTTGCAGCTGCGACAGATTTATTGAAGGGAAAGGGAAAAAAATTGGTGCAGGAAGTTACAGAGGAATGATTTTTGGTCACCAAGCCTGATAATGAACACCACTCTCAGGCACTTTCCTGCACAATTTATAAAAACAAAACAAGTGCAAAAGAAAAAGGATAACAATAAAATAAAATAAAAAAACAATTTATTTATGTACAAAGATCCATATGCGATTTGCAGTGATTGATTATGGATTGACGGGGGCAGAGAAAAATTCCTACCCTTGTGCTAACTGGTAGTCTGGATCAGCTGCAATTTGTGAGATAAATGAATCCTTTGAAATGGGCTTATGGTACAGTCGCAGCCTATGACCATTAGCAAATAATGGTGCGCGGTTCTCATCAATGGTAACCAGGCAGACTGTACCATTATCAAATACTTTGTCCACTAGGTATGGCCCCAGCCATCTTATGCATAGTTTACCCTTGAAATCTCTTTTGAATATGGAATCGTATAATAGTTCCCAGTCTCCCTCATAGAAGACCTTCTTTTGATGAATCGGTCATGCCAATTGGATCTCTTTTGTTGAATTAACACTGTCTGGTCCACGACAGCCAACCGGTTCTCATCCAGTTCATTCATTTGGTTCAATCTCCTCTTCTGGGATTCAGTTGCATCTAGGTTTACCTCTGTGGCTGTCTTCAAAGTATTAATTTCAAATTCAATTGGGAATATGACACTTTTCCCATACACTAAGTCATAAGGAGAGAAACCTTTAGTGTTATGCCAAGTGGTGTGATATGCCCATAATGCTTCCGGAAGTCTGTCAACCCAATCTCTACAATGGCTCTTGACTGTCAAGGTGAGGATAGATTCAATGACTTTGTTAGTGCTTTCCACCTGGCCATTGGCTTGGGGATAGTAAGGTGAAGCTACCCGATGCTGAATATGGTACTTCCGTAGCAGAGCTTAAAATTGATGCGACATAAGCTGTGGTCCTCCATGGGTAACCACCTCCTTCGGTACCCCAAAACAGGTAAAGAGTTCACTATATAGGAAATCAATCACAGCCTAGTCATTAGCTTTCGCCAGAGCCACAGGTTCTACCCATTTCTTCATATAGTCAGTACAGACCAAGATGTAGGATTTTTGTCTGGAATGAGGGCTGATAGGGCCAACAAAATCTAAAGCCCATCTATCAAAGGGTTCAATCACTGATTGAGGTTGTAGAGGCATTTGATCTAATCTGTTGGGATAACCCATCCTTTGGCAGCTATCACAAGACTGGACATATATTTTTGCATCCCTAAAAAGGGTCGGCCAATAGTAGCCCATTCTCAGCGCTTTGTGTCTTGTTCTTCTATCTACAAATGCCCCCCACAAGGCTCATCATGGCAGGCCTTCAGTATATGGAATATTTCATATTCTCTCACACATCTTCTGATCTCAAGATCAGGGCCTGTGTAAAAGAGATGACCGTTTACCTAACAATACCTGGCACTTTGCTGAATAATTTTCCTCTTTTCTCTTTTGGACATATGCGTCGGAATCTTCCCTACATCCAAGTAATTAGCGACATCTGCATACCAAGGAGAGTGAGATGAAACTGCAAATAAGTATTCATCTGGAAAAGATTCCTCAACAAGCAAATTATAATCGCTGTTAGTGAAACGAAATAAGAAATCAGCGACAAATATCATCGCATTAGTAACAGGTTTATTCATTAGATATTTAATGGCAGAGTGGTCAGTGTGCACAAATGTAGGATATCCAGTAATATAATGTCAAAATTTGTTAATGGAGTAAACAATAACTAAGAAATCCTTCTCAGTGACAGTGTAATTAAGTTCAGCAAGGGCTAAGTTTTTACTAATATAATAAATTGCATAAGGTACTTGACCATCGTGCTGTCCTAAAACTACTCCAATAGCAGTATCAGAAGCATCTGAAGAAATGTGGAAGGGTTGGGTCCAATTGGGTCTTCTTAAGATAGGAGTTGTGGACAGCTTCTCCTTAAGCATAACAAACGTTGTCTAGCATGCTTCATTCCAAACAAATTGCACATCCTTCATTAATAGCGAAAACAAAGGAGAGGCAAGTTTGGAAAAGTTTTCTATAAATATTTGGTAATATCCAGCATGTCCTAAGAAACTTTGCACTTCTTTTTGAGTTGCAGGAGTAGGTATATTTTTTATTACCTTGATTTTTGAGGGATCCACCTGAATGCCATCAGCAGAGATGAAATGCCCCAATACTACTCCCTCACTCATCATCATATCGCACTTTTCAGTGCGTAAAGAGAGATGGGTCTATTCACAGTGAGTTAAAACCTTTTTCAAATTTTCCAGTGCTTCTTGAAAACCCTTTCCATAAGGAGTAAAATCATCCATAAAAATTTCCATACTATCATTAACTAATTCTGAAAATATGTCGATTACAACTCTTTGAAATGTTGCTGGTGCGTTACATAAACCAAAGGGAAGCACTTTGTAAGCAAATGTTCCCCATGGACAAGTGAAGGTAGTTTTATCTTGGTCTTTAGGAGCAATCTGAATTTGATTGTACCCGCTAAAACCATCCAGGAAGGAGAAGAACTTCTTCTCGGATAAGGTGTCGAGTACTTGATCGATAAAAGGCAAGGAAAAATGGTCTTTTTGTGTTGCTTTGTTCAACTCCCTATAGTCCACACAGACTCTCCATTTCCGATTTTTGTTGGGTACAATTATGAGCGAGCACACCCACTCGATGTCTGAAATAGGATATATAAATCCTGCTTCCAAGAGTTTATGAATTTCTTCCTTCACTATGTCTCTAATATTGGGGTTCATTCATCATTGAGGATGGCACACAGTCCTAGAGTCACTTTTAATATAAATATGATGGGTGCACAGGTTAGAGGGAATACCCCTCATGTCTGTATACTCCTGGGAAAATGCCCCCTTGTGTTCTTTTAAGAGACTAATCAGGTGCTTCTATTCATCTAAGGAGAGGTTGGGGTTAATATTCAGGGTTTTTTCAGACTCTACCTCGATGGGAATACTTTTCAACTTTTTTAATACTGGGATTATATGCATGTCACTGACTAGTGCTTCTTCTGTGATATTTTCTTATTCTTCCTCACCTAGAGTAATGTTCAGGATTCGATAAACTTCTTTATTGACCGAAGTGGGTTCACTGAAGAAATTATTAATGGCATCAACTTCAGTTTCATCCTTAAATGTTAAGGCCCTCCCTATAGTTAATAATGGTTGAACGCCCTCTTCTTCCTCTGACTCAATCCATAAAGAAGTTTCAGCTTCTAGGCTTGGCCGAGATGGAGGATAGACAGTGAGGTTCTTTGTCTCAGTGACATATGATATGGTCATAGACCCCTATCGATAGTTGATGCAAGCATCAGTTGTGGCTAACCAAGGCCTTCCCACGATCAGTGAGTGTCCTCCTAGCTGTGACTTAGGTTGTAAAACCAAGAAGTCAACAGGGTACTCCCAAGAATCAACTGAGATGACGAGATCATCCAAAATTTCTTCAGGTTTAATGGTGGATCTATCTACCAGTTCTAAAATGGTGGGGGTTGGTCTAAGATTAGTGAGCCCAAGTTTTCTTATAGTTTCAATTGTCATGACATTAATCGCTGCTCCTAAGTCTACTGGTACGTCGGGTATCTATGTATGCCCAATCTGCACAATGACAGTGGGATTCCCAGGATCGTCATATTTGGCCAGAAGGGTTTTTCTCGTTATTAATGTAGATAATTTCCCTATGACATGAACAGTGGGAGGATCTCTGGGCTTCCTTCCTGGTTTCCTTGTGCACAGATCCCGAACAGTTCTAGCATAGATAGGTACATCTTGAAGAGCTTGAAGGAGGGGAATTTTAACATAAAGATTCTTTAACTCTCCTAAGAGGTTAAACTGAGGTTGTCCCACTACCTTTGGTAGCATTAATCTCTCGAGGTATGGTGTTTTCCTAATCAGTTGGGTAGGCTGTGTGTTGCTAGATATATCATTCTGTGTTTCAGCTGACCCATTAGTGGGATGTTCATCATCTTCAATGATGGGGGTCATATTAGATAGATGTTGTGGATTCACCCCTTCGTCATGTACAGGGGATGGAACATATTCAATGATTACAAGCTCTACTACCTTTCTTTATTGTAAGTGAATATCATTACAAGGCACAGGAAAAAGGGAGTAGGAAAGCATGTTGACAGTCTCAAAATGATGGACTGTTTTATTATTTGGGTTAGGATTAGGTTGAGCAGGTAGCTGAGGTTGTATCGGCATATTAGGGGCAGCATTGTTCTGCAACTGCAGCTATGAATGCTGATGAGGATATTGATGATATTGAGGATATTGAGGATATTAAGGAGGGTATGGTTGCTGTTGATGTGGAGGTTGTTGAGGAAACTACTTCCCTGGATGGAAATTTCTCCATTCAAGAGACCAAGAAGTTGGTTGGTGTGGTGGCTATGGTGGCTGAACCTAGGGATTCCAGGAGTTATAATTTTGCATTGAAAGTTGATAGGGGTTCCATTGAGAATAAGATGAAGGGAATTGTGTATTCACGTTCTGCATATTATCCCAATTATTCATGTTATTCAAAAATGGAAACGAGTCTGGAGTCATACCTTGGTTTCGAGGCTGCCAAAGCTTCTTTTGTGCAATGAAGTAGGCCGGTTCCACCTCTGGAGTTGACACCTATAGAACAGCCTTCACTTGGCGAAGTGACGGGCATTCTTTTGTGTCGTGGTTCAGCTTGCATAGCTGACACACTTCTACCTTGTCGAGTGAGCACTCCTTCAAAGGGTGATTCTTTCTACATCGAGGACAGAACACACCTAGTGTGAGATCCTCTACTACCTGTTTTTGCTTTCCCCTTAGGATGTCGATTTTCGAGGAGATAGAGCTCATCACTTCTGTTTTGAAATTTTCAAGGAGGTTTCCTATCTCTGCATGGATGGCTCCTCCATCAGATGACTTTTGAGTTCTGTCAAAGACATCACATTCTAGATTATCCTATTTGTCCTGCCTGTTATTCCTGGAAGATCCCCTGGAGTACCTTTTACATAATTCCACAATTTTCTCAAAAGACTCCTTGGAGATATCCCCCTTTCCTAATAGGTTTAACATATCTAGGCAATCATCCCTAATCCCGTGAAGAAGGATTCTCTTGAGGACATCTAACCCCATGTTCTTCTGTCCAGCTCTTTCCACATTGTATAAAATCCTCTCTAAAAAATCTTCCAGACTTTCATCCTCCTTCTACACCATTTTAAATAATTCTTCTCTCTTGTCCTTGGTGTTGCAATATTCCTGATATTTCTCCAAGAACACTTGTTTCATCCTGTCCCAAATAGTAACAGTTCCACCTCCTAGGCTCATGAACCAGTGTAATGCATTGTCCTTCAAAGTGGTAGAGAAGAGCTTCAGCTTTTGTGCATTGGTGATGTAGTCATAGCTGCAACATAGGATATCAAACTCGAAAAGAAATTCATCTCGATCCTCTGTCACTTTTCCATGAAAGCAAGGCAACACCGATGGCGATATATTTTTCGTAGGGGATGTCCCTTCCGACTGTTGAATTGGGAACTGAAGTGTAGCCATCGTCCCTTCTGGAAGGAATGATATTCATGATGATGGTTTTCTCCCATTGCCTCTTCCTCATCATATTCCTGTCTGTTACTCATTCCTTCTTCTATTTTCTCCTCTTTTCTCTTCTCTTCTTCCTTCCACTGATCAACAAATTTCTGATGGAACTACATCCACTCCTCTTTAGTTACAACCTTTCCATTAATGTGATATATTGGACCTCGATCAGCAGATCCTGCTGTACTAAATTTGTCCTCCTCTGTAGGGGTATTTCAGGATGTTGCAGTTGCTCATGTGTTCTCCACTGTGGATCCTCACATTGGCACCCCGGGATTGGCAGGACTTCTTTTGATAGGTATTTCCTGATAGTGAGCCCTGGTAGAAGAATCAATTCTATCAACCAGATCATCAATGAATGTTCTTCTGCCCAATTGTGCACCTCGACCACGACCTCGACCACCTGCACTGTTAGTATTTTGTGGGGTTTTGGGAGTTGTAAGATGATCACAATGTGACCCTTCTTGTATTAATACAACCCAAATCATTCCAAAAAAAATCTAAAAGAGATTGAATAGAAACAATTACATGATGCAACTATGATAGTGTTTAATACTTATCCTCCCCAGCAACGGCGCCAAAATGTTGGGCACCCAATATGCAAGTTAATTATAGCTCACATACAGAGTGTGCAATATTTATTGTCAACCCATGGACGTCTTGTATTTCAAGGATAACATGCACAACATATGCTTAAACACTAAATTGCTGTAATTGAACAATCCTATTCTGTGTTCAGCTATGCTCATCCCAAGAATCCACTTAATCTAGTTTACCTTCTAAAGAATATAGTCACAATTACCTATTGATGTTCTTGATCTAGAAATTGAAAGACTCATGAAATCACATCTAGATTACTCTTGCAGAAAATGAGATCTTTTTTACCAAATCATCTAATGATTAGCCCAACTATCTTAATCTGATTATTCTAGAAATCCAAAAAGACATGAATTGAGTGATAGTCTAGGAATTCAGAGTACAGAAATTGAGTTCAACTATCCTATGAATTCAAAGTATAGGAATGAAATTATGCAACCATAAAAGCAAAGATCATACTGCAAGGATTCATGGAAACATCAACTAAAAGATGTAAGGATGAACAGAGTTGTTACAGCTACCACGCAATTTTCATAAGGAATAATTACCTACTCAGTCGACTGTCATGCCATGCCACTATAGATTTCCAAGAGATGCAATTAATAACACACTGTAAATCCACAACTGTTACAGCTTCCTATGAAGAAATAAAATTAGCATAACATCACATGACAGAATAATTAAAATTCCTAATTTAACTCAGCAATCCCTGTGGGAAGGCGGGCCCAGCCTTCACACAGAGATGCTAGATATAACGCACGTTAAAACCCTTAGATCTAAAATAACTCCTTGTATTAAAAAGGTAGATCAATTACACAACTCTCAGTCACAGCTAATATAATGAATTGGTTACGAGTTCAACCCCTGGCTCAGAACAGTTCTCCATATTTATACAACGTAAATCATAACATCCTATCCCTATTATTGGGAATCCATGAAGATCTCTAATCTTCAGGCACCCTAAATTACAACAGTTGTTACAACCGTGGTAGGATGAAAGATAGGAAATATAGGGAAACTGTTAATTGACCCAAAAATAATGATATCCTTAGATCACAGCTATACACAAGCAGTGGTGCACTGTTGACCTCCAAATCTATCGCATTCTGTTGCAACTATCTTTGTATAGCTTTGCCTAGAATCATATAATAGGACCGCATTCCTTAGGGAAATGGTAGGATAGATGGCGATAAGCTTGAGCGATGAATTCCCATCCTTTTCATGGCATGTTCGGCCCACTATACCTGCAGTCTCTATATCTCAAAATACCTTTATAAACCATCATATGTTAGCATATTGAGAGATATAAATCCTTAATTACCACAATCATAAGTATTAATAAAATAAGACAATAACCAATCATACCTTGGTGGCTTGAAGAGCAGAGTGAGGGAAAAACATCTATTTGGCATACTCAATGGGGTAGGATAGGGCAAAAAGAGGTGAATAAGGATGGTCAAAAAGGGGCCATTTCTGGGACCAACAAGTTTTGGCTCTCCAAATGTAGTACGACCCTCCCAAAATTGAGAAAAGTGTATGTGGATGAATATAATACATCAGGGTCTGTAATTAATCATTTTTATTATATTTTTAAACCGATTATAAAGTGTAACATTCGCATGACCACTTTCAAGGAAATGGAATAACTAGCTTGATTTTGACACATGAAAGGAAGAGTTAAAGGTTCAGATAAGGATTTAACATATAGAGATAATATAAATCATACAAATTAATTCCCCAAAATTATTACACATTGTTTTAATCCCTTCATACAAGTCTGGTATGCAACTCATTCAGTATGGGAGTCAAATACATGAAAGCTAGTGATTTAATAGCTTGGAATTGCAAGAGTTTCACAAATGGATTTCTTGGATTTTTATACATGGATAATAAGTACATGAAATTAAATATTAACAAATAATATATTTCCATGACTACATCATAAAAATCATATAATACCCCTCATACAAATATGATATAAAACTACTTCAAGATTGAATCCAAATCCATGAAAACTAGTTGTTCAAGAGCATGGGGAATACAAGCCTTTCATACATGTATTTATGATATTTATACTTACACAGCTTATGTACATGATATTAAATATACATACACATATAACCAATATTTGGCATCAAATATCCTCAGTGAAGTGCAAGCACCACTCCAACAAGTGCACCATCAACATGAGAGTGTGGGGGAATGAAGAAGAAGGAATGGGAGAATAGGAATTAAGATGATAATTTGAATATAAGGACCTTACAACAGAAAATAAAAATCCTTCATTAATCTCCAATTAGAGTTTTTAATGGGCTCTCCATCAACCAACTTGGAAATGAATCCAACTCCCTTGAAATGGGTTCACAAGCAGGGAGAGTGAACACTCATCGTGCAATGGACAAGAAAAAGATCTCCAAAATGAAAAATGCCAATTTAAAAATGATCCAAAGACATTATAATTCCTCGTAAAATCATTTTATTAACTTCATGAGGCCTCCTAAGTTTGAATTTCCCTCCACGGCCTTCCTCCAACTCATTATAGTGGTTTAGTAACTCTCATGACACTTGTCTTCCTCTTCATGCTCCAATTATTTCTCCAGTTTGAATGGATGCCTCTAAATACCAAACTCGACCTATTGGTGGCTATTTTATCCCTGTAATATAATATTTGTCATACATCTACAATCAGTTCTGAATTTTTCATACTTATCTTAGAATCATTCATCATTTTTTCTCATAGAGTGCATGGAATCTCCTTCCAAGTGGCACACATTGTCTTCTAGTCTCTTCCTCTTCCATGGGAGTTATCCTTTACCAATTCTAACTCCTTGGATAATTCTATGATATTTGACACCACATGACCCTCCAATAATTTTACATTACCCATGTGTTCGAATTTGGATGAAGATCATGCCAAGTGTGTGGGGAATCCAGTCATACAAAGGCTCCACAAGCTTCCAAGTGTCTTGATGAACACATGCCACCTTATTTTCTTAGCATTTATCATTTATGTGACCCATTTAAATGTGAATATGGTAAAATAAATTCCTTTTTCCTATCATATCCCCTTATTATAAAAAAATTGTGTCTCCATCTCAACCTAGGGAACTAGTGGGTTGGTGGAGAATTATTTGCATGTAGTCCTATTCGGAAATTATTTAATTAGGGACATGACAATGAAAATATATTACTTTGGGAGGTATTGGGCCTATTTGATATGCCATATTTCTTCCCAGGGATTCAAGGCATGGGTAACCAATCCCCGCCAAATTGTATCTCCCGAAACCTCATTGTTCTTCTCTAAGTCTCTAAGTCCTAGACCTCATTGAGACTTAGTCTTTCATATCTTATCCCAGCTTATCAACACCCATCTATGCTTGGTAGCATTACCTCTACTTAGAAATTGTTGTTAGATAATCCTGATCTCTTTGAGGACTATCTTAGGGTATTCCATGATGGAAAAGGTAGATAGGAATCACTTGCAACACCCACTTAATTAGAGTCAGGATACTAACCATATTGAGAGGTTGTAGAGAAAAAATGAAAAACCTCCTCTTCATGCGATCCACTACCTCTTCCCATGAAACTTTCTTGATAACTCCCTCAGCTAGAGGAGTACCAAGGTATTTGAATGGAACAAAGCTCCCCGGGAATCCCATAATATAAATTATATTTCTCTAATATATCCTGGAGGTATTAAAAAAAAACACATGCAACTTTTCTTTTTTAATATCCAGTCTTGAAGCCCTAACAAAGGAGATCAATAATTTATCAAAATCTATGGATTCTTGGACTGAAGGGTGTCCCATAATAATTGTTTCATAAACAAATTGCTGGTGGGTTTTCATATCTTTCGATAGTATACAAATTTGACCCTTTGATCTCATTTTTCTTAGTCATTGCCATGATTTTCTTGCTAAAACCCTCAACAATGAGGATAAATAAAAAAGGGGGAGAGAGGGTCACCCTACCATATATCCCTATACGAGATGAAATTTTTTTGTCAGTGATCCATTCAGCATAATCGAGAATAAGGAAATAGAGGTCATATTCATAATCCAATCAATCCAATCTTGACAGAAACCATAAGCTTTGAGCATTTATCTCATGAATTTCCTGCTTAACTTCTCATAGTATTTTGGTATATCTAGCTTGAGAAGCATACTTAATTTCTTAGTGATATTCAAAGAGTGTATCACCTCATGGACCAAGATTACCCTATTCAGGATCTGGCGAACCTCCACAAACCTGACTACTCTAGAGAGACTAGATACGAGACGATGGGTTTCAACCTATTTTCCATAACATTTGTAATTATATTGTAAAGGACAATGCACAAAGATATACTTCTAAATTTACCTAAAGAATCAACACCTTTTCTTTTGGGGATGATGGTAAAAATCTTTGCATTGAATGCCTTAAACACCCCTCTGGTTGTCCTTTATTCCTCTACAATTGACCATACTTCCTCCTTGATAAGGTCCCATATGTGGTGAAATAAATTCATTATAAAATCATTAGGGACTGGATCTTTCCCATCTTCCATCTGGTGTACTGGTTCTTCTGACTCTCTCATCTCTAATTTCTTGTTTAGGATCTCATTCTAAACAAGCATAATCAATGAAGGGATATGTTGAGTAAATAAAAAGCACGAACTTCATCAAATGCCAGGGGTTAGCTAATATCATGTCCCAGTATAATTGCAATGCCCTGATCCTGCACATGATTGCTGAGTTGTCATTTGAAGAGTTGGATACTCAATGACAGCCGGACCCCCCAATAGGTGAGAACTTTCTATCATCACCTTGGTATGCTGACGTTATTTTTGTCCTGCAGAATTTGTGGGCTCCACTAGGCATGGATAAAATTAGAGCCAGATTCCTCAAATAGAAAGCGACAAGGTTTTGCATCTTGAACGAGAAGTTGTACTGGAAATAGCTTGGGGGAATTCTGCTGAATTGTGTGGACGAACACGAGGCCCAAAGACTCATTGAGGAATTTCATGCAAGATAATGTGGATGGAATCACTACTGGAAAGCCATGATCAACAAAATTATGCGGGTCAGATTCTATTGGCTTGCAATATTCTCTGACACCCACAAGAAGGTAGCGACCTGCCATTTTCTATTATGCGGGTCGGATTCTTATTTTCTATTATAGCTCTTTTTATGTTATTTCTAGGATTTGGTTGCATAACACATACTAATTTTCAACATTTGTTCAATCATATATTCAAGGAATTATTCACTTGTAAAGAGCTCTTCATCAACTCCTACACATTCTAAACTTTTATTGTCTTCAATCTGTTGAAATATTGTAACTTCGAAGACTATTCTATTGTATTTTCTTATTGTAATTTATTCGGCGATGCCCTATTCCTCCATCGGGATTTTATTATTGTATTTGATCATCATAGATTCATGAGGTAAAACCTCTTTGTAAGTCGGTTTGATAAAAACCTCCACAAAGTAATATTATATTGTTTTGGGTCTTCCTAGGTAAGTCATCTTAGTTAAGTTTGTTGGGGCCGACCTAGTTAGTGAAAAATTCAAGTGGGATATAAAGTATAAATAGTGATATGCTCCTCATTTCGACACACAAACACTCACTTTTAATTTGCATGAGAGAGAGAGAGAGAGAGAGAGATTTCAAAAGAGAAGGAGCACTTGTTTGGTGTTTTTTCTTGTACTTCCAATCATCTATATTGAGGAAGTTTTGCTAGGTTTTCCTCCCCTAGAGGGTTTCCCGGGACAAATCTGTGTCTATCTTGTGATTGTGTTTCTTTCAGTGATCATGTATATTCTATTGTTGTGAAATTGAATTGAATACTAATGTTATATATCTTAGCATATTTAATGTTAACAAGGTATCAGAGCTAGCCTAAATAGGACAACTTTCATAAGGTGAAAGTCTCTTCTCCCTCCAACAATAAATTAGGGTTTCTACCAAAATTGGAATTTCATAAATATGGTTACATAGAAAGTTGTGCCTCCCTAGGGTGCATCTATTGAGCCCTAGATCAAAATTTTTGAGTGGGTAGATCTTCGGGAAAATCAAACCCTAGCTTGATTTTGGACCAGAAAACTACAAAAAACTAAAAAAATTGCAGAAACTACAGAACATAATTTCACAAGTCAATTTCGAGAGGTGAAAATTTGGAATGTCCAGAAACCAAGTGTACCAATCAATTCGCCTCAGTCAAGCGCTTCTCCTGGTAAGCTCAGTTTTACATTTTAAGAAATTTCATTTTTTGGTGACTTCCTGGATAAGATGGCCCCAAGCACTAAGCTTGAGGTTAAGCTAGAAGGCATAGATAATTTGCAAGCATGGAAATATAGGATTGGCCTCATTCTTGAAGAGAATAATCTTCGAAAATTCATCAAGGAAGAAGTTGCAGAACCTGAAGAGGATGAAGCTAAGGAGAAGCACAAGAAGGACCTGATTAGGGAACAAAGGATCATTGATGATTCTATCAAAGACCACTTGATTCCTCAAGTGTCATCCAAGAATACATCAAAGTATATGTATGATGCCTTAGAAAAAATGTATGAAGGAAGGAACATCAATAGAAAGATGAATTTGAGAACTCAATTGAAGAGTACCAAGATGTCCCAAGGAGAATCCATCGAAGACTACTTCACAAGGGTCTCCCAGTTCAAGGAGAAACTAGAAGCCATTGGAGACTCCCATGATGAAGATGAGCAAGTTATGATTGCTCTCAATTGTCTCACTAGACCTTGGGATTCATTCATCCAGACTATGTATTCTAGAAAGGAAAGCATGAAATTCGACATTGTATGGGAAGATTGCATCCAAGAGGAGGCTAGAGTATCCAATAGAGAATCTCTACTTAAAGAAGATGATCAAGCCCTAGCCACCCATACCCAGAGAGGAATAAGTCAATCTAAATTCAAGAAGGAAATCCACAAGGAGTCTCAACCTCCCAAGAATTTCCAAAGAACAACATGAAATAATACAAGAAGAGGAACAACAACAAAAGACATCATGCACACCTAGCTGAACATGAAGATGAAGAAGAAGAGGAAGAAGGACCTTGAAGAAAATAGGAAAAATAAGAAGATGTAGAAGATTATGTATTATTCTCTACACTCTCTCAGTCTGTGACACCTAGAGAAGATACGTGGATTATTGATAGTGGTGCTTCAAAGCACATGATGGGACAAAATAAAACATTGTCAAAACTTGAAGAGAATAACTCTCCTCAGAAGGTATCATTAGGAGATGACTATTAATATCCTATAAAAGGAATTGGTGAAGAAATATACAAGCTTGATTCTGGAACCCTGATGGATATGAAAGAAGTCTTATATGTACCAAGTTTGAAGAAGAACTTGGTTTCTATCTCAGCATTAAATAATAAAGGATATAGGGTTGCATTCATAAATGGACAAGTACTTATGTGTCCCAAAGGAAAATCAATTGAAGATGCAATTATCATCGATGAAGAAGAAGGAGGCTAATATAAACTCAAGAGACATTCAGAAACAACCCTTGTTCATGAGACCACTATCCCAAGTAAATTATGGCATAGGAGGTTTGCTCACATCAACTACAAAGAACTATCCCATGTGAAAAATGTAGTGAGGGGATTACCAGATTTGAAGATCGATCATGAAGCCATTTGCAAAGATGTGCAAAAGGAAAGAATATCAAGAGTCTATTTTCGAAGAGTGAGACAAAGATTAAAGGTACATTGGAATTAATCCATTCATATGTATGTGGTCCAATGCCCTCCACATATTTGAGTGGTTATGAATATTATGTTACATTTATTGGTGACTATTTAAGAAAGACATGGATACATTTCTTGAAAGAAAAGGATGAAGTATTTGGAAAATTAAAGGAATTCAAATCCTTGATAGAGAATCATTCAGAAAGAAGAATCAATACACTAAGAAAAGACAATGGTGGAAAATATACTTCAAAATATTTTGAAGCCTTTTGTAAAGAAGTTGGAATCAAGAGGGAACTTACTACTCCCAACAATCCTCAACAGATTGGTGTTGCAAAAAGAAAGAATAAGACCATTATGGAAGCAATGAAGATAATGATACATGATCAAGATCTTCCAATGTATCTATGGGATGAAGAAACAAGGACGACAATTTATGTATAAAATAGATTATCCCATAGTGTCATTGGATTCAAACTCCAGAAGAAATGTTCATAGGAAAGAATCCTGAAGTGAGTTGCCTAAAGATATTTGGTTTCCCAGTATATGTTCACATACCAAAAGAAAAGAGAACCAAGTTGGACCCTTCCAGGAATAAGGGAATATTTGTTGGATACTGTGAAGTCTCCAAAGCCTTTAGAATATATATATTCTAGGATTCCATCACATGGATATTAGTAGAGATGTAACATTTGACGAAGAAGCACCTCTCAAGAGATCTAGAAAGTGCCAACATGAATAAGTATATCAAGAAGATGTACCTCCCAGAAATGTAGAAGTTGCACCTTCCCCGAAAGATGAAACACTAGAAGACCATGATATGTTAGAACCTTAAGAGCCTCCCACTATGAATATGCCACAAACAAGAAATCCTGATTGGGAAAGAGAAATTATACAAGAAGTAGATAAGTATGGAGCTCCAGAAGGATCCACAAGAGTAAGCAAGAAGCCAAATCCATTTTCTAGTTATGTGGCTTAGATGTGTGATCTTGTAGATCAAGAACCTACAAGTTATGAATAAGCTATATAGAATAAAGAATGAGTAGAAGCAATGGCGGAAGAATACCAATCAATAATGAAGAATGATGTTTGGGATATAGTTTCCAAACCATAAGGAAAAAGTGTGGTATATTCCAAGTGGATCTACAAGATAAAGCATGAAACTGATGGAAGTATTGAGGAATACAAGGAAAGGTTTATGGCTATAGGATTCTCTCAGAAAGATAGAACTGATTATCAAGAGACATTTGTGTTAGTAGAAAGGTACAGTTCCATTAGAACCATCATGGCACTTGCATCCATGATGAAGTATATTTTACACTAGATGGATGTGAAGACAACTTTCTTGAATGGTGTTATTGAGAAAGAAGTGTACATAGAACAACCACATGGATTTGAAGTTGAAGACAGATGGACTCACGTATGCAAGTTGAAGAACGATCTGTATGGATTGAAGCAAGCTCCTAGAGCTTGGTATGGAATGATAGAAATATTTTTGACGAGCTTGGGCTTTACTAAAAGTAAAGCTGACCCTAACCTTTACTTTAAATTTATGGATGAGGAACCTATCATATTATTGCTGTATGTGGATGATTTATTTCTGATAGGAAGTGAGAAACAGATTTTAGAGTGCAAGAAGAAGCTCGCTGAATAATTTGAGATGAAATACCTTAGATTGATGCACTATTTTTCAAGCCTGGAAGTATGGCAGAACCTAGAAGGAATCTTTCTCAACCAGGGAAAGTATGCTATGGAAATCCTAAAAATATTTTATATGTTGTAATGTAAATCCATGGCCACACCCATGTATACAAACCTGAAGCTGTTATCCGATGAATCATCAAAGTTAGTGGATGTGACTCAATACAGACAAATTATTGGGTCGTTGATGTATCTGACTGATACTGGGCTAGAGATATGCTTTGTTGTCAACACCCTGAGTCAGTATCTAGTTCTAGACATGTGTACCTGGTAGCTGCAAAGCATGTGATGAGGTACATGACAGTTATGATAGAATTTGATCTATACTATGTTAGAGATCATGACTATAGATTGTAAAATTATACAAATGCAGATTGGGATGGAAGTGTCTCAGATAGTAAGCGCACCTCAGGTGAATGTTGTTGTCTGGGATCCGCCATGACGTCATGGTTTAGCAGGAAGCAGTCTAGTGTTGCTCTCAGCAAAACTGAAGTAGTATATATAGCAGCTTGTTCTGCTAATTGTGAATCCATATGGCATCAAAAATTGATGTCAATTCTATTTGAACTAGAGTCGGATACCATGGTCATTCTATGTGACAACCAAATTTGTATAAAGATGACATAGAACCTAGTGTTCCATGACAAGTCAAAGCACATAGAAATCCAATATTTTTACATACGGGATATGGTACATAAGGGATCTATAAAGATATAATATGTGAGAACTGATGAGTAAGTTGCTCATGTGTTTCCTAAGCCTTTATCTCGAGTGAAGTTTGAGTACTTCCATGACAAGCTTGGTGTGGTTTGAAAGGACCTTCCTCAAAAGGGTGAGTAGTGATGATGATGTTGCAGTGGGATTGTATCATCCCTGGACATTAGTCCTAAAGTGACCCGCAGAATTTTGTCTCTGTGATGTGGTTTTGGATTGTATCACTCCTGGATATTAGTCCTAAAGTGATCCACTGACTTTTGTGTCTGTGATGTGTTCGAGATTGTATCATCTCTGTACATTAGTCCCAAAGTGATCCGAAGAATTTTTTCTCTGTCATGTGGTTGGGATTGTATCATCCCTGGACATTAGTACTAAAGTGATCCTCAAACTTTTGTATCAGTGATGTGGTTAGGATTGCATCATCCTTGGACTTATGTCCTAAAGTGAGAGGGATTGATCATCCCGTAATTAGATAATGTGTGTTGAAGGTTATGTTGTTGCAGATGATGTTGCTGATTGAAATATCAAGTGTTGTTTTAGATGATCAAGTGATCGAATGCTGGAGAAGATGAAGATCAAAGTTGAAGACTTAGTGTTGTATAAGATGAAGCTCTAGTACCGAAGATGTTGAATATGTTCCAGTAACTATTCCAGTTGCTGATGTTGTTGAAGAAAACTTCCAATGCTTAATATATGTATCACCTTGATGTTGTTAATGATTCTCTCTTTCCTTGCTCCTATAGTTGATGTTTATTTTGTCAGTAAAATACCCTTATCGTTAAGGGGGAGTGTTGAAATATTGTAACTTAAAAGAATATTTTATTGTAATTTATTCGAAGATGTTTAATTCCTCCGTTGGGATGTTATTATTGTATTCGGTCATCATAGAGTCATGAGGTAAAACCTCCTTTGTATGCCAGGTCGATAGAACCCTCTAGAAAGTAATATTATATTGGTTTGATTCTTCCTAGGTATGTCGGCCCAATTACATTTGTTGGGGCTGACCTAGTTAGTGAAAAATTCAAGTGGAAGATAAAGTATAAATAAGAGTGATGTGCTCCTCATTTGGACACAACACTCACTTGTAATTTGCATAGGGGAGAGAGAGAGAGAGAGAGAGAGAGAGAGAGAGAGAGAGATCTACAAGGAGAAGGAGGACTTGTTTGGGGTTTTGTCTTTGCACATTTGATCATCTATATTGATGAATTTTTGTTGGGTTTCCCGGGATAAATATGTGTCTATCTTGTGATTGTGTTTCTTTCAGTGATCCTATATATGCTACTATTGTGAAATTGAATTGAATACTAATATTATCTATCTTATTATATTGAATGTTAATACAATATTCATCACAACTACATCCCAAATTTTCAACGTTTCAACATCTATGGAATTTCCATCTTGTTTATATTCATTGGAAAGTGAAATTTCTTCACCATTCATCATTTGAAGAATTGATTTCATTTCTTTCTTAACTTCAATCAACTCAGCTTCACTCAGAAAATATTCATCATAGGTTGGTCCTTTTTCAACTTCAATTTCTTCTAACTTTTATTCAATCACATGTGCTTCACTAGAAACATTATTGTTTTAAAAATTATCTTAAACGTTAACATCTTTATAAAACTCAACTTCATGTTCAAGAATAGAATTTTATCCACTTTAATTTCAACTTTGTGTTGTGTTGCAGCATGCACGAGGCTACTTTCATCTTTTATCAAAATGTTTTCTCCATTGTTTTCCTCTTCTTCTACATCTTCATTCTTTTTGTATTCAGACTCTTCTTCTACTCAACAAATTCTTTAATGTAATCACCATTCTCAACAGGGTTCATGGAAGTTGCAACAATATTTTGACTAGAAACACCCTGCAACTCAGCTTTATTTTGATTTTCATTGCTCCCCCTTACATCCATTTCTCTTCTCAAACAGTCCCAAGCTTCTTTAGCACTAGTTGCATCAACAACAATGTGAAAAACACTATCTTGCATGGCCTCACAAATGAGATATAAAGATGAGGCGTCCCTTGCATCATCATATGTTTCATTAGATTCCTTTTCAACAAATTCAATTAACCCTTCTGCACGGAGTACAATCTTCATTTTAATAGACCAAAATTCATAATACTTTCCTAAGAAAACTGGAATTAGCAACAAGGCTAGATGAACATCTTCAAACTTCGACTTTGCTACAACATACAAGTCTGCAATGAAAAAGTTGGAATTTCCTTTCCTTATTAAGTTTTATTATTCTTCTCTTCCCTATATGAGCTACAACACAGGAACATAACTTCAGTTCTTTGATGCTTCAATTATCTAAATCATGAGGTTCAACCCTTTACTTCTATGTGGCTAGACTTTGTCAACGTAGGAACATATGGGCTTTCTTCAGAAGATGCCCAATAATTCACTCACAATGACTTCTTACAACCAGCTCGACCACTAGAGTGTGGGAGCACTCAACTTTTTATGTTTGTGAATGTCAACAATGCCGAATACCACATCACGGGGTTTCTTCTCCACAATTTTTTTTTGCGGGCTCCAACCCTCTCCTTTTTCTTGCCAGCCGCAACCTTAAATTAAATACACACAAGTTCTGCAATACCCACCAATTGCTTCCTGAAGACTGTGAAAATTTTTCAAAACCCTTTTCTTTTTAATGTTCTATGCACAGTCATGATGTCACTGGCAATCATAATTGGGTCTTCAAACTGTGGGAATTACAACCATTTTAGAAATTTCCACTAGAATCTATAGGTACAATTCCATTCTCGACACCCATTTACATGCTCCACTTCTACCATGGGCTATGGCCCTTCAATTTCAATTTCAATTTCCAGTTGATCCTAGCAACACATGCTACCTCTACAGAGAGGGAGTAGGTTGATCACATGCACATCAAATTAATCTTTCTCCAAGTCTGATAATGTATTCTGCTTTTGAATGAACTGGGGGGTTACTCCAACATCACTTCTCAAGTGCAGGTGTCAAGACAAACTACAATTAATCATATTTCCTTCTTAAATAAGCGAATGCATCCACCAGAGAAAAGGAATGAGCGATGCATTTTCTCTCTCTAATGACAGGAAATTTCAATGTGTTTCTCTTTGCTAGACATTAACAACTTCTTATATGGTCAAGACCCTTTCTTTTCATAATCGAGCTCACACAACAACTGGCGGCTACTCCAAAGATTTTGGCTCATAAATATGCCTTCATAAATATCCCTTTGACTATTGTGGCTTTTGTAACACCCCTGTTTTGACCCCATGGTATTGAATTGCATATGATGTAAATAGCATTAATAAATCGTGGTGTGGAGCTCAAGGAAAAGGCCCCACCATAGATTTAGTGTTTTTTATTTCAGCGATTAAAATCAATGCCAGTAGTTTTTGTGCTATCCAGGAACAATATGTTTGAGACATCATGTAAAATGCAAATTAATAAAAACACCACAACTAGCTATGAGCCACAACGTTAAAGAGATGGGGGCATGATTTCACAAGGAATAAGGGGGGGGGGTATCAAACCCTTGGGCCAATGGGGGAAAGTCAATGTAAAGGTGAAAACCCATCACTCTGTCAACTACCTTTTTTGTCTTTTCTGCCCAGTCATCCAGAAGTGGATGAGTTAAATTAATTCCTTGGGATGGGGAAGACCACCCATTTTTGGGGAAAAGCATTTTCTTGTCTTCTTGGGAAAGTAACAGCCAATGCTAGGGATTTCTCACCCATCCCTCATTCACGTGGGTCTCCTTCACGTGTTTTGGGAGGGGAGATCCTGGGCATTGTTCTCATTCACGTGGAAGGACGGAGTGGATTCCTCCCTGACGCAGTGGGAAGCTTGCAGAGCTCTCCTTCCTTCATGTTTTTGGTTTCTCTATGCCTGTGATTCCTTCAGGCATCCACACTTTTCTCTCCCTTGCGTCCTTGGAGTTGTCGTGTGTTCCCCATTCACGTTTTGCAGTTTCTTGTGTTTTCCCTAGGGCTGGGGAGTGGCTAGCAAAACATTTAGTGGTTGGGATCTCTACGGGGCGGTGTTTGTGTTGATTTCCATAGTGGGGAATATCATTGTTGTGGTTGCATAGTGAATAGAAAAGAAGACCCCCAAAATTTGGATGGTTGCTAAGGTCGTTTTGGCCACATAAAGCCATTGATCATTTGGTGAAATTTATTTTGGCCCAGAGGCTATTTTCCCTCAGTTGGCACTTCTGATTTTGGATCCCATGATGTTTCCTTGAAACCCCAGGACCTTGCAATTGTTGTGTATGCCTCTATTGTTTTGGTCTGAACAAGTTTGGGAGTGGAAATGGGGTTTGACTAGCTTGATAAACCTAGTATGAGAAGGAACCTCACAGATAGATCTAGGGGGATGTGTTTCTTCTTTGCACATCCTGAATAGCACTGGAAGGGAAGACATAGCCCTAGGGACTATGTAGCAGAGAAGGGGATGCTTCCTTGTGTTGGGTGGGTAGATGTCTTAAAATCCAGGCTAGATCTGGTGTAGGTGTCCATAGCTTTGTGGTTGAGCTGACTAGCTTAGTAGTCAGCCTTTCCAACTCCTTGTAGCCTGATAAACCCAAATGTAGTTTTGGATTGGTTGAGTCTGGATGTGTATTTTTGTTTTTGTGGGCATCCTTGTGATGGATGGGCCAAGTAATCCCAAAGAACCCCCACGTTATTAGCTTGTTTCCTAACAGTCTGTGAAACCCAACTATGTGTTGGATTGACTGTGGATGTACGATTTGGGCTATGTGTGAACCTATTATTTCCCTAGTGCCTTGTGGAATCATGCCCAGCTCGGGGGTGGAAGTGATGTTGAGAGATTGATGAGCACATTGGCCTATGGTTGGGTGGAACGTTGCAAGGATGTAGCTAGTTGCGGTCTAACTTCTTTTCTAGATAAGTATTCTTGTGTATTTAATCTCTTCAATGAATTGTTTATGAATCAAAATGAACATGATGAATGCATGAATGAAATAAATGTGTTTGATTCTGCTATAGATTGCATTATGCATTTGTGTATGTTTTTATATTAATGCATTTTATTCTTATGTTTATGTTCATGGGGCTAGATTTCCTAGTTTGATAGCAGCAGTGTGTTGGTCATGCCCTCTCCATCGTCAGTATGAGAGGTGGGGATGTCACAGTGTGGTATCAGAGCTGTGTTGTAGCATTGGGCCTTAATGGGCCATGTTGAATAGCTGACAAAGGAAGAATCATCCTCTGTGTTCAGCAAGAAGAAGAGGCAAGCATAAAAATCCTAAAATTTTCTAAGTGTTGATCATTCTTCTTTTTGTGTGGCAGATGAGAAATCCAAAGATGAGCTACACTGGTGGCTGGATTAGATGAAGATGAGCCACAGTGGAGGCTGGGTTGGATGAAGCAGAGCCGACATGGATTGTGGCTACAACGGCAGAAGGCTCGGTGAGATGTCAGCTGATGCATATCGGCTGAGTCGAGCCGACGAAAATTTGTTCAAAATTTTTCTAAGTACAAAATCGAAAAAATATTGGCAAGATTTTTGATACATCGGTTGAGATCACTGAAGTGGAGCCGACACCTGTCGGCTAAGATAGCTGTGTTGAGCCGATACGTCGGCGTGAAAGGCAGGTTTCTTTCAATGCAGTGAAAGCTTTGTTAGAAGCGATCTTGGAACGTTTGCTGACACAGTGAAGGGTTTGGTATGATTCTGCCAATTGAATGTAGAACCGAAAGGTTTCCGTCGGAAGAAAGTGTGGGATTTCTCCAACGCGGCAGCAGAAAGAGAAAGATGGAGCCAATGCATATCAGTAGGATAAGTGGAATTGACCTGACGCGTGGTAGGTAGAAGTTCAAGTTTTCATTGAAGAAGAAGAAGAAGGAAAAATTTTCAAAATTTTTCTAAGTACCAGAAATTTCCGCGTCGGCAAGGAAAAGAAGAATCTCGCTGGTGTGTCAAGTGGAAAGTGAAACATTTCTGCAATGGTAGAAGCTTTGGAAAGTTTTCCAACGGACGGGTTTTATTGTTTGATCCACAACGACAGATGGATTCTAATGATTGAGCTGACACGACGGCTGGGTTTTCAAGAGTTGAGTCAACACGTAGTGGCAAAGAAAGGAGAATCGATCCAACACGTAGAGGCAGAGAAAGGAAAATAAAGTCGTTGCATAGCGGCGGAAGAGAAAGAAAAAGAAGAAGAAGAAAACGTAGGTATGGCAAAATCGGGAGAAAAGTTGGGAAGTTTTCCACAATGAAGGAAAGGGCCCAGTGGGAGAAAAGTAAAATTGTCTTCTGCAACGGCAGATGGAAGTCAAAAAAATTTCCGCTGCGGCAGAAGACTTGGCCAATTTAACGGTGGATGAAAGTCAAAATTCTCTTCGCAATGGCGGAAATATTGGCAAATTCTTGCATCAGAAGAAAGGTGAGATTCTTTCCACAATGGCGGTAGGACAGCCAGTTTGTAAATCCAGTGGAAAGACGAAAGCTTTCCCGATGCGGCGGTGACATAAATCGGAAGAAACATCAGAAGTTTTCTGCTACAACGGAGGGCGGATTAGAAGAAACTTGAAAAGATTTCTGACGCCGCGTAAAGACCAAATCAGATGAAAACTAGTAAGTTCGCTGACATGTCAGAAGGAAGAGGAAAATAGAGCTGATACATCCAAAAAATTGTGGAGTTTTAATCGATACGTCGGCTGAGTTTCGCCGATAGGAGGAAAACTGAAAATTTTACTGAAACTGATATTTTTATAGGGAAATTCAGTAGGTTTTCAGTGGGATTGTAGGAGTCAGTAAGATGGTAATAAATGTCCATAGTTCATGGATGGGTTAGCCACCTGTGCAGATCTGAATATTCTGCCACCTGGATCCTATGATGTCCTCATTGGAATGGATTGGTTGGAAGCACGGAGAAAAATGCTTGATTGTTATAACAAGACCTTTGAAGTGCTTGGATGAAGAAGCAACCTAAAGGTTGTGAAAGGCATTCTAGAAGTGATCTCTGGGAGGAATTCTTCAGTAACAGCTGAAGAAGTTCTGTAGGAAAAGTTGCAGAGTGTATGCAACTCATGTTTTGGAGGTAATAGAGAATGAAGCTCCTAGGTTGGAGGACCTTCATGTGTTCCAGGAATTCAAGGATGTTTTCCTGATGAAGTTCCAAGGTTTCCTCCAAAGAGGGATGTTGATTTCATGATTGAAATTGTGCCACGCAAAGCAACAGTGTCCAAGACACCCTGTAGGGCGAGTACACCAGAAATGCTAGAGCTGAAGGTGCAGCTGCAAGCGTTGTGGGAAAATAAGTATTTCATGCCAAGTGTGTCCCCATGGGGAGCATCAGTTTGGTATGAGAAAGAGAAAGATGATATACTTGGGTTGTGTATTGATCACGGATAGATGAACATGGTCATTATGAAGAACAAGTATCCTTTTCCTAGGATTGATGGCCTCTTTGATCAAGTGGAAGATCAAAAGGTGTTTTCCAGGCTTGACTTGGGGTCTGGTGACCAGTAGGTAAGGATCAAGGATGAAGATGTTCATTAGACAACCTTCGGGGAAAGGTATGGTTCTTATGAGTTGTAGTTGTACCATTTGGTTTCACAAATGCACCAGCTACATTTATATGCCTCGTGAATAATGTCTCCAGTAAGTATCTGGACAGGTTTGTTCTTGTTTTCCTTGATGGCATTCTTATTTATTCTAAGAATGAGGAAGAACATGTGGAACATTTGAGGCTGACTTTGAAATTGCCCAGGAAGCATAAGTTGTATGTAGGGTTGAGCAACTATGACTTCTATGAAGATATAATTTATCATTTGGGTCACATTATCTCAGATAGAGGAATATCTATAGACCCTGAAAAGATTGAGGCCACGATGATTTGGCCTGCTCCAAGAAAGTTAACAGATGTAAGAGCTTTTGTGGGACTTGTAGGGTATTGCAGTAATTTCAGTGAAGAAGATTTTGCAGGCAAAGTTGAGTCTATGTATAGGTTGAGGAAGCTTGCATGTGAACTTGTAGTTCCATGAGGAAATGTCTCTTGTGTGTATGGGCATACATATGAGGACTTCCTGAATATTTGGTTAGAATGACCTGAGTAGAGCAGTATGGTGGTTCCCAAGGAAACCTAGGACAAGAAGCTGCCATGTGCCATGAGAAGGATCTCATGACTGAGAACAGGTTTTGAAATTTTAGATTGCGAGTTTTTCTATTGATTATGGTAGATTGTGATCTCATGTGATGGTTTTGAATCATGCTAACCACAGATATGCTTGTCTTGCATTGCTTGATAACCAAAGTATCCTGTTAACTAACTGTGATTGTTTGGCTGATTAAAAATTGTGTCAGGATGAGATGTTGTACATGGATGTCCAGGTTTTAGGCAACACGTGTGAGATGATGAAAGTACGCCCTCGGAGTACATAGCTTTTCGGAAGGATGTGTATGGGATACAGAGCTCCTCGAAAGGATGTACTAGGTGTACATGGTTCCTCGGAGGGATGTACGGGGTGTACATAGCTTCTCGAAGGGATGTGTTTGGAATAGGTTTGAAAAACTTTGATTGCAATTATTTTTATTATGACATCTCATATAAATGCATGCTTGTATGTAATGCAGGTGAGATGATGAAAACATGTACTGGATGTACATGGTTCCTCAAAGGGATGTATGGGGTGTACATAGCTTCTTGAAGGGATGTGTTTGGAATAGGTTTGAAAACCTATGATTGCAATTATTTTTATGATGACATCTCACATAAACTGCATGCTTGTATGTACCGCAGATGAGATGATGAAAATATGTACTAGATGTACAGGGCTAATCAGAAGGATGTATGGGTTGTACATAGCTTCTCGGAGGGATGTCTTTGGAATAGGTTTGGAAACCTATGATTGGAATTTTATAATGACATATGATGTAAACTACATGTCTATATGTAACACAAATCAGACGATGAAAACATGTACAGGGAGTACATGGCTCCTCTAGAAGGATGTACTTGAGTACATAGCTTCTCCCCCCTGCCTTCTAAGAACCGATATGCATCACTGGGACGCCCAGGGTGTAAGACATCCGGTTAGACTTCTTTTCGAACACATTCACACTGTAAGGGTACTGTCACGAGAGTGGGGGCTTCATGAAGAGAATAACCCATAGGTATTATGATGTCTAGAAAGTAAGTGCCAGAGCATTGATAAGCACTTGGAGGAGGTGTTGGGCCCTTAAGCTAGAGCTTCCATGGAGCACCCAAGGAGGTGTTAGGCTCTGAAGCGAGGTTGATCGGATCTCGGTTGAGAGACACTATATAGGTAAGTATTGGATTACTTGGCAAATCCTGGTTGACTTTCTATAATTACACATGTGCATAATGATTCAGCTAATATATTTGAAAATCTTGTTAAGAAATAAATCCCATGAAATGAATATGACATGTGAATTAATATGTTATGGTTCCTGGAAAGGAAGCGCCTCAGCATTGGTGAGCACTAGAAGAGGTGCTAGACCCGTAAACTAGAGCTGCCATTGAGCACCCAAGAAGGTGTTAGGATCTGAAGCGGGGATGACCAGATCTCGGTTGGGAGATGTTGTGCAGATAAGTATTTGGTTTACTTATCAAACTTTTGTTGTTATTGATTTTCTTTAAATATACATGAGCATATGATGCAGCCATGTTTTGAAAATCTTGTTATAGATTGCATACTATAGGAATGAATCTGACATATGAATTAAGTTCATTGTGGTGTTTTGAAGGGAAGCACCTTAGCTTGGTAAGCACCTAGAGGGGGTGCAAGCTCTTGAACATAATTTCTATTGAAGCACCCGAAGAGGTGTTGGGCTCAAGAACGGAGCTATTAGACCTCGATTGCGAGGTATTTTCAAGTGATCCGAGGCTTACAGAAATTTGGCTACCCTTTAATGCACACCTGGGTGTGGGGTGGGGCAGGGTTGTGAGTGCCATGGTTGTATAAAGCCAAGTCGAAAACCTATGGAACCAAAAGAAGCTACTTATGCAGAGAAGTATTTGGTTCGCTAGGCAACTTGTTGATTTTATATCAATATATATGTGCATGTGATCCATCTATGATTTTGGAAAATATTATGAATATTGACATGGAAATTGACTCATTGCTTGGGGCTTGAGCATAGGTATTGCTAGTTTCCAAAGACATTGGAAATGTTCCAAGCTGAGGAGAAGGATTCTCCAAGACTAGAGAAAGATCATGTGGTGTGTGTTGATGCATGCAAGAAAGGAATTGGAAAAGTTCTAGATCGTGCCATTAGACAGATAAAGGTGCAGAGGAAGCATTGTGGTCCTGAAGAGGCTACGTGGAAGCTAGAAGATGCCATGCGACTAGCACATCCATTCTTAGTTCAATTTTGCAGAGCACTGAGGGCAGTGCTAGTGTAGCAATTATTAATTTTTTGTAAAGCACCGAAGACAATGCTATTGAAGGGGAGGGGAATGTAACACCCATGTTTTGACCCCATGGTATTGAATTGCATATGATGTAAATAGTGTTAATAAATCGTGGTGTGGAGCTCAAGGAAAAATTCCTCACCATGGATTTAGTGTTTTATGTTTCGGTGATTAAAATCAATGCTGATAGTTTATGTGCTAGTCAGGCACAATATGTTTGAGACATCATGTAAAATGCAAATTAATAAAAACACCACAACTAGCTATGCACCGCAATGTTAAAGAGATTGGGGTATGATTTCACAAGGAATTAGGGGGATAATCAAACCCTTGGGCCAATGGGGGAAATCCAAATGTCAAGGGGAAAAACCATCAAGTTGTCAACTACCCTTTTTGTCTTTTCTGCCCAGTCATCCAAAAGTGGTTGAGTTAAATTAATGCCTTGGGATGGGGAAGACCACCCATTTTTGGGGAAAAGCATTTTCTTGTCTTCTTGGGAAATTAATAGCCCATGCTGAGGATTTCTCACCTATCCCTCATTCACGTGGGTCTCCTTCGCACATTTTGGGGGGGGGGGGGGGGGGGGGGGAGCTCCTAGGCATTATTCTCATTCACGTGAAAGGACGCAGCGGATTCCTCCCTCGCGCAGTGGGAAGCTTGCAAAGCTCTCCTTCCTTCACATTTTTGGTTGCTGTGTGTGTGTGATGCCTTCAGGCATCCACTCTTTTCTCTCCCTTGCATCCTTGGAGCTGTTGTGTGTTCCCCATTCACGTTTTGCAGTTTCTTGTGTTTTCCCTAGGGCTGGGGAGTGGCTGGTAAAACATTCAGTGGTTGGGATCTCTGCGGGGCAGTGTTTGTGTTGATTTCCACAGTGGGGAATTTTGTTGTTGTGGTTGCACATCGAATAGAAAAGAAGACCCATGAAATTTGGGTGGTTGATGAGCTCGTTTTCACCACGTAAAGCCATTGATCGTTTGGTAAAATTGATTTTGGCCCAGGGGCTATTTTCCCTCAGTTGGCACTTCTGATTTTGGATGCCATGATATTTCCTTGCAACCCAGGACCTTGCAATTGTTGTTTATGCCTCTGTTGTTTCGGTTTAAACTGATTTGGGAGTGGAAATGGGGTCTAACTAGCTTAATAAACCTAGTGTGAGAAGGAATCTCAAGGACAAATCTAGGGGGGCTAGCTTTCTTCTTTACACACCCTGAATAGCACTGGAAGGGAAGACATAGCCTGAGGGACTATGTAGCAGAGAAGGGGATGCTTCCATGTGCTGGGTGGGTAGATGTCTTAAAATCCATGCTAGATCTGGTGCAGGTGTCCATAGCTCTGTGGTTGAGCTCACTAGCTTAGTAGTCAGCCTTTCCAGCTCCTTGTAGCATGATAAACCCAAATGTAGTTTTAGCTTGGCTTAGTCTGGATGTGTATTTTTGTCGTTGTGAGCATCCTTGTGATGGTTGAGTCGAGTAAGCCCAAGGAACCCCCACGTTATTGGCTTGTTTCCTAACAGTCTGTGAAACCCAACTGTGCGTTGGCTTGAGTGTGGATGTATGATTTGGGCTATGTGTGATTCTGTTATTTCCCTAGTGCCTTGTGGAATCATGCCATGCTCGGGGGTGGCAGTGATGCTGAGAGCTTGATGAGCACACTGGCCTATGGTTGGGTGGAACGTTGCAATGACGTAGCTAGTTGCGGAACAACTTATTTTCTAGATAAGTATTCTTGCCTATTTAATCTCTTCAATGAATTGTTTATGAATCAAAATGAACATGATGAATGCATGAATGAAATAAATGTGTTTGCTTCCGCTATAGATTGCATTATGCATCTGTGTATGTTTTTATATTAATGCATTTTATTCTAATGTTTATGTTCATGGGGCTAGATTTCTCAATTTGACAATAGCAGTGTGTTGGGCGCGTCCTCTCCATCGTTGGTATGAGGGGTGGGGACGTGACAACTTTCCCATCAAACTCTAACGACTAATCAGTGAACCACAACAAACAAAACACAACAGAAATGTAATCGACCACCTACATGCCCTCTATAGTTTTCTTTTCATGTAGATGTAAGATCACTCACTTGGTGGTTGACAAAGCTGTGCATTTAGCTCTGACACCAATTGAAAGAATAAACGAAAACATAAATGAACTAAATGCCAAAAAATATCTTACTACATTGCAAAACCAAAAACAAAATTGAAAATAGATATAATTACGAAACCTAAAACAAAATTAGAATAAGATATATTTAGAGACACGGAATGTAATGCTCTATTCCTTCATTCTTTAACCAAAACTATTACAATCATTACATCTCTTTATATATTAGAAAGGCATTTTCCCACTATTGATATAGACCAATCTGGATGTATCTAGACTATTCTACAATATGCAGATTCGTGCTATCTAAACGCTTCTAGAGATCGAACCTTCCCCAAAGCCTTCTAAGTTTTCTCTTTTAAGTGTCCATCAACCGAACATTCTATTCGTACAAGTAAACAGTTGACAATTGATTTGATCTTATATGGGACGGCGGCGGTTGTAGTTAATGCCAACACGGACTATACCCGGCAACTCCAGTCAGAACCGGCATCGAATGTGCAGCGAAATACCTGTTTAATTTTTTTAATTAATCCTTTTCCTAAGATTTCACCATCGTTTTAGGCGTTTATTGTTTATTAATTATTTTTAACTAAAATTCCGTCGCCTTTACGATTTTAGAAACGAAATTTTAACTTTCATGGTTATGAGTTGCCGAGTTTAAAAACGAAAAATTAACCGGCTTCATCGTGGATCGCTCATTGTAAATCCGATTCCGCGTGCTTCTTCCGTTTCTTCGTATAGATTCCTTTCGCTTTATATATAATACTTGCGTCTCCTCTTCTCCACGGAAAAAGCTTTTCTAATCGCAGGATTTTCCTACATCATACTTACGTTTCCTCTCCTCCACGGAAAACATTTCTAATCGGAGGATTTGCCGGTGGTTTATCTATATTTGCTCATAGGATTCGTTTGTTTTGTGCATAGTTAAACGGTTTCGAATCTCTTTGATTTAATAAGCAGTGGACTGGTTTTATGATTTGGAGGATTCTGTGATGGGATTAATGGTGATTATTCCTAATATTCCACGCGAAATCGGTCGAGAGTGCTTGCTCAGAGCGTCTTATAAGTCACACGATAAGCTCAAAGCCGTCTGCAGAAGCTGGGAGGCTACGCTGAGTAGCCCGCGGTTCTATGTAGACAGAAAGATCTCCGGGACTAGCGAGCAGTTCATATGTATGATTCAAGCCGTTACTCAAGCGAAGTCGGCCGAGGATAAGCGGCAAGGCGCTCCTACTTATGGGTTAACTCTGTATGACCCTCTGCAAGGCACCTGGGATAGGCTCCCTTCAATTCCCCAGTTACCCGATGGGATTCCCCTGTTTTGTCACTGCGTTTGGGTCAATCAGAAATTGGTTATGATTGGGGGATGGCATCCCTCCCACTGGAAGGCAATGAGTTCTGTTTTTATTTATGACTTATCGTCCTGTATATGGCGCCGGGGAGCCGATATGCCCACGGTTCGATCCTTCTTCGCATGCTCTGTTTCGCCCGATGGGCTTATTTATGTTGCCGGAGGGCATGACGACTCTAAAAACGCTATACGAGCTGCAGAGGTTTACGATGTGGAAGAAGACAAGTGGGAAATTCTGTGTCCAATGGGCCAGGAGCGAGACGAATGCAAGGGACTCTTTATAAATGGAAAATTCACTGTGATAAGCGGTTACGCCACAGAGTCGCAGGGTCGATTCGAGAGGAGTGCGGAAGTATTCGATCGCAGTACAGGCGTCTGGAACATGGTGGAGAATATGTGGAGCATTGGGGGATGCCCAAGATCATGCGTGGCTGCTTTTGGGCGCTTGTATTTCTTCCATAACCAACAAGTGATGTCGTATAACAGTAACGAGAACGTGTGGGAAGTGGTAGCATCTCTTCCTGAAAGTATGAATATTACTAGTTGCACAACAGTGTGGCGTGACAAGATATTTGTGAGCGGGTCTGCAAGCAGTGGCGTCGATCAAGTGGCTTACATGTTCGACAACTCCAGGAAGTGGGTTCCCATCGAGAGGCCACATGGTTTTGTAGGATTTGTTCAATCTGCAATAACGGTAGAGATATGAGCTTCTAATTCGTTATTATGTTCACTGTTCTTTGCTTTGTAATTATTAGCGTGTACAGGGAAATTATTTGAAAATACGACTTTGGTTAATGTTATTGTAAAGGGATTTATACGGATTCTGCATATAATTCCAATTTATATACGGTGGAAAGTTTTTGTTGAGGAGTATTATTTTTAATCTATGTGTTTTCGATTTTTCTAGAGATGGTCATTTTTGGCCTAAATTTGGAAGCCTTTCCATCGTGAAAGGTTCCTATGTAATGTAGCGAGTACAGAGCGCCGCCCTGGGTGGAGACTGTACATGTAAAGTCATCTGTTATTTAGTTATTGATTTAAATAACATTGTAACAGTTAACAAAATCATGGATGTAAGTTCCAGTACTCAAATTGTTTCAAAATATATTTTGCACCTCAGCCATCCGAGAGGTGCAGAATAAAAATTAATATGGCGATGGCCTGCACTCGTAGGCTTTGACTTAAGGACGTGACAGGTGGGATATCCGTCTCAGTAAGGATAAGTATCATGTGACTCCGAGCAGGGATCAAATTTGAAGGGTAGGGTCCCATTTCACTTTGAAGGGTTGTGAGAAATTGAACCCTTCAACGTTGACATGTAAAATAAATGATTCTTTTCATTTGAAATTGTAAGTGTACAATAAAATTTTATTATTTATCAAAAACATTGTATAGGAAAAAAATGACAATAAGAAGAAATCCCGAGTGATTCAACATTTACATGGAATTAGTGAGGTAAACCATGTGCTCTCCGGGTCCCTCGAGCATATAGTTTATTGAACTTAGATAAGGGACAATTATGGCGAGCCGGTGAAATACTCGGTTGTTAGGTCATTGATAAAATAAGGCATTGGAATTTGGAAGGACCTTTGAATGGAGGATTGATTCAGCTTGATGGTGGCTCTATTGGTCAAGTGTGATTGGGCCTACCTAAAAGAAAATCCCCAGAATGTAATACCTAATGATTAATTTTTTTTATTAACCCTAAATTCAGCAGTTATTTTTATAATTGAATCATGTCCTCCCCACATGCTCAAATTAAAGTGATCAAACAAAGGCCCCAATTTTAGGTGGATTATGGATAGTCCCTCCAATGTATATCGAGTTTAGACCCCAATTCGAAGTGATCAAACAAAATCCCCAATTTTAGGTAGATTATGGATAGTCCCTCCAACCTATATTGAGTTTATCAGCCCTATCGAAAAGGTTAAGTATTTATTAGTCCACCTATAAGGAAGAACTTTAAATTCTCCAACAAATATCACAACAAGTTGGTTGTCTAGTTTCTACCAAAGTCAACAAGGAAGACGAATCATAAACACATGTTTGGGAGGTTTGTGACAACGAGGATGTTGAAATCATGTTCTTCGCTAGATCATTGCACTCCTAGTCCCTCATTCATGAACGTTCGTCAAGGGGTTCCCTTGTTTAGATATATTGGTAGACAATTTGTATTTCTTGTTTCCATTATTAGAAGGATGACAAGAAAACGAAGGGGTCAGAGTCTACAACATTTATAGTGTCGGTTGTTAAATATTTTATCCTTTCAACTATTGGATTTCATTAATTAAATTGGAACAATTCAAACACTTATATTCAAATATTGTTCTTTTTTTCAACCTAATGTTTACAATTCACAACAGATAAATAACATTGACCGATTTGGAACTCAAATACAAGGCTCTTTCTTCTTACTCCTCCGCCCAAACAAAGTTGTGGTCCTAGAATATGAAAAGTATACATTATTTTGGTTATGATTTCATTTAAATACTGGGTTTTTTAAGGTTACATATATTGAGTATTCGATACTTAGTCTGGCAGAAACACAATCGCATAATACATTACAAATTTCAAACAACATTTTAGATGGAGAAATTTTAAACCCTTATATTTATAGAACTAGAAGGAACTCCAACAAGAAACACATTTAACTTTTATCCACATATAAAATGTTACACAAGTGTAAAATGCTATACATACCTGCAAATTCACGACAACCAAGTCGACAACTTAGCTATGCATAATCTTCTGGAGGAAATAGAATTTAGGGAGACACTGAAGCATAGAATTGGAGAGTTGAGAGTCTGAGTCCCGACCTCCGACTACCCTATACTCGTAAACCCAAAATAATGTTTTTTTTTCCCAGAATTCACCAATCTCTTTAAGTTCAAGGAAGTTCAATCCAACCTACCCAACATTATACCTTTGCTTCTCTTGCTCCTACCTGTGAAAAAGGTAAAACATTCGAGTTACCCACCACAGAAGACAACGAGGAATTAGAGTGTACAACAGTTTCCTTCTATAGAAAGATGATTGGAAGCAATGCCATCTCAATGCGGCCACAATATCCCGGTGCTCCTGAGTTGGTTTACCTTGCTCGAGGTAGGCAAATGCATGTTTGTGTATTTCACATGATTACAAAAAAAATCTTTTATAATTTCTTCTACATAACATAGATATATCTGTGCATGTGAGGGAAAACTAGGCTTTGTTTGACCGAGGTTTCTAGATACTTTCATAGATCATTCTTCATTATGAGGGCGCTTAGGGCGTAGATCAAAGAGCCCACAGGAGGAAGAAGAAGAAGAAGAAGAGGACTCGATTCAAAAGGTGAGGTGAGTGAGGAGGGGAGACGTAATAGCGATATTTGCAGGAGAAACCCACTGGTGCTATAATGATTGGAACGAGCCTCTCTAAATCATAGCCATTGTAGACATAGGAAACCCTCATAAACAACTCAGGCGCAAGAGTTACCGTGTACGCATCCCGACAAATTAAGTAATGATAATATTCAATTAGGTATATGAAAAGTTCTTTCATTTCTTTTAGAGATGACTATATGCATATTGTACAACCATTCTCTCTGGCTGGCCCTCCATTCCAGTTGCCTTTGTCTCTACTGCCTAACCCCCTTCCTCCGATGAGACAGGTAGACTAAGCGGCCTAGGTGGATCATGGGAGACTGGGAGTGCTGATTCAAATGATTCTGACCCCAGTAAATGAATGGAAATTGGAATAAATCCTAGAATCCTGGACTAACTAGTATAGGATATGATTCATGAGCACAAACAAAGGGTGGCATGCTGCTAGCCTACTACCAAAGATCCGTCATCCCAGTCTTATGGTGGTCGTAATAGAAATGTATATCACTGGGTGAAACCCTAGTCTGGAAGCTTACATACCCTGCATTGGACTAGGTTAGGTTCAAATCTAGCAAAGATTGCTCAATGCATTGTAAATTGCAACTTGTAAGTTGTAACCCAAAAAAAAACACCCTTGGTTTTTCCTTACGGAGCCTTGACAGTGGAGGGTTATCAAATCAATTCACCATCCATAGATATGACTCATATGAGTGTTTAATTTCACATCATATACTCAAATACAGAAGTGACTTGTAAGTTGTGAGATCACGTGACTCAGTGAACAATAAGATGACAGATGGAAAATCGAGTTGGCAGGTGGCATCATATCATACCAAGATTTAATGAAGTTGGTGAATCAGTAATGCATGCTAATGCCATTAAATGCTTTGAAAGTGAACATTGAATCGTGAGTCACAATCCTAACTCATCGACTTGAACTTTGCACTAGGCAGCCTAGTGGCCCATCGTGGTCCGTGTCGATTGGGACTAAGATCCTCATCCATGATCTCAGTCCCGAGTCTCCCATAGTCCACTGAATCCCTGGATAGGAAAATTTTGTAGCTACCCTTCTGTTGCAAATTTACCGAGGCTTACTCAATTTCATCATTGAAGTGTTGGAAATGAAACTAAATTTTTTTTGCATGGTAAAATTCCTTGTGGCCTTCTATGACGTTTAAAATGGTCTTTGAAGGGCTCTGAAGGCTTCAAATTTGAAGCCTGCATGTGAGACAGGCTGCATCGTCTATGCAAAAGAAATAGGACTCTAAACATTAGACGTAGTTTGGACAATGCAAAAACGCAAGGAATGAAAACAAAGTAATGATATCCCAGTATGTGATAAATAACTAGCTTGCTGTCCAAGCTTTAATGTAATGTGGCCGTGTAGCAGTCAGTTGCATTTCAAATCTCAAGTTGTTTGTTTGAGATTTAATGTCCTGCTGCTCAGCAAACTCGTTAATTTTGGTCATCTTGGGTCTCTTATTTTGAAAGGTAAAAACAAGAAAAATATATTTTTAACTGAGCAACAAAATGGGATTGACAAGAGAAAGGTGTTGGTATCCAATTTGTAGGTTTTTTTTGCCATCTAAATGTCTTACCCTGAAAAATAAAAAGTAAAGGAAAGAAACTATATTTTTCAACTAGGCAAGAAGATGGGATTGACAAGAGAAAGGTGTTGGTGTCCAATTTGTATTCTACTAAGAGTTCTTGAATTGGTGCATTGCTTTCTAACATATAATAAAATGGACATAGACACTTAATAATCACCAGCATAGATTCATTAAAAGGGGATCTACCAAGCACCGAGAAAGATCAAATCTCTCAAAGTGCAAACTCTTTTTTAGAGTGCAAATGTGTAGTCCAATGTTTATGGTTTAGTTTTATCAAATTTATGTTGTAACCCCACTGGGCTCTAGAATGCAGCTCTTCCATGCAATTAATGAGAAAGATAATCCAAATAATATAAGTTCATTAATCAAGCAACCATAACTAGAACCATAACTCGTGTTTATAGAGACAAAACATAACTTGTCTAAATTATATAAAATGTGCTCATGATTGTAATGCTAAACTCTTGATACATTGAATCTCATTATTTTATTTTTCCTAGTGTCACATACTTAAAACATCTTTAAATTGTTTTCACACAAATGACTAGAATTTTAATGCCCATGCAGAATCAACTAACCATGTGAGATGTGTCATCAACAATGTAAATGTTAAAGGTTAACATGAAAAGTTAGTAACACCTTTTTACTTATGATTTGAGTAATGAATTACATTGCATATAAGACGTATTAATTCTTCATAACAATGCAGATCAAGAATCTAAATATTGACATGAAATATGATGAAAAGTTTGTAAAGTAATTTTACTCTTTATTCATGCCCATGCAGAATCAACTAACCATGTGAGATGTATCATTAACAATGTAAACGTTAAATGTTAACATGAAAAGTTTGTAACGCCTTCTTACTTATGATTTGAGTAGTGAATTGCATTGCATATAAGATGTATTAATTCTTCATAACAATGCAAATCAAGAATCCAAATATTGATATGAAATATGATGAAAAGTTTGTAAAGTATTTTTACTCCATATATGAATAATGAGATGAAAAGTTTGTAAATTTTTTTAACTTATTATATAAATAATGAGTTACATTTTGTCAAATAGAAGTTGCATTTTATGTAGCATTTTTTTAAAATTTATTTCTGCATTTTATGTAGCATTTTTTAATTTTTTTTGAATTTTGTTATGTATCAAGTTTCAAGTCATTTGCATAAGTTTTGAATTATGTTTTACATCGAAAATTCAAAGATTGCAACAACTATTTTAATAATGCCTTCAATTTTGGTAATATGTACATTAATCTTACATGCATTTTATGGAAACAATGTCATTTAAAAAACTAATTACAAGTTAACATAACAAAGATCATAAATCAAAATGAATATGCTAATTCGAGTTGTAATAGAGTGGAAAATATACTAAGATAGTGCATACGTTAGTATGTAGGACACATGTAGGATTGTATATCTTGTTTTATAATTTTGGCTTAGAGATGGCTAGTCAAATAGTGACGAACTTAATAAAGCATGACACTTCAATAACATGAGGTGGTGTCAATGTTAGTTTCAATTGTGGCATTAAATTTTGCAGGTTGGTTAATTTTCACCAGTTCCTATGTTGATTCTTAACAAACATTATATCAAGGGAAATGACCAGCAAATAGATGCATTGCAAAGAAAAAAAACTTATTTTTCATTTAACCAGAATAAAAATTGCACTCAAAAGAATGCTACTACACAATCCAATCCAAAAATAATTTGTTCCACTCTCTGTCCCAGTTTTTACAACTGATCATTTCTACGCTCATTTCTTAGACTACTCCCATGATTTCCGTTTTGTTTTCCTACCAGCATCTCATTATTCTCCCCATAATCAACCAATTTATCATCTTGAGAAACCATCACACAATTATAGTTACCATTTTGTTGCTCAACTTTGCTTATTACAGATTCCTCAAGTTTCAATCTATGACTTTGCACTAATGCATGGAGTTTGTACAAAGATTGTTTCATTTTCATATTCTGTAAGTGTGTTACTTCTTCTTCTTTCCTTGCCAACACATTCTTCAAACTATCTAGATGTACTTTTAGCTCAAGAAATTCTCTACTTTATTTATTGAAAACAACAACACCAAGTTCAACAGATGCCACTCTTTCCACAAACTTAATGGTGCTTATTGTATTTGCATATGAATTAGGTTTAGGACTTATGTGCATAAACATGAGGGTCTTTTCCTTGTCCCATAAGGAATCCATGTTTCTAACTGATGGGTTTGTTATTTCAACACAAGAAATTGAGTGTTGAAGGAAATTTCCTGTCTATTTTTGGAAGCATAGGGGTCCTTAAAGGGCCTGCATACTTCCAATATCCATTTCCTCCAACTATTTCCATTCACAATTAGCCTTCAATGCCAAGATACAGTCAACAATCTTTGTAGCAGAACCTAGCTTCCATATTTCTTCCTCTAACTGAAAAGATTTAAAAGTAGGCAACTTCATCTCTTCAATAGCTGCAAGAAAATTTTTAACATTCTCAAAATATTGTTAGGTAGATAAATATCATCCTTCCTACACATGATTTATAACGACCTTTGACACTTCTCTTAGTTGAACCTTGTTGGGAAGTTTACATAAAATGATCCCATTTCTCAAGAAAAGACAAAAATCCTCCTTAGATGGCTCACATAGTATATCTAATGACTCAACCATGCTCTGTACCCATGCTACAACTTCAAACCTTCTATTGGTTTCTTCCTCTTCTTTCATTAAAGCCAATTGACCATCACAAAAGGTCTTAGAATTTGATTGTCTACCTTCTTCTACATGAGGGACCCTGTTGGGAGTGGACTTATTTTTTTCTCACTCAATAAATATCTACAAAAAACTGGAAAATAATAACCATGAGACAATTGAGCAGTTTGGCCTTAGTCTACAATGTCAACTGAGTGCTCTTGAGCAAGTGGGTATGCACCACTTCCTACAAATACAACAACTGAGCACTTCCAGAAGACTTGTTTTCAAAATGGGTATTTGATAAGAGGAGAATTCGAAAACTTGTGTTGCGTTTGACCCTAGGTTGGACAAATAGCGAGACTATATATATATTTCATTGAAAGATATGGATGACTAGCCTTCTTGTGTGTAAATATCCCATATAGTATCGATTCTCTTGTGGTCGTTGGATGACGAACCATCTTGTCAATTTCTTTGAACCTTTCTCCTTATGCTTAAGAGGCCCTCGACCAGTTAACACCACTTCCATCTTATTCTTTACCCAAAAGTTTTTATTGTGACTTACTGATCATCACTATGATGTTAAGGGCCATAATTCATCAGTTGGCATAAATGCACAATCTACAACTCCACCGTCCTCATTTTCACTTGGAATTCTAAGTAAAAGTGGACACATATTAGAAATATGTCTTACTATGTAATAGGTGTGCATTTGTGAATATACAATTATCTATTGTTTTTTATAGGCTCGGGATAACTATAATATGGGATACCATTGTATTTAATTGAAGAGTGACTTTTGGTTTTCATCTTTCAAAATATTACGGTGGGTGGCTCTTTAGTTTATTCTTAAGTACTTGAAAAATACATAGCTATTATGTACATCAATCCATAATCATGTAGGATTACGCATCCAGTATTCCTTTCCCTTAATCTGTTCCTTTAATCCAAAGGAGTGTTTGTGAGTCCAAGCATCTTTTTGAATTTCTCAAGTTTTTTTCTTCCTAGAGATTTGGTGAAAATATCTGCAACTTGCTCACTTGTAGAACATTGGCTCAAATGAATAGTCTTGGCTTCTACATGATATAGAATTAGATGGTACTTTCTATTGATTTGCTTGGTTCGATCATGGAATTTGAGATTCTTGGCCAACTTGCTTGCATAATATTTGTCAACTAGTAGATGACTCTAACTCACCCGATTCTCCTACAAACCTTCAAGCATCTCCTTGGACCACACAATATCCTTTGTTTATTCTCTTGTAGTCACATGTTCTACCTCTGTCATAGAATCCATTGAAACAAACTATTTGTGTGATATTAAGGAGATAGTTGTTGATTCAAGACTCATGAGGTAGCATAAGGTAGACACTCCATTCTCTTTATCACCTTCAAATTCTAAATCAAAATATCTAACCAGCTTGAAGTTATATTTGAGTCCAATTTCTTGAGTCCTGTTCAAGTATTGTAGAACTCTTACAACATATCAATGTCTTTCACAGGATTTTTGCATGAAGCTTGGAAGGATATCAACAACAAATGAAATGTATAGTCTAGCGGTGGTAAGGTAGATAAGACTCCCTACTAGTTGTTTGTATTTGGTTTCATTCTCAAATTCATTTCCTTCTTTGATGTGAGAATCAAATTTTGTTCCATTGGAGTAGAGAGAGGGTGACACTTTGTCATGCCAAACATATTCAACAACTCTCCAATGTTTTTCTTCTCATAGATGAATATTTACTTAGGATTATGAGTTACTTCAATACCCAAGTAGTAGGGAAGATGTTGCAAAACTATCATCTTAAATCTTTCTCCAAATATTTCTTAATGGGTACAATGTAGCTTTCATTGTTCTCATAGTCACCAAAAAATCATCTACACACCCTACAATATATACAATATATCTTCTTACTCTCTTGAAAAAAAGAGTTATGTCATCATTATTAAAGTGCTTGAAACTCAATTTCAAAAGATGCTTGGTTAGATTTCATACCATAGGTGAGGTGCTTGTTTCATGCCATATAATGAGTGAGATTTCACACCTTCTATTATTTACCCTTCACAAAAAAACCTTCCGGATGAGACATGAAGACATTCTCTTTCAAGTCTGCATTCAAGAAAGCAATCATCACATCTATTTGATGAATTTTCCATGCATTATGTGCAACCAAAGCCAATATAGTATGAATGGTATCCCATTTTTCTATGTAGGAAAACATATTCTCATAGTTGATGCCTTCTTTTCATGCAAAACCATTTTCCACATCAAGGATCACCTTATTGCTTTCAAGTGATCCATCTAATTTGTACTTTTTCTTGTGAACTCACTTGAAACCAATTGGTTTGGATCCAAATGGAGGTTCCACCGACTTCCATGTCCCATTCTTGATGAGCCTCATATTCAATATGCGTGGCTTCTTTCTAGTCATGGAAGAAATAATGTCCTCAAAGGAAGTTTTTTCATGGTTAGTAGATAAATCCAATTCATAATCATTTGAAACATCCATACCATCTACATCACCTAATTTATTCATTTGTATCACCTCCATCTTCTTGTCTTATCTAACTTCTGGTTCTTGTCTTTCCAACCTCATCAAGATGAACACTTTCAAGTGTCTTCAAGACCCACATTGGAAGTTTTGTGAGGGTCCAGGATACTTAGTCAGTGTTTCTTTATTCTCTTCGAGATTTAATCTTCCAATCCTCTCAATCATATCATCCAATCGAAATTCCTATTTTGGTGAACTGTAGGAAATTATTCATGAGAGGAAGACGGATCTACAAAAGGAGATTCTGAAGATTCATCCAAGATACAGATGTTAAGAACCCGTGCCAACCCTCCTCTTTATTTTCTTAGTATATTTTGTTGGACGCATATGCTTTGTAAGCCATCCCGTTAGTATGTTGTATTATCCCACATTCATGGGGATTAATAGTTGTTAAATCATCTAGTTAGTATGTTGTATTATCCCACATTAATGGGGAGTAATAGTTGTTTAGATTAGACTTAGTATATAAGTACTTGTTGAGGCCAATGAAGGAATCCATGAGTTATTTTGTATTGAGCTTGCTCAAAGTAGGTTGCCTCATCGAAGTGGCCTATGATCAATAAAATCTCTTCCATGCTCTACTATTTTCAGTTATAGCGTGCATTTTCATTGTTTATTGTAGGAGG
>LPNX010064797.1:0-77083 GCA_001517045.1 Pseudotsuga menziesii | reverse complement strand
CCAATTATACATTTTTCTATTGTTTATATGATTTTAAAATATATTTTAGAAAATAAAAGATATTTCAATCATTATCTGAAAATCACTTTTAATTTTACATTTTCAAATATATTAATATAAAAAATAAATATTTTAATTTTTTTAATAATACTTTTTTTGTGAAGCATATTTAAATTATAATCCTAATTTTTATTTTAATTGAAAACGATAATACTAAATTATATCTTTATTTTATTTTATAATACATAACTAAAAAACAAACAAGTACTTTATGATACATTAATTACTACATTTACAACATTGAATAGATTGTTTAAGCATCCAAACCAATGAAGAAGAGTTGTGCCAGATTTTTTATATAGACATTTGTTATTCCTTTAATATTCCGTTGTTTATGATTAGTTACTTAGAGTTTAATATTCCGTTGTTTATGATTAGTTACTTAGAGTTTATAACTATATTTGGTGTGATTTTTCTTGCCTTAAACAAACTAATATTTTTATCATTAAATTAATTAATATTTTTGTTTTATTAGTATAATCATTTCATTTTTGTAAGTGTTTGTTTTGGAAAATTCAAGAAATGCTTTAAATAATCAGAAATTTCATTTTTGTCTTGATATGAAAAATAAGAAAAATTACATTGATAACTAAAATTGCTGATATAAAATTGGAAACTTCAAAAAAATGTGAAATAAAACTCATTTTACCATCATAAAAAAGGAAAAAATATACTTTTCACTGAAATTGTGGATACATGATTGGAAACTTTAAAAAATATGCCAAAAAAAATTCATTTCCTTACTAAAAATTATACTAATCACTAAAATTGTTAATTGGAAACTTTTAAAAATATGCTCAAGCCCCATATCAAAAACATAAATACATATTTTTTTTATTACATATAATTTATTGGTTGCATTTAAGAAATATTACTACAAAACTATTTCTGGTTGATTTCATAGTTTTTTTGTTTTTTTTTTAATTTCTTACTATGTTAATGTTTTTTTTAACAAATTATGTGTTTAGTTGGAAGAGTATGAATAAACCTTTTTGTACATCTCCATAGCCAATGAGCCATACCTCACAACCTTTGGAGTTGTTACATGTTCCAACCCCAAAATCGGATCCTTTTTCAATCACTTTGAAAATGAAACTTATACCTTCAATTCTAGTAATCCCAAAATGGTAAAATAGGTGAATATTTCTTACTAGTTTTTAAACTGTGTTGCTCAAATTTTGTGGTGCATGTGTTCAAATTTTGTGAGAGTTTTTAGATCTTTGGGTGTTTGAACTTTCCATATAAAAATAAAATCGAATCCCTTTTTACATGTATGTTGTCTTAAACAGATTCCAGCAGAAGGCATTAAACCTTGAAAGAGGACACATAAGCTACAAAAAAAAAAAAATCTTCAAGCAAATTCATTTGAAAACACAAACTAACCTTGCACGTTTAAAATCCGAACTATGTAGATCTAGAAATGGATTGTTCACCAGCAGGAGACGGAAATAATAAACAGCTCCAACAATCACCCAAAAACAGTGCTGCAACAATGGCAAGTGTGAAGAAAATCTCGTTAAGGCCTTCGTTTTTATAGAACTCTTAGACGTCGCTATAGCGATGGAAAACATTGAATTTTGTGCCCTAGGTCAACTAAAAAGCCAAAAAATGTCAATGCCCTAATTCAGCTAGACATTGCCGTCGCTATAGCGACGGAGCTCCGTGGATACAGCGACGTTGAAGGATAAAGGCGTTGATATAGCGACGGAGAAGATTACCATCATCGATACAGCGACGAGTAAGCGTCGATACAGTGACGGCAAGTTCATTTTGCTTCTGATTTTACACCAAAAAGTATGAAACGTGGAAAACCTCCGTGGAAAAATCCGTGCTTTTGTATTAGTGACATTACTAGTTACGATGTTTTTGTTCATACAAAGCATTTTGTCATCATATTCTTAATAAATAAATCTATAACTAGTGGCAGGGTTACACGATGGATTTTATTTGTGCAAGAATTTAACATTACAATTATTGATAATCTCGGGAAAGAAGACATAGTTGCAGACTTTCTTTCCCAACTTACTCATGATGATGAAAATATTCATGTAGATGATGATTTTCCTGATGAACACTTGTTTGTTATTGCTGTTAAAATTCCTTGGTTTGCAGATATAGCCAAACATATGGCCACATGTAAGATATCAGTTCATTTACCAAAACATGAGAAGCGAAGAATTATTCAGCAAAGTTCCAACTACTCATGGGAAGGTAATGATCTCTTCCGAATAGGTCCAGATCTAATTATGTGAAGGTGCATAAGAGAAGGTGAGATAAATGACATCCTTAAGGCCTGCCATGATGGGCCTTGTGGGGATCATTTCTTAGATAAACACACATCCTAAAAGTTGTTACATCTAGAATACTATTGGCCCACACTCTTTAAAGATGGTGCAAAGTATGTAAAGAGTTGTGATATATTCCAATGAATGGGGAGACCTATAGGATACAACCTCTGATGAAATGCCTCTGCAAGCATAGGTAATGATTGAACCATTTGAAAAATGGGGGTTATATTTCATTGGAACAATCTCACCCATGTCATGAAAAAATAAATATATCCTAGTTTGTACTAATTATGTGACTAAATGGGTAGAGGTAAAAGTTTTGTTGAGGGTCACTGAGAAATCAATCAAAGAATTTATTTATAAGGACATTTTTACTCGTTTTAGTGTTCCTCATGAAATTGTGACTGATAATGGGGCATAATTTGTTTCAAAATCTATGAAAGAATTGACATTGTAAGTATACTCCATACAATCCCCAAGATAATGGTTAGGTAGAGTCAATAAATAGAGTTTTGGAAGCCATCCTTACCAAAACTATACAAATTCACTATAAGGACTAGGAAAATAGGCTCGCGGATGCTTTATGGGCCTATATAACTACATGGAGGAATACTACAGGGAATACCCCATATGAACTGGTTTATGGAAAGCAAGTGTTACTTCCTATAGAGTTCCAAGTAAATACTTTTCAAATTGTTGCATAGTTAGGATTGAAATCAGATGAGACCTAGAAACAAAGGCTAAAACAATTAAATGAATTGGAAAATATTAGACAAGATGCTATCCAAAGGACCATTTTGATTCAAAATCAGATATTTAAGTGGCTTGACAAGTTTTTAAAGAAGAAAACTTTTCAGGAAGGTGATTGGGCTCTACTGTTTGATTCAAGGTTCAAGAATTTTAAAGGTAAGCTCACAACCAGATGGATGGGACTGTTTGAAATCATAAATATTTTTTATAATGGGTTTGTGAAAATAAGGACAATTGCAAATGAAGAGGTAACTTTTGTGGAAAATGGACACCGCTTAAAGGTATATCATAAACCCATAACCAAGTAATAATTCATTCAAGGTCTAGCTCATCAATCTAATTTAGAGTTAGTAGGTGAAGAAAAAATTTCTTCACATCCTTCCTTCTGAATGATGGTTGATTGAAATTTTATTTATAAATATGTACATGAGTGTTTTTTTTCTTAATATTTTCTAAAGTTTGCAGGTATCTTCTATCTGCAGGAACAAATCAGAATACTTGAGAAAAAAAGGAAGTTATGTTATTTTAATACATTCTATGAAATGGTTGAACGTGTTTTCAGAGATACTTATCAAGTTATACCAAGCTGTTAATCTTGTGTTGTATGTTTGATACCTGTTGTTTTCCGTATTGTGATCCCTTTTTTATAAAAACTTTGTCCCAATTATTCTTGCCTCGAGATGTTTCACTTATGAAGCCATAAGTGTAATAGAATACTTTGATTTGATTTTACACTTGACCGAGCAAGTATATTTACAAGTAGTAACTGATAAAGGATTTGAATTATTTTTCTGAAGACACCATAATAAACCCATAGGAAGATGACTGTTGAGATTAAAAGGATCTTTTGGTTAGTATCTGTTGGCACCCTAATACATATAACTATATCCTTTCCATTGAATTAGCATCATTACGATAGCTAATCGTTCATGCAATCATGTTGGAAATGAGGAATTCTTCCTTGGGAGAGAAATTTCTTGGGTATTATAGTTACCCCACCATAGTTGTAAATAGGCTCATTGGAAGTCAGTTCTGACTTTAGTATCTATTATCATGTGTCACTTATAATTGCTTATATGAATGAGATACTCTTGCAAGAGATAATAGATGTTTTAGGATAAAATTAGATTTAAGAATATTTATCTAACAACCAGTGGATAATCTCCTTAAGGTAATTTGACTCTATACTTTCGAATCCTTACCATCTCGAAGGATTTTTCCTTTGAAGTGTCTAGATGATTAATGATTCAATGAACTTGATAGGGAACCTTATCTTTATTCCATGCAGATTCTTGTGTAAAGATGAAACATTTTGACTAGTATTTTTATGAATTTCAGTAGGAGAAACTATTTCAAGAAAAATATATTTATCCATGATAGGATTTATGTATAAAAAAAGGAAAACAAATCCACATTTTGATTGTGTTGATAATAATTGGATTTATTTTGAGGATTGTTTGAATGAGATTTCATTTTGTTGATTAGTGACCTTTTGTTCAAAATATGAAAATGAGACCTATATACCTTATCAATAGTTACTTACTAATGCTATCACAATGATTTGGGTATATTTTAATAGTAGAGGTACTGGAAGAGGTACTCAAAGAGGTACTGGATGGAGTATTGGACAAGGTGTTCGATTGAATGAATACATAGGTAAAAAATTTGACTTTGGATCAATCAAATTTCTAAATATGATTAAAATCAGAGTCTATTTTATAAAATTCATTATTCGGACCTACATTTCCTTTTTACAGAGATTAGATTTGATGGAATCACCATTTCTCTTATCATATCTATATTTATATAAAAAAAAGGTAATTTAAATTTGGTTTTAAGATCAATGTATGAATCTATGATTTGGATAATGATCTTTAATTAATTATTGAATTGATATGAAAAACATGAAGAAGAAATCTAGTATTGGAATTTCTAACTAAGGAATACAAATTATGTAATTCTAACCCTATTTTTGGCACTCAATTATTGATTTGTTTTCAATTTAATCATCAAATGATTTTGATTTAGAGACAAATTGAATTCTTTAATTATAATGTCCTATATTTGAGGTATAATTGTTTTTATTCATACTTTTAATACCTCATTTTAAGTTTTATTTATTTGTCATAATTTATAAGGATTTTGAATCTATAATGTTTTTATCCATAACATTATCTAATGACCATGCCTCTATTTAATTATGAAAATGATTGTTGGCGGAAATTGCCTTCCACGTGGTCTTGTACATCTTGACAGGTGGTTTCAAGTGGCCATTGATTAATGGAAGTAGGCATCTTAGTGAAATAATGGATCATCATTCATACAATCATTTTTGTCACTCTTCCATTTTGTTAGCATCAAGCTTCCAGGATGATATCCCTGATAATTACGGGTTGACATTGGAAGGAGAATAGAAAAGGGAGATTTAATTTCAGTTGTTTGTATTCATTTCCTTTGCTCCCTCACAAACATTTTATATTGATACTTTATATTCCAACCATGATCAATCGCCATGATCCCATGTCTCTTTCTAACTTATTATCCCTACTAGAATTTCAGGAATGCAGAGAGGTTTTATCCGAGCAAGGTGGAATCCCTTTCTAGTTTCCCTTTATGACCATGAAGATGAAGCCTCTTTTTTGTTCTCTCTAGGTTTTGATGGGAACTGAGCACAGATTGGGTCGCTCACCTTCTGTTTTTCTAAGGAATCAATATCTCAAGCCACAGGGTTGCCTCGGACTAGCAAGCGATTGTTCAAAAATTACAAACTCTATAGACAAAGTTATGACTTTGATTTCATGACCGAGTTCTTAACAGTCAAGGGATACAATGGGTTTGAGAAGAACTAGGTATGAGAAAAATTTATTATCCCCTTAATGATTATCGGTAGGCTTCTCACTTGCGAAGGTAGGTTTTATGTCTTCAAAACCTTTCATTTCGTGTTGCTGTCGCATTTCGAGTTTGGATATGTTATAAAATTTCCCTTCTAATTTTGGAAAATCTTAAGTAAAATGGATTCTTAGGTTAGAAAAAATACTGAAAACCCTGCTCAAATTCATTACCGCCATGGCATTATTAAAATGTTGAATTTTATTGAGCCATAAAAGAAAAATCAAAACTGGGAGCAATTCCTTCTTATCCTCCCCAATAATCACACTGTATTTCCTGTTGAAACTTCTCCTGCTCATGTGATGCCAACTCATTTGACATATGTACATGCAAATTATAATCCATATAAAACCCCAAAATATTGTGTTGATATTCATATCCGTAAGGGAAAAGCCAAAATCCTATTACAGGAAACAAAAATCTATCTCAGAAAACAAAATCTTGATGGACCATCGAGATGTATTCCTCTTTTTGCCAAGTTAGAACAAAAGGGTGTAAAAGTTTCGAAAGCATTAGATAGTCAACCTACCCGCTAATTTAATTGCAACTTGGATTCCAATACCACGACCCGAGGAAAAATTGAAGGAACCTCCTGTGATTCCACCTCAGTCCAAGTTTCATCATCTACTCCTTCCTCTCAAAAATAAATCCCCCCATATACTACATCACAACTCATGTCCTCAACCCCTTTATCTACATTGCACTTTGCTAATGAATCCTCATTTCCTGCATAATCTTCCTTCGCTCCTTTGGGGACACCAAACCCTATGACTCTAGTTCAAAATACCTATGTCCTTCCTTCTGAGTTGTTAGCAAATGACTACTTTCAAAAGAGAAATTTACAGTTAACTGAAGAAGTCAAAAAATATGCTCTTCTTACCCGACACATTAAAAAGGAGAATGGAATTCTCAAAGATAAGGTTATCTCATTACAGACGTTAGTAGATGACACGACCGAATCTAAAAAATGTTTGAGGAAATAGTTGAAGAAGAAAGAGATCCAGTTAGAATATCTCAAAAGTAACTAACCAAAACCTCTTCCTTCTTCTCCATAGGTGTAGGTTATGGTTAATGCCTTTGGATTTTGAGTGGGTGGTGTTATTAGTTTTGCATTTTTGCTTCCTTTCATTGGGAAATGAAATATCATTGGTGTGGGGAAGATGATGGCCCTCCATTTTTCAATATTTTATATACACATTTAATCCAAAATTTAAGTCTTTGATATGCATTTTATCTTATGTATTGTCACATAGACGTCATCTACATGAGTTTAAAGGATGTTCAATGAAGAATCAAAACTAGATACAATCATGTTATTTATTTCATTTTAAGTGTTCATTTTTAAAATTTTAAGATATTATAGTTACTAATAAATTATTTATGATGCAGGTTTCTTTCACTATCTGATATTCATTCCTGTAATTGATCTAGTAGCCCTATCTGCACTCAATCTGGTACCCAATACGATACCTTCGCTAGAACATCCAACAAGGTGACAAATATTTGGGGGATAAGGAAAGCTTGAAATAGGGTGCATTTATGAGTTAGTTATATAATTCCCATGAAGATTGGCATCCAAATACATTGTTATTCAGAAATATTAAGGAGTTGTGATCTTTCTTCCAAGAAATATGGAGATCATATCCAGAGATCATGGAGAATCCCCTCAGATTGGAGTGTGTTATCTTGAACAAATGACTCTATTGCGCCTGTTACCCTTCAGTAGCCGAAAACTGTTTTTCAGCTGATAATTAAAATATAGTTTAGGATTTTTCTTATTTTTTGAAGCAATGTCTGCAGGGAGAGCCCACCTTCACACAATGTTGAACTCTTTCTTGTGCATATTTTCATGTAAATGCATTTGTTGTAGGAATTTATGTTCACACATTTATTGGTCATTGTTGTTTTGTGTATGTGTATTGAAGATTCGGGGTAGGAAAGGTTTGAATAGGTGAAAGTATAATATTGTAAGACTCATGTCATATCTTCTTTAAGCTTGGTATTCATTTATGCTCTGTTTGCGTAGGGTTTTAGCTGTTTTCTTTCTCATAGGTGGTTGAATTTATTTCAAGATTCTAGATATGCAAATAAGGAAGAATAGGATAGTTTGGAATGTTTTCTTTTTTACTAAGGTAGATCACAATAATGATTTGCACACAATCTAGAACTCTGGCCAAAAAGATAGTTTAGTGTTTTAATATTTAAAGATTTTCTTTCTTGAATATATTAGGTCAAACATGATTGAGTGTTTAGGTAGACTGGAGAGACTGTTAAAATCATGGATTTGATTGTGAGCAATGTTTACTGATTTAAATATTTTCTATTGGTTTAGGTTAGTATTTGAAGGGTTATACCCAATAGTGAATTGTATTTTGATTTCCAATTTGAAGTTAAGGATGATTTCCTATAACTAGAACTAATAGACTACAAGAATTTTTAATTTTGTCTAGGCTAGTGAATATAATATTGTTAGAATTTATTAATTTTTTATTCCATAGTTATATTTTTTAATTCAATAGTTCGTTGGAGTAAACTAGCATTTTATTTTGTTGTGGTTGTTTTATTTTAGTAACATATTTGTTTTCTAGAGTAAGAAAATAGTTAGGTTGTCTTTAAAACATTATTTTCCTTTGATGTCATATAGTAGAAGATTGGATGCTTTTCTATGTAATATACTAGGTAAACATGCTTTATACTTTTTGAGTAAGTGGAAAAGAGTATAGTATAGACTAGCATTGTAGTGTTCTACTTGGACCTTTATTTGAAAAGGTGTAGCTGAAGGAAGGTGTGGCTCAGCTAGGGTATCCCAATCAAATGAGGCAATTTGAGGGCTTGGCGAGGGTTCATTCAAAGTGAAGTAAGTGCCCCTTGTCTATAAATTTCTGAATTGATAATGAAGAAAACATGGCTAGTAGACAAACTCACTTTCCAAAAGAAGAATGGGATTGGTCGAAGATTGCATCGATTCAACCACTTGATCTAGGTCACTCTCCAAAGTAAGAGTGGTATTATCCAAATATTGCATTGGTTCAACCACTTGATGGAGGTCAGTCTCCAAAGGAATAGTGGGACTGACCAAATATTGCACGGCACAGATGGGTAAGATGATCTCCCTCCCAAAGATTACAATGGAACTTGTGTCTACATCCTAAATGGTTTGTTTTCTCAATAGTGTTAACATGACTTGTGTTGGTTGAATGTTTCCCCAACATGACCTCCAGAAGCTAGGTGGATATGTCGAATGTGACTTGAAAAGGTTGGTATGTTCCCCAAGCATGGTCTATGGAGGATGGGTAGTTAGTTCTAACATGACTTACATAGGTTTGGTGAATTCACTGAGCATGACGTCCAAGGGCTAGGTGGTTAGGTCCAACATGGCTTGTAGAGATTAAGTAGGTTCCTCCAACATGATCTTGAATGTATGGGTAGTTAGGTCCAACATGACTTGCAAAGGTTAGATGAATTCCCCCAACATGACCTCTATATTTTGGGTGGTTAGGTCGAATATTACTTGCATAGGTTGGATGATTTCCCCTTTTATTTAGTGTATTGTTCCTATTATTAATCCTTTTATATTACAAGTTACTAGTATCAGAAATTTTACCATATGAGGTGGAAGGAGGAAGAGAGGTTTCTACGAGTGAACAAGGGCCATTATTTTGATGCCATTGATATAAGTTTGTTTCTTGAGAAGAATCCAGAGCATTTAGGACAGTTGGTGTGGAAAGCAACCAAACCAATAACCCAAGGGTGAATCAAGGAAGATTCAAAGTGGCCATTGAGGGAACACCAACATTCCTAGTAAACCAAAGATAACAAGAATCCCCTTGCAAGGGGGTCTCTTGGTTGGTGTCCATAGGGGTCCTAGCCATAGTTTTCAACTCAACAAGAAACAAAATTTTTAGGTTGACTAGAAACCAACAGCATAAGGAGTGCACCACTAGAACAAAATCCTAAGTCCATACCAGGAACACAAATATACCTTCCAAAGGAGAGTCTGGGGTGATGACGGACCATAACTAACCAGTGAATGGAGAAGGCCAATTACTTAGGATCCATAATACAATAACTTTGGGGCAAGAGTTGGAATCACCAACTTGTTTTCCAAAGAGTTTCACATCGTTTCCTCCCACGTCTGCCTTGGGTACAGTGGAAATAACCTTCTAGTGTCACTCATGTAGAACCCTAAAGTTCAAGATACTAAGGACACCAAAATAAAAAAGAAGGTTGGGTGGAACAATCATAAGTCCACCTGATGCGCATGGAAAGAGTAGCTAATCCAAAAACTCAAGCAGTACCAAGAGCCACACAAGGGAAAAAGGAGGTACTCGATGAATCCCCAAATGCACAACAACTCTGGTGTATGCTCGACCAAGTGTTTGAGGGGTATCTATGCAGCTCAATCTCACACGACCTCATGCTTGACTCCTATGTAAGAGGATCTTTTTGGTTCACTTCTTCATAAATCTGTTTTTCCCAAGAGAAATTCCATTATGTTTTAGTTTAATAGTTTTGGGTAGTTTAGAGATAACCCTAACCCCAAATACTAGCCTAGACTAGTTTATGTCACCCCTACAAAGAAAACTTACTAATATGTTTTAAATTATCAACATTAATTTTAAGGGATTTTGATTACTCAAAGGTAGTAATGATGAAACTAATGATGTTGTTACTTGAAATAGGAAACAACATGACAAATTTGAAAGAGATTCAAAATGCAAAACTTTTACTTCTCTTTTCTTTTCAAAACTGAAAATGGAGGCCACAAAAGTAAGATCTCTTTTTGTGTTTTCAAAAAACAAAGATATGCAATGCACCTAAGCCTAATTACCCTATCCTAAATGCATATAAAGAAAAGAGTTGTTATTTTTACATTTTATTTTAATAAGGAAAAGGAAAACAAACTACAAACAAGTGCATGCATATGATGTAAAACAAAGCAAAAGGACTAATGTACTATGTCCACAAAATAAACCCTAGACTTCCCTAAATTATGGTAAGACATCTCTTAGGAGGAAGGAATGCGCAAGAGAAAAATACAACCACTTTGGCATAAGGAGCTTGACCAACAAGACTGAAGAAGACAGCAATCAAAGGCTCCTAACTTCAGGTTATAAATGCTAATAGAGGTTGATCAATACTATACACTACAAGGTAATGCCAAGAAAGGAGGTGAGGCACAAAGAATGCTAAACCCTTAATGATGGAACATTACCCATATAGTGTAGTGCATTACCCCATATATTGTGGTACATTACATATTATTTATGTCTCCTTAGGTATATTAGTTGTTATTATATACCTCTATCTCCTATATATAGGAAGGAGCTATTCTCATTTTAGTCATCATTGTATATTTTGTTGTCTTGGATACACAATTACATACGGTTTAAGTATGTTCCTCCCTCAAGAATATTGTTATTTATCTCTTTTATTCATTATTAAGGCATAGATTACTCATTTTTGCTCTATTTCTGCTATTTTTTATGTTATTTATGGGACTTGTTTGCATAACAGAGAAAGATACAAGCCCAAAGGATTCAGAAAAGGTTTTAAAATCAATTTAAGATCACTTTAAAAAGGAGACACCACTTCCTAGTGATCTTACATAGACAAGTGAATAAAGAGGACCCTAGAGACTGCAACCAGACCCCCTAAAACAACACCAAAAAATGAAAAAAACACTTATTTGGAAAAAAAGCACATGCACTATAGTGCACGTAGCATGTGACACACATGTAGGAATAATTTTCACTTGTGTGTACCTCAGGAAAATGCTATTTTGTAGTGTAAAAATCATGTGTAGGTGGTGGAAGGAACAAAAAAGATGAAAACACCCCCAAAAGAGTAGGGAAGATGTCTATAATTGCTTAAGGATTATCCTTAACCTAGAAGAAAGACTCAGACCTTCAATTACACTATAAAAAATATACAAGGTTACCCCAAAGCATACAAGGAATCCCCAACAAAGTCACCATTTCTGTTGTTAAGGAATTGATCATATGGCTAGGGTTGAGGACATCAACTTACTATGGGTTTACAGAATGATATATAAAGCTCTGCAAGTGTAATTTTAAACAAGACTTCAAGGGTTACGAGGGCTCATACCTTATGAATTGAAGGTTGATTCAAGCTTTCTCTTTATCCATCCACTTGCTCTCCAATCAAGGAACCTTCAAAACAACTTCAAACCTTCCTTAAACTAGTTTGACAACATACAAGATAATAGTCAAAATGACATTAAACCCTAATCTCATAAACATTAACATATGATAAAAAACTGAGACATACACAATGATTTGGAATGGGAAGAAAATAAAATATTTATTAATCACTAGAAGAGTACAATATGTACATTTTCCTTATTCAAGGCACCTCATGAAACCTTCGATCTAGATCTCCTAATTTTCTCCTCCAAGATTCTCAACCTCCAAGCTCTGGAGCAAGGGTAGATGACAGCTAGGGCATAAGTGAGGGAGATGAGAGTCCAAATTATTTTATCTTAACAATACCAAAGGATAATTTCGGTTTCATGGTCCCCTATTCGTCCATTATATATCAAATTGAAGAGTTAGGCTCGAGGATGGGGCAGTTACAATTGAGGAGGCAATTCCAAAACTACCCAAACCACACAAAATTTGAATTTTTTTATCATATTTTAGGGTATACACAAGTGTAGAATTGAAAACCCACATATGAAAAGTGAAAATGCAGGTTCAACAATGAACACCTATATTTTTTTCCAAAATTTGATTTCTTAGGGTTTTTCCAAGGGTTTTCATGAGTTTCTTTGGTGCATAAACTTGTTCCTTATCCTCCTATGCATCCAATGGACCATCAAATAGGTAAAAAATTGCTACATAAGTCCCAATATGGACCTTAAATCCATGAGTATCCTTTGGGTGACTGACAATAGCCATCATGAAGTGTCATCATGCAACCAAACATGTAAGTGTCTTCACGGATGAAGAGGTGGCAATTTTTGGCTATAACACATTGAGCCTTCCATCCTTGGGTATTTCTTGATGTATTGATGAGATGAATGCCTCTTCATTGAGCCACTGTCCTTTCCACTATTGATATATTTCAAGATGCCTTTCACTTCATTCTACAAGTGGATTGATGTTTGCATTATCTTATGGTTCATTTCATTTTTATTCTTTTATAGCTTAAACATATCCCCAATATTTTCTTCTGTATTGGAAATTGTTTGAAGAATTTTTTATCTAGATCAAATATATTTTGGTCTGCTACCATGGTCAATATGCACTTGCTTCGTAATAGCTGCAAAAAATTAGTTTAATGTTCACCTATGAAATTCACCATTGCAAATCTTGTTTTCAAATCATAACATAAGCATTAAAATTAGTTAATTGCTTGCTCAATTTACTTGGAAGGTCCATGCTTTATCTCAAATATGTTTGAACACTTTATGCTTTCCCAACATACATATGAACCAAATCATCTTAGTTATTTCTTAGGAATTCAGTTAATTAAACATTCACAATTTACTTCGAGCAAATTAAAGACAACCAACTTTCAGTTGTAACATGCATTCAACCATTTTATTTTTATAGATTGCAACCATGAAATTAATAAAGAGAAGAATAAGAGGTTTTTCCCTCTTATTCTTGTTCGAATTTGGAGCACCATAGTTGTGGTTCCATGCTCCTTGCCCTCTTTCACTTCAAGTGTGAATTATTGAACCACCCATTCCTCAACTTGGTGAAGACATTTAATGTCTAAGTTCTGACCAAGGCTTCAGAACCAGGGAACCTCCAAAGGTCTGCCTAAAACACCTTAATTACTAGGACCATTGAAAGTATAATAACACCATTTTCCATTGGTACTCATGCTAATATTTCTAGGATATTCACATGTCCAAACGCATCGTTAGGATGCCTTAAACGTTCTTACTTCTAGCATTACCTAGGTTTCAACAAGGAAACAATTATGTATGATCTTAATTGTCATAAAATTTATCCTCTTCGAGATTGACATATACACATGAAATTTACAACTAATAAATTAGAAAGTACATGATAACAAAATACTTATATATATGAGTTCCTTCACATTGTTCCACATATGTCATGCTTCAATTTACAATCCTTGTATCACTTGTAGATGTAATAGTGATTGTTTATCCAACATGCAAGATGCTCCAGAACATTCAATGCCCAACGAGTGTACTGAAAGGATTTACCAAGTATCTATGGTGCTAAACTAGTCCCATACCTAGTTTACCCTCTCCATTTCTAATCTAGCACTATGATCTCGGTCAATGGGTCAATGGAATAGAGCTACACCATAACTATTTCCATTATAGGAAATAAAGGGAAATTCTATGCTCGACTTCTGCTTCCTAGTAACTAACATTTCCCTCAGGCGAAGACAAACCCATACTTACCCTTGCGCTCTTGGCTTCCTCATCCAGCACATGCCTCACATGAATCATTTTTCCTCTCATGGAATCAATTCCCAAAAATTTCATCATTCTCAACAATTATTCTCTCTTATTCATTTACCCCTTTTAGTTGCAACAATAACAAGCATGTTCATCACCTGTCAACACAAGGGCTAGTCAAGGTCACTAGTATTGCCGATGTAAAACTATAAACATGTTTTATAAAAAAAAATGATTCTCTAGTATTGAAACAACAGGAATGCATCCATCCCCTTAGGATGTATTCAATGTCAGTGACCATGGTTCAACACAGAACCATAGAGGTGTGCACTCCCTTCTGATGTTCACCATGTAGGTCGTAATTGAAACTCGAGCAATGTAAACTAAAAACATTTTTTGCATATTAATTCCAATAATTAGACATGCATATATTATAACAATGGTCATGAAATACTTATCTTTCTATAGACATCTTCTCCTTTCCTTTTCACAATGAATTGGGATCCCTTCTCTGAGCTAATATTCCCTCGTTTTTTACCCCAATCCCTTTTTACATTTCCACTCTAACAGTAAACACATGCCCCACTGTCATAATTTTATCATCTTACTCAAAGTATTTACCAACAAATACTTCACATGAGACATTATCATAATATACAATGATGTTTCACCCAAAAACCCATTTCATACACAAGATCCTTCCCATGGATTTTGTATTCTGCGGGCCATAGAACATGAATTCCTGTAATGTTTCCCCTTGACACTTTTCACCAATTTCAAAATAGTCAATCATAGTTAGTGTTATCTCCTAAATAAATTAGTCTTCAATAGGTCAGACTCATAAAATTTATTTCTGCATAGTGATGAATATTTCAGGGAACATCATGAAATATTTTTGTGTGTTTAATAAAGTTGGAATGCCTTGTACTCTATTTTTTCATAAAAATCAAAGTTTAGCTTTCGGTTTCTTAGGCGAACATCTCCATTTTTCATTAGCCACCAAAACGACCAGCTTTCGGCAGCTTAAAAATTGGATCCAGGACTACCTTAACCACCGAAATCTCCAAAAAGGGAGAACGGTTAGCACATCTGTCACAATCAGACACTGTTAGCATGAAGAGTGCCACTATCAAGCACTTAACCACTGGAAAGACTGGACCTGCAATAAATCAGGAGTTGGTAAAGAAAGGGTCATTATAAAAATGAAGTGACTTATAAAGAACCCAAACCCTTGCTGCCCTCCACCTATCCTGTGACTGTAATCAAACCACCACAAAGCATTCATTTCCAGTTAGGATTATTACAGCACTGGCTAGCTCATGGGTCTCATCAGAATTTACTGTTATTCTATTCAAATCCGAATTGCCAATTAGTCCCCTCAAAAGCAGCACCCTCTCCTCAATTCATTCCACATTTCTTGCATGCATCCTCAATGAACCAAGCCCTCCTTGGATCCAACATTGTAATATCCTTCCCCATGGTTTGAATTTCAATTTGGCAGGTATAGAAGAACATTCATAAAGATGAAGAGAGGAGGAGGACCTATGCTAAGATAGGAAATGGGTGACATTGGCTACCTCTAATCACATCTAGTGGTATGCCAACTTTTCAAAGCCTCATGCTACTACAGGTTCTGCGAAATAATTCAGGGATCCCATCAGCAAGTGGCAGAAGCCTTTGCTCTCTCCTTTAATGGCTCAAAGGCAGTGATTGGCAGAGAGGAATTCTAGGTAGATGAGGCTCTGATAGAACAAGTAATAGAGCTCCCAACGCCTAGGGAAAAATAGTTCAAAACCAACATCACAAGGAATGTGGAATTCAGGTCTTACTTGAAGCCTGAGCACAAGAATGTTGTATGGAAGAAGAGCATCCCTTTAGATTGGCTTGAGGAGAAATGGCAGTATTTGTTGAAAGCAATTATGGTGTATATAACTTGTGAGGGCAGGTGTAATAGGGTAATGATATACCATTTCAATTTAATGAAACATTTCACTGGTAGGATCCCACTAAACCTGCCTTTCTACCTACACAAGAGCTTGACCAAAATGGCCCATCAGGTTAAATCCCATCTCACCAATATTGCCAGAAGACTATCCCATCATGGCCTGATGAAGCTAATAGTCCTAGAATTGCTACAAAGAAGGAACATAGCCTGGACATACTTTCTATTTTGGAATGATTTTGAGACAGGATTGTAGCTAGAAGACAAAGGAAAGTCTTATTCAAAGAATTCCACCACTCCCAGGAGTGGTAAGAGGACGAGGAGGGCCATCCACTAGTACAAAATGAGGAATTAGCTACTACGTGACTAAAAATTCTAGTCACCACTGGTTTTTCAAGTGATTTACTACTAAATATGATAAATTTTGATTGACCGAACTATAAACGACTAAAATTAACGACTAATTTAGTCACCAATTAACAAATATGACTATATAATAAGTGATAGAGTTAAAAATGACTAACATAAATCACTAATTTAGTCATGGCATAAAAAAATGACTAGCTAGAAGAATATGAATTAGTCATTTATGTTAGTCATTTTTTATTGTTACTCCAACACTGGAAAATTACAATTTTTGGACTTTAAAAAGTTATGTAATGGATAAGTGGGGGATTCCAATTGTCTTCCCAAAGGTTGCAATTCATTAAATAACTGAAATTATGATCCCTTTCACAAAACTTTCCTATGCATATGTTTTCATAGAAAACAACTCTATGTTTGATGAACTAGGAAAAGGGGTTGTTGATTCATAAGAAGATATGTTCATCTGGATAGAGTCTTAGGAAGATGAGGTATTATATCCCCCTCACAAGCACATTCACTTTAATGTTTTCATTTTTTGTATCTTCAAGGTTGGTATAGTTTTTGAGATGGAGTTCTCTAGAGCTAACAATAAATACCCAATCTAATATTATACCAATAATTTATGGTCTATAAGTGAAACTTTTTGAAACTCCCAAATGATATCAAATACAAATATTACAAAATATACCATTACTCATTATATATATAAGAATAAAATAAATGTTAGAAAAAGATATGTTTATTATATTGACCAAACCCATCAATTTCTCCATATAAATCGCTCATACAATCCCATGCTTCATTTTACATTCATAAACAAACATATGCTATAGTTCTTTGCCTTTTCAACAAGTTTACTATATTGAACAAACCCATCAATCTCATGTTCCATTTTACATTTATAAGAAAATATTCAACTTGGTAAAAACGAATTCACACATGGTGTATATATATCCGGCGTAAACCTTGATTAATTTTGCAACTTTGTTTTTATTCTTCAACTTCGTAAAAAGAAATTCACACATGATGCAGATATGTGCGTCTTAAACACTGATTATTAGTTTTGTAACTTTGTTTTATTTTAGTGAAAAAAGTTAAAAACATGTAAAGTAAGTTTTAAAAAAAACTTATTACTTTGGAATATTTATCTTGTTACAAAGGAATAGTTTGTTTCTATACCATTAAAAAAATAAATTGATTTTCTAAAGTAATATAACAAAAAGGAATGAAATAAGTTGTTTCACATCTCTCCTTTACATATAATAATCATTAATTCGAGTAGTAAACTCCTACTCAACGTTCAAAATTGAACCCTTCCCAACCCTTCCAAAGGGTTCTAGCCCTTCCTAGAAGTGTAAAATTAAAATTGCCCTCCAAAAAAAAATTAAAATCTGAATTTCACCCTTCCAATTAAGAAGGACATAATTTATATCAACATTTCAATAGAAGATCAACATTTGAAATTATCCATCCATATAAATTTCTCAAGATGTTGAAATTCCTATGTTATAAAGTTCTACTCATCAATCAAAATATTGGAAATATCATAAATTATAATCACTCACTCACTCACGTCATGCCCTGAGTGTTTAGCTGTGCAATATGACCAATGATCACTGACAACTACGAGGCACTGGCCACAAAGATGTGAATTTGAATCCCAAGTCATTTGGGGTTGCACTCTAAAGTGTGACAATGCGTCAGGGATTACAACTATAATAACAAATAACACCTACTAGTCTACTACTAGGCCCGAAATGAGCCCAAAACTTTGTGCCTACTATCTATGTGAACCTGACTACTAATGTCCACTCAGTTTTGGTCAAAATGAAATTCAAATGGCCAGTTTGATGATCCCTTCTCTACAAGATTTCATTGCGTGCATGAATATCACAGACGCATGACAACTATAAATAGTACTCAATGCATGCATCTACAAATAATGGCATGCTTCTAGGATCACACATTATGCAGAGGGTTGATTTATGCATTGATACAGGGAGGTGTCACTAGGCACTTAATATAGAAAAACAATGAGCTAGAAAAAAAATTGGACCAAAGCACCACAATGGTTATTAAGAAATTTAAAATAATAATTTTTGCCTTAAGAATAGTCTTCAATTTGATGGGTGACATGATCATGATGTAATCTCCCTCCATCCTTCCAAACATTTGTGGTTTCTCACAACTTTTTTCATGGGCGCACACCACAAAAATAGATATAAAAATTACTTGTCTTTACATCATCTTCTCTTTAAATCCTCATCTCAAAGACATAACTAAGGATTATTTTGCATGCACATCCTCACCTTATAATATCAATTGCGTCAAGGCATAGAGACATCCATAAAATATCAAATGTGTCAAGACACAAAGAGTAAGAGACAACTATAAGTAAGTCTTATATTAAATTTACTATATAAGTCTTTAATTGACACTATCAATTGATATTTGATACATTGGATTGTCGTGATATTATTTTCACTCCTTACCGATGTGATATGAAAGGCATTCTTTGAAGGTGAAGTCCATAATTTTACATCCTCCTCATTCTCATGCCTTTTGGCAAGACAATAAGGAGGGTAGTGACCCACATCAACATGTAAAATGGTTTCAACATAGAGGTAGACAAATTAATTGTTTTCATTAAATAACTTAAATTTCCTACCCATGACTTTTGATTCACCGAATCGTGGACTGCTACAAAACACAACAAATTTTAAAACCTTGAGCTCTTAATTACTCACACCTAGAACTTTCTCAAAGCATGCCATTAATAAACTTATTTTGGTGTTCTAGTTCACTTTAAAAGGAAGATTGTTGAGACTTAGATATGCAATGAGTTGCAAGGCTTCAATTGACTTGGGCTTGATTCAATTTCCCCTCCATCCCATACATGTACTTTGTTGCGTTAAGTGTTAAACAACAAAATTCGATGCCTTCGCCCCAAAGATGATATCGTTGCTAGCTTGCCTGGTATGCAGTATTTTTTTTAATGTTTTTTTAGTTGTGTATTATTTTTTCTTAGGTGCCCAATCCCATCATTCTTACATCACTCGGAATTGGACTACTACCCTCTCTCTAGTTTGAATTAAGTTTTTGGTTGTATATACTAGTTGTAGGTTTATTATAGCCTTGTTTTGCTTAGTGGCTTCCTTTGTACAAAGTTAACAGTAAGTAATTCTCTCATGGTTCTAGTTTTTCTTTAAGACTATATCTAGTTACGACATTTTGCACTATTCATAAGATCAAGCGAATTCCCCAATATGGTTATTGCATAGTCTAAATAGTTTTTTTTGTATAATGAAGCATGCTCAAACTTGAAAAAAAATAATATAGAATAGTTGTTATGTTACTTACTCTAAAATTAATGTTACATATTTGTCAAATTAATGCATTTAAATTAAGTTTTATTGAAAATATGTCATATTTTTGTATTGATATTAAAAGGTGCTCAATTCTTTAAAATTGTAAAAATTTAAATCAACAATATTTGCGTTTTTGCATTTTTGAAAAGAAAAATTAATTAATTTTTAATTTACCAAATAAAGTACAACTATTTATATTACCCTTCATATTTAAAGGGCTCGAAGAATAAAACTATTTATATTGTGCTTTTATCTTTGAAGGGCTCAGAGAATAAATGCCCTTCCAATTAAAATTAAGACCCACCCTTCAAATTTGATCACTGCTCCTGCTCATTGTTCCGCGAGCCAACCAAAATACAAATGAGGTTGTTAATAACCTTCCCAACAAGGCTCTAGCAGGATTTCTGATCCCATAAGACTAGGTATTATTTTGCCAGTAACTACTCAAAATTAGGATTTGAGAAACGTCGCTTCATCACTTTAAACTTTCCTATCTAACCTTCCATTCCGCCTGCCATTCCATTTGTCATTTTCATAACAAAGGGCAGAGGATATTCACAGATCTTGTGATGAAGTTGTCACGCACTTCTGCTATTTCAATGCATGTGTTTATACGTACAGTCTTCATCAGAGGGAAGTTGTAACTTGCAGAGAAGTTGAAGAAATGAAACTTTGAAATTACCTGCATGTTTCTTGTAGAAGAATCTTGCTACCATAAATGATTTTTGCATTCCCAGAAAACATATCATGGGTCACCTCGATACATGCATGAAGCAGATTAGAAATAACATGATTGTTTATCTTCTTGTAGCTACAAGCTCAGTCGCGTTTGTCATTTATTTCTCCTGTGATGGTCAAGAAATAGTGAAGAATCCCAGGCTTAGGATAACTTTTAGCTTCTATCCGAGTTACTCCCAAGCTGTGGATAGTTTGGCTCCGTCTCCTTCTCCTGAAATAGTAAGTCATGGAGATAAAATGAGTATTTCTCTAGAAATCTGGCTACATGGAAATAACCCTAGTGTAGATAGTGATGGTTACCAAAATAGTAACAGTTTAAAGCAAAATCACAGTGGTGAGAATTTGGCTTCGAAGAAGAGACAATTGGAGAGTCAGTATCTAGAGCATGTTGTGGAGAAAGAATCTCGACTAATAAATAAATATCAAAACATATTTGAATTCATTGCAGTAGTTGACAGTACTTATGGTAGAGTATATACAGTGAAAAAGAAAGAAAACCCACCAATCCAATGTGATATATATTCTGGGAAATGGGTTAGTGATGATGCATATCATCTTTATATTTTAGGAGAATGCCCTTATATGAGCTGTGGATTTGAATGCAAAGGGAACGGGCGCTCGGAATCAGGATATACACAATGGAGATGGCAACCTAGAGATTGTAATATTCCTAGGTATGCAAAACTACTTTTTACATTTACGAATTCTCTGAACACTATATTCATGAAATGCCTCTCAAATTAGAACTTGTCTTGCCTTGAAGGATGAATACTACAGACATGTTGGAGAGGCTAAGGGGAAAGAGACTCATGTTCATAGGGGACTCCATCAATCGTAATCAACCGAGAATCCTTAGTCTGCATTCTAAGAACTGTAATGCCTGAAAAGAGAAAGAAATTCATATCCAAAGGCGCCATAACTACTTTTATAGCTAAGGAAACCTTTTTAACAAAAACAACTTTTCATTTTATTTCCATAGGCTGAATAGAAATTTAAGTAACAAAGAACCTAATTTATGGCAATGTGTTGTAGGATTATAAATGTACAATGGAGTTATTTTGGGCTCCCTTCTTAGTCAGTACAAATTCATTTAAGAATAAGAAAGATTATTTAGGCTGAAATTTATTTAATATGTTAAATATGATGATCGATCACTACACCCATAAGAGAGTTAAATCACAGAAAGAGGAATAGAGGAAGGTGTGGGCATGGAAGAAGGGGTCCATCCATTCATGACCAACATATCAGCATCGATCACTAAGCCCCTTCTCAGGGCTTACCATTACCCTTCTGCGCGTGATTTTCTCAAACTATGAACTCTTTCAAATTTAGTGCATTTACTTTTAATATTCTTGTTTATTGTCAATTTTATGCTGAGATTTGAATCGTGATGTATGTATATGTGAATGAATGGTGATTGGTTGATATTTGCATAATGTCATCTAGCGAAATGGGCAGAGGACCAATACGCGAGCTCTCGCCTAGGTAGCCCGTGAGTGTTGAAGTGGATACGATGGTGACAGGGGAGTAGATTTGAATTGTTGCATCCTTGGATCCTTAACCACCCTCTATCCATGGCCCTCTTCTCACAACAATAGAGTCTTCTTCACAAGGTAATTCCAATTCTTGAACAAGGAAGGAATTTTCAGGTGTAAAATGTGGTTGTTTTAGTCAGGTTTGTCAGTTCGATCCTGAGTCATCATAGTTTTAGTTTTGTAAAGTTTGGCCCCTTAATCTTACAATCCTACATTGCAGAAATGACTTTTGAATTAAGTTTCTAGGGTGGGGGAACTTGTGGGTTCCACTTTTTGAAATTATGGGCCATCATCTGACATGGCTTTGAGGATACTTATCAGCTATAAATTTCCTGAAGATGAGATGAGACATTGTTGGTCTCTCTAACCTAGGGAAGTTCTACTTGGTTAACGCACCGTTATTAGCATCTCGTGGATGGTAAATCTCTATTGCTCAAATATTCGCCTACCTAAGAGAATCCGGGTGCTAGTAGCACAGGTTTTAGGCTTTAGGATTATATTTTTTTTGCCAATTTGGATGTTGTTTGTGGTACAAGTCCTCTACTTGATATGATACATCCTCCCTCACTTTGGTAAAGGTGCTTGTGGGCTGTCTAGGTTCCTCATTTATTATTATTTTCTTTATGATGTTTAGTTAGTTACAATCTTACTAAATTAAATTAGCATTGAAATTTAAGTCTGTGAAACGTCCTTTGCTAATAATGACATAGCCATGAGATTGATATTTGAGTAAATTGTAAATGGATAGGATCAGAAACATGTTTGCCATTGTGTTTCCATATTAACTCTACTCATCTTGTAATATGAACTAAATTAAATTTGTTCCAACTTTGTTTGTGACTAGAAGAGTGGAATCCTTGGTTTAAACTTTATACTTTATAGCTTCTATGACATATTTCACAACTTAAAAATGAAATGCAATACAATTGACACTATTTGATTGAATGCATTAATCTAGTATCCACATTTGCTTTATCAAATTGTAATACGTCATTTTCATTATAGACACTGTAGGTTGATCTCTCCTTCTCTCTTCTTATTTTTGTCATTTGTATTGCATACAAAATTGTCAATTTCTCCATAACATCACATTCTCTTCTCATGATCTTTAAATATTTCTTAAGGAAAACACAATCAACTTTGAGCCTAATAGCATGCAAATGTGTGTAATGAAATATGCAAAATGTTTCATATGTTCGCAAACATTTCCTAAATAATCTTGCATCCATCCTTCTTCTTAATCTATTTTTTTTAACATGACACATTTATTTGTATATAAATCACATGAGCGATTCATTTCCATTCATCATTGTCAACGTTTTTATCACAATCTCAAATACTTTTATATTATTTAGTTTCATTTGTTGTAGGTAGTCTTTTTATGGCACATTTCCTTCATAGAAATCACATGTACGACTCATCTCCATCCATCACTCTCAATGTTTCTATAACAACCTTGAATGCTTCTATGTTTTTTGATTTCCTTGTTGTAGTTAGAATTTGGCACAAAGACTTACCATGGAATAAAAGACCTAGCGAAGCTCCATATATTAATGACAACAAACATTAAACCCAAGTCCACTTGAAGTTATGAGTTTGGAATCGTTATTGTTACTATTGTAATCAAGAAATAAGATTGGTCCACATGGCTTAATTAAAGGAGAAGGAAGAGCAATCACAAACATATTTAGAAAAAATTCAAATTTCCATTGAAGCTCTCATTCATTTCATAGTCTATTTATAAGGATATGCGCATGTGTTGAGCATAGATTAAGCATAGTATGCAATGACATTGCCTTCAATAGACATGATAGCTCAATTCTAAATAGTCACAAGATGGCTGGGGAGAAATCATTAGCCCAACTAATCTGGATTTCCTAACCAATCCTAATGGAATCTTCATATTGGCCTTATGACTTAACTTAGAAACCCACTCAAAGTAATGAAGTATATTATTGGCCCATAATAACCATTGTATTCATGATTCGCCACATGTATAAGTGACTAAAGACAATTATACCATAAGATAATATATATAGAAGCTACTATCTTGGGCCTGACATTTCCCCTCCACTATGACTAAGTGTCCTTGCTTGTCTTAGGTAGACTACATTTCTTTATCATGCCTTCATTTCTATCACTATTTTTAGTGTTGGTGATGAAAATAAACTTGTTGCTACCTCTTTGAACATTACTTTAATTTGTAGTGATTATTTACACATTCTTTCATTTTCATGTACTCTCTATTTAGTATTTACAATGCACTCTCCATTTACTTTCCCTTTAGCTTGTTGGACTTGCATATTTTCTTTATATACTTTGTCCTTTTGTCTCTACATGGCTTCATTTGATTTTTGAGTATGCTTTTGTTATTCATCAAGGTTTTTCACTCTTATTTTTAAATCCTGATTATTCATATTTCACTGTTCATCCTCTACTCCGTGCTTAAAAAAATGTGTATATTTGACACCCATACTCTAGAGTCCATAGCACCATGATATCACACAAAATAACCTCTTGTTATCCAAATTGTGTTATAGCTTCTCCAAAGTCAAGGCCAACCTTTTGTAGGAAGTGTAAACTTCTATATGTGAATCTTGCTTGCCATGTTGAATTACATTTGAATTTTGAAGTAATGCATTACACTTGTATACATTATCATATTAATGAGACTGAGATCCTGAAATTGTGAACTTTTTGAACTTTCTCAAATTTCATGTCCATAATATAAATTTGCATATATAATCACATATGTACCCTCTCAAATTGGATGCATGGCTTATCACTTATCTCCTAATCTTTCTCATATGATTATTTTTACAGGATTCTGCTATTCACATGAATCTAATAGTATTTAGTGGAATTATCCAAAAGTGGTTTGATGTATGGAATGGGTTGTTTCATGTTGAAAAGGTCTCAATTTTTAACCATTAGATTTTCAAAGAAGTTAGTTGGGTGTCTTAAGTCTTAACTTCTCAGCGTTTGGTACAATAGAGTCAGACATGCCAACAAGTTTTTGGTTATTTTCACTCCACACTAGTTCTTTGATTTGCCAGATACAGTTATGGACAAATGGCCTTCAGGAAAATATCAATTCGTTAGCTAATTGTTACAAAAAAATTCCTCCAATCATTGAAGAGAGCTCCTTTTTCTCTCTATGGATTCTCACATTGCTCTTCAGATGAAACCCACATTCTGAGTTTAGCAGAGTGGTCTATATTGGGGTCACTCTCATAGTTAACTACTGATCACCCCTTCCATAAAGCTGATAAAGTTAGCGATGGAGAGAACTATCAGAAACGAAACATTATCTTAGATGTGTCCACGAAACAATGGCTAAAACACTCAGATAGGTTGCTTCTAAGAGATGCTTCTCTGCTCGTTCTTATGGGACAGGGAGTCTCATTTAAAGGAGTCATATTGATATCTCACTTCACCAGGACTTCTTCCACTGTAGCAGCAAAAAAATGTTCTACTGAGGATGAAGAGGATGACAATGAAGAGAAAGTTTCAAAGCAAAGAAAGATTGAAGCATCACTAGAAGAATGTGACCAGGCAGTAGAAGGGTTGAGCTTAGTAAAAGCTAAGGAAAAACAAGTGTAGGAATTCCTCAAGAAAGATGAGGCCTTTGTAAAAAAAAATTGGGCTACAATGCTTGGATTTGGATCTGCACTAAAAGTGGTGGCATCTATGAGCAGGCATGTTTTATCACTTGAATGGCATTTAAATTCTTTTAGCTTTAAAATACAACCAATCAATCACATATTTAGTGATGGAAATTGGGGGAAGAAATTAAATAGAATAATTTAGAGGATTTTCTATTCTTGTGTTTCATGGTAGTCTCTCATCAAGGAAAACCCTAGGAAATGAAACTATTTTACATAAGTTTTTAGTTTAAATGGCAATTGCAAATTTATTTAATAAGTATTTCGAAATTTATAATATTATTTGAACCTTAAAATCCTCCTTGCATAGTGTAGACTTTTATTGAATAGTGCCAATTTTACAGGTTGCTGAAAAAATTCTAGATGGAAGGGAATTGGAGTTCTATAAATGGGATGAAGATTTGCCAGAATTGCTAAACCGTGTGAGGGAGAAGCTCAACAAAGTTGCTGAGGTAAGAGCTAAGATACTTGGATATGAATTCTTTTGAAATTTTGATTTCCTGTTTTTCTTTTTGGAACAATATTATGGTATTCTGATAGACTTGTCATTTTCTCCAGGGCTAGTCTCGAGAAGAGAAAGACCATTGCATCAAAGAGATGGAAAAGTCTTTTGAACACTTAGGAAAACTCCTCTGTTTGATTATCTCATGATTAAGCTATTTTTAAATTCTATTCCAAAGAATTTGTATGTAATTTTATACTTATATGGACTGTGGTTTAGATTTAAACATGTCCTGCTAACTATCATGTCCTAGTATTCTGATAGTCTCATCATTTTCTCTAGGGTTGGTCTCAAGAAGAGAAAGACCATTACCTCGAAGAGACTGAAAAGTCTTTTGAATACTCAGGAAAACTCCTCTATTTGATTATCTCATGATTAAACAGTTTTTGAATTCTATTCCAAAGAATATTTATGTAATTTTATAGTTATATGGATTGTGGTTCAGATTTAAACATGTCCTGCTAATTATCATGTCAACACACTTATGGTCCATTCATTGAGATCAATGGATGGAGTGTCAGCTCCACTTTCATCTCCTTAGGCAGTTTCCTTTAAAAATGTATCCAGGGAAAATGGATTTCTGTGTTCTAAAGCTAGTAAGTTCAAATGCTATCTAAATCCTTGATTGTACATTGTATATAAACAAATATATATTGCATCATTTCTTGTCTGTGTCATTGTTAGGGAGGATTCTACAATTGATACATAGAAAGGTTCTATTCTTATTCTTTAGGGCATCTCTATGTTATGTTATAGATTGGAAAATGCAAATGGATTTCTCCAATGTATATTAAATCTATTAGCTTTGACCGCTCCCCAAATCTTTGTCTGTAAATTGTATGTAATCAATATAGATTGACATCACTGCAGTATGTGCCTTTGTTAGGGATTTCGCATTAGAGACACTAACGTATTCCCAATTTCCGTATTCTTTAGGGCATCTCTATGTTCTACTACAAATTGGAAACATGGATTTCTCACATGTATATTGAATCTAGTATCTTGAATGGTCCCCAAATCTTTGCCTGTAATATATGGATGAGGGATGTTGGAGGCATTCCAATCTTGTGGTTCATCTTTGTGGGCTACAAGGGTCACAAATTCTAATTTCCTCATATAGTATAAATATGTTTTACCTATCCTACTTCATTCGTCTTTTGTTATTGTTAGTATGGTTTTATCCTTTCTCTTTCTTATCTTGGACGTTTCATTTCACATTTTCCATGGATACCATATAGTTTGTATCTGATGCCCTATTTTCTTCTCTGTTGACAATTTAAGTAGCCTATTTTTCATTTGTATTCAGTGTTATAAGGATAGGTTAAGTATGAATTATGATGCAGTTGTTGTCCTGTCATCCTGTAGATATTTATCGGCGTTGATTTCTCAATCTTTTTTGGATATTGGATTTGTATCAAGAATTCTAGACAGCATCATCAAATTATGTTTACAACTTTGTCGCATTATTGAACAATACGAAGGAACCCCAAATACAATAGAGTTGGAGCATAATACAGAGGTTATTTTAATACTCTTTAAAGGTAATATTAGCTTTTAATCTATAGCTTCTATTTGTTTAGAACTTCTTAAAGAAAATAAAGAAATTGTTCAATCTTATGCATTCAACTTTGGCTTCAACAACTTTAGAGATATTCTTCACATAGAAAGTAGGCATCGAGGCAAATACTTGCATTAAATAATTGTGCATTCAACAAATCTTGTCTTGATTTCTTAACTAATTGTTGGTTTTAACTTTTTACACTTTAAATTTTATAAGTTGTTCTGGTTCCTTTTATGTTTACCGATCAAATATTTCATATTTTTTATTGAGGTGCATTTTAAAATTTAGCATGCATTGTAGAGATATTTTCTAGTAATATCAATCTCAATTTAGGCATTTGTTAGAAAGTTTTTTTTCATTTACGAGTAATGATTTTTGGCATCTAATATACAAGATAAGCTTGCTATTTTCTTTGAGGTGGATAATAACATGGAAGGCACTAGACAGGTGGAATCGTCTTTCTTAATTTTCATACATAAAATTTCTGGAAAAGAACAAAAACTACATGGTATGATGGTAGCGTCTCAAAATCACTCACCTCTTTGTGTTTGTGTATTGTTGCTTAAGCCCATTGTGGACTATCAAACATATATGATAAAGTTGTTGGCTCTCATTTTCTATCTATGTTGTATAAATTGAATCTTGATCAGGGTTTGTTCTAGAGGGTTTTATGAGATTTTTGTTTTAAATTTATAGCATTTTTGGTTAGCTTAGATATGCCTTATGCCAATGAGCACTTTCAAAACATCTTAATATTTTATTGGTGAATTGATATGGACCCATCATATGTTGTATATCTCTTTGCATCTAAATTGTCTCCATTTATAATGTATCTCTTTGCATGTAAAATTAGTGTCACATTGAAAGTATAATTTGAAAGTAGCTGAGAGGTCCTTTATCGATCAAGGACTACATTTCCTAGTACAAACGTTATAATTGAAATAGTTTCTCAGTGTCCTTGAGCAAGTTCAATGTCTGCAATTCTTCTATTTTTAATGTGTATGATTTTCATTATAAAAGTGCTTTCAATCATTTCACCTTTCTTAGTTTGTTGGCATAACATTTTACTCAAAGCTTTAATGATCTGGAAAACCATACATGCATTCTATTCCATACATTTACTAACATCATGACGATATGTAAGTTTTTCCACTAACATCATGATATTTGTCCCTAGATCACAAAAAGTGGCATCCAATACTTGAGAAGTGCTACTTCTAACTATACAGTCCCACATTTATAACATTATGCAGTCTAAATTGCAGGTAGCTTCAAATCTATTGATTGTTGTAGATTTCAATATAGTAATCTTAGTTGATCCTTATAAAAAATTTCACAACATCAAGTTGCCTCTTGTTCCTCAAACCTACATATTTCCAGTGATTTCGATCATTTTAGTTCAAGTTCAACTCATAATTTCTAGCATCTTTCTGATTTGACTGTCGATGATCTCCATTTTTTTTTATCAAAGGGGAATGATGGAATGCCTCTCAACTACTACTGGGGATTCCAAAGCATGCCTCTCAACTACTACTATGGGTTCCAAATAATTCCTTACAAGGGGGTGAATGGTGGGGGCAAATTGATTAAAAAATCTTTGAAAAGTGTGTGTGTACATTGCGTATTAATCTTTCTAAGACTAAATTCAAATTTCTGTCCTATATACAGTTTATATCATGTCAGATGGTTATGCATGGATGTTTGGGTTCACCTATTTGAATTTCAAATTGTCTAATTATTTGTACTATAGCATATATTTATGTCAGATGGTGATGCATGGATGTTTGGTTTCACCTATTTGAATTTAAAATTGTGTATAATTGTTTGTACTATAGCATATATTTTTGACTAATTATGTTTCATTCCTTTAAAAGTACTTTTTTGTTTGTTATTAACTATATTTTTATGTATTCTTAAGGGTGGGGTGAGGATCCGCTCTAGCCTGACTTTGTCATCCAGTTTGCTAGACTCTAAAATTTATGAGGTCTCTGCAGCCATCAATTCTTAACATATTTTTATGCCTTAGCATTTAATTTTTGAGGCAACATTTGATTAAGCTTTTGCATTTTTAATTATTGTTGTTTCTAATAATGAAATTTTAGAATTAAACAATGAAAACTGCAAATGCCTAAGACTAGTACTTTGAGACAATAGCGTAACATTTTAATGTGTGTCACTACACTAAAATTTATAGAAATTTTACAATTAAAAGTTTACAATTCAATACAAAAATTAAAATGTAACAAAAGGATGACTGTGCTCTGTTCACTATTGAAGGTTGTGGCCTGTAGAATTTCTCTTTGCTCTAGCCACTGTTGTAACATGTACCTTGTAGATTGTTGTTATTATGAAATGGTACTAGTTATGAGTAGTACTAAAACCGTGGTTTGTTCTCTGAGCAAAAACCTGATAAAAAATTAAAATTAAAACCATAATTTGTGGTCTAGTCATTGGTCCGAGACTAAGGTTATAGCCTATATCCCTAAGATACTGCTGTTGAAGTCTTTAACCTTGTGACTCGTAGCTACTAGAGGCCATTGTCAAACCCTTCAAAGTTCATACTTGTAGCAAGTGTTGGCAAACCCTATGGGCCTATAGCCTTGACATTGGGTATGTGAAGAGAGGGAATGCAGTGTGATTCAGCTTTGGGTCTATAACTTTGTGCGAGGAATGGATGGGAGAGTTTCTTTCGTGTGATGAACAATGGAATGCTTAGAGGAATGAATGGGTCTTTGAGAGGTGAGAGATTAGAGAATGGAATGCTACATGGCTAGAGGAAGAATGGAATGCAGCAAATCAGATCAGACTTAGGATTTAATAATAAATTTATTGAAATTCAAGTTCATCTTGAATTTTACCTAAAATTTCAGCAAACTTCAACAAGTTTATTTGTAATTTCTTGAAGTTTGGTGAATTTCGAACTTGAACCTTGAAATTCACCAAATCTGGTGACTTTTTGTACAATACATACTTTTTAAGTTTTTTCATTCTCATTCAGAATGGTTTCAATTGTCAGAATACATTGTATGACATGGATTAAGATGTAGTCTATTTTATGGAACAAGAGATTGTGTTAGATGCACATGTTTTAAGTATTTTTTTTTTAACAATACGATTGCTAGTACCTTAGATGCTTAAGTCGAAGCTAGTCAGGTTGTTGCTAATTTGAAATATGGGTAAAATATTGAATTGTAACAAATTGATATTTATTTTTGTATGATCCTATTAGTTTAGCCAATTGTCATAAATGAATTACCACTTCTATCTATATTGAAACATCCAGGTGCCATAGTCAAGGGTGTAATTTGTCCAATTAGCCAACTTTCTCACAAACATAGCTTATGCACAAGATGCTGGAATTTATGGCTTAGAACAGAAGTACGCTAAGCTGACTCAACGCACATATCCCTTTTAAATAAATACAAACCAGAATACAATCATAATGGAATAGGTATAGTTTTTATTAATCGTAATATAATACATGTACAAATTACAGTATGTGCTTGAAATTTGAATGGTCCAATCATCTCTAAAGTCAACTTGCTAGTACTAACAACTTTTAAATCATTGGCTAATTTGATGCTAGTGGTTGCCATTCTATTTATTCCCTACACTGGCTGATTGTCCAACATCCTCAAACTCTTCAGTTCCCCACACATTGATTCATCATGTATTTTTGTCTCTTCAGTTTCACATAGTGATTCAGATTTTCCCCTAATGATTCATCTTCCCTCATGTTATCTTTGATCTTCCTTTAGTGTACTGACTGACATGCACACTTGCTATGCTTCTCATGTGCATTTTCTATCATTCTTGTACTAATGCTATGATCCTCACTTTGCTTCACCCTTCATGAGCTTTAACTTCTGCTCTTGAACTACCATGATTTTCTCTTGTCATGCCTACACTTTAATTCTTGGTGTGCTTGGTTTCTGTCATGGACTTTGTTTGATCATTCTTTCCTCTCTTTCTTTCCTGTGGTGCTTTTTCTGATGTCACAGTTTCCTCTTGTTCTTTCTTGGTGTGTTCCCATACTTAATATTTTCATGGATGCTCCATCACTGGGCTACAAGTCTCTTTTCACTGAAGATCATGTTAGTGGTCAAGGATAGCCTCTGAATATTTAAATAGTATGGACTTTGTCCCTAATTTTGATAGACATTATTATGATTGAGTATTTGTTTCCTATTTTTCACCAGAAATCCTATATTGTTGCTCTATATTGATGAATTTGGAATTTGACATGTCTTAAGATGCCTGTAAAACATGTATCTGAAATTTACTGGTGTCTCCCACTGATAATGAAAAATGAAATCTAGGATATATCTTCATATTCCAGGGCTTGCAATAAGATTCATTTGGAATTGTAATTTGTTTTTCTTATAGCCTAATTTAGAAAGAGATATAATGAAAGGTTTTATTGGATAATGGTCTGGTTTTCCATAAAGGAGAATCAATGATTTACAGAAGACGATGATTTTGATTTAGCAAAATTTTAATAGTTCAATTGGATCATAGTGATGAAGAATGGGAAGAGGTACTCATCACTAAATCTCTTTGGTAAGAGTATTTATAGTATTTTTATTAGCTTTAGTTATACAAAAAATTGTAAATAGCTCTCAGGGATTAGTTTATCATAAATACTAGTTACTGGTAAGTTGTAATAGTAATAATTATGTAGTTTGTAGATTGATATCTGTCATAAATTTGTTTGAATATCATCATTGTCAAGCAATAACAACTTCTTAAAGGGTGCTAGCTTAATGGTAGAGCGCCTACCTAATTATAGGCAGGAGTTTGGTGGTTTGATTCCTTCATGCCCTATCATAAATTTGTGACTAAAAAAACAACTAAATTTGCATATATACGACTATTATTAGCTAATTTTTCGTATCTTAGTCGTATTTAGCTTAGTCATTAATATGTTAACATCTAATAGTTTATTTAGTAGTATATTTGGTCATTAATGGTTGCAATCAATGACTAAATCATTGTCTATCAATGACTAAATCAATGACTACTAATTCAAGCTATTAATGACTAGTGAAATACGACTAGCTATAAGATAGTGGAAATTTGCTACTATTAGTCACCGACCCAAAAATAGTCATTTATAGCCTGATTTTAGTCATTTTTTTAGTCATTAACTTCTCATTTTCTACTAGTGATATCTCTAGTGGTAGTGGATCAGGCCTCTCCAGCTCCTAAGACCAACAAAGCCAAGAGAAATTTGGATTTCAGTGGAAAGGTAGAGGAGGTTTCAGCACAAGAAAGAAATATACTCAACCTACCTTACTCGGACTCTGAAGATGAAGAGGAATATGAAACTAACCTAGAATATTAGTTCCAAATAGGGAAAGAGGAGTTTCCATCACCCACACCAAAGGAGGACCAGGGTGAACCAGTGCCAGAGGGTTCCTCCAATAAACCTAGGTCTCACAAAATCAATCAGCTGCTGAGGTAGGTGTATGAGCTAGAAGTATTGGGTAGAGAAGTCAAAAGAACCAATGAGAGGTTAACCAGGAGAAATGTTGAATTGTGTGAATATCTGTAGGAGATAAAAATAAAGAATACCAAGCTGGAGGAGAGTGATATGAGGTTAAGGAAATAGAAAGTAAGCCTCTACAGAAAACTCAGGTTGTTCGAGTCACACACAAGGGATTCTATCCCTCAGCCTCAAGCTCACCAGAAGCTCAAAGCCCTAGCAGAAGTGGCAATAATTATTTTTTCCCTAGAAGCAGCTTGTGATACTGCTACCAATCCAAACCCTAGGCAGGCTGCAGAGACATCCAATGGACAACACTAAGACCTCTAAAATAGCTGGTAAAGTGTGATAATAGTTTTTATTAAAATTTTAAAATAGATCTTTCGATGGCTTAGGTGAACACTGCAGTGGTGCATTAGCCACCGAAAATAGAGCTTTTGGCAGCTTACAGACCCAGAATTTTACTTTCTTAGCCACCAAAAGCACAGAACAGTGCAGAAAGGTATAGTTCCACATAGAACTGGATTTGGTTGATCCAAATACCTCATGGATGATTTATAAGGTTGAAAACTAATTAAAGGAACCAATATTTTGGATCTGTTTTAGTTTTGAAGGTGCCGGAGAGGTGAATTAGGTCACAAATCCTACCTACTCTGACAAAGTGTGATTTGTCTACCAAATAGCAAGTTCGATTTCTACTTTAGTGTTCACTGCAGTTATTAAAGAGTTCAGCGAGTAAGAAAGTGTTGGAGTTAGGTATATTAGCACTTAAGTTACGGTTTTGACCTATTTTTAGCAAACAATTATGATTATCTATTTTTAGTAAATTTGATCCAACTTTTCAGGATCTAAAATAAATTTTGTAAAGGCTATAAAGCCCGTGACAAATGTAGAAGAAAGGGTTTGACTTCAAAGAATTTTAGACCGTTATTGTAATAAATCTTCTCATGTTCTTCAACATTTAATATAAGATCTTTTGCCATTATATGTTCAGGTTCCATCTCTTTTTTGTTTTGTACTTGTGCTTGGATGTTTAATTCAGGTTTATTCTTTTTGTCTAATACCAGATAGCTATCATCCTATCCCTATGTTGATGAGTTGAATTGCATGTTTGTTTCCTTGTTATTATTAGTCACTCATATGTGAGTGCATTATATATGAATCTGCCAGCATAGTGAGTTCTTTATTTATTCACCTTTAATACAAACCCTTTGAACATTGATAGTTAGAAGCCATATCTATTTGATTAAGTATCATGCATGTCTTGAGTGAGTGAGGTCTTATTGGTCAGCTGAGTTGATCCATTAGTAAACCATTTAAAAGTATTTAGTTTAACAAGCATCTTTGAGCTGGAACCTAGAAGATTTCCTTGGAGAGCTAACAAATTGGTGCCATTGCTAGGGAGAAGAGAATGAAGCTCAGCTTCCTTGGGGGACGACATAGGCCCTACTTTGATGATAGACAAAGTTGGGACACTATTTTGGTTGTAATCATCTATCTGGTGACTCTGTTGAAATAAGGTGTCTTTGAGAAGACCAAGTACCAAAGAAAATCCTCAAAGCCGCCAGTAACACCTGTTTCAGGTCCTAAAAAGATTATAGAAAGAGGAACAACTTCACAAAGGTAGGCTTCCAGATCTGTAAGGGGAGCTCCATCAAGTAATTCTAGAGGTATTTCTCCTGCTATATCAAATAGAAATCCCTTTGAATCATATTCTATTGAATCGTCTATTTCTTAGGAATTTATAAGTGAATTAGAAAATTTTAGGGTTGAGGAATCTTCAAGCACTATTTCTTATGTAGATCCAGTCCCTGGTGACTCCACTGAGGTAAATCTACCACAAATACTTTCTTAGCTACCACCCACACCAGCAGTATCTTCTTCTTCCCTTTCCATACCCACATCCAATATGGCTACCCCTCTGACCAATATGGGAAGGATCCTCGTTGCCAGATATGCCCCTCTAAATTTTCCTAACCCCCATTCTTCCATGCCTACTAGAGATTATCTGAAATATGTGCCTAAGTTTACTGAGGAGGGAGAATTTACAGTTGAGGATCATTTAGAGCCATTCTGCAGTTATGATGAGAATATAAACATTGAACAAGAATATGTGTGGACTAGGGTTTTTGTGTAAAGTCTAGACGGTTAGACAAAAGAATGATTCAAATAGTTACCTGTTGGATCAGTGGCTAGAATTGAAGATCTAGATGACATATTTTTGAAGCATTTGGGATAAAGAAGAGACCACCTTTACTATATCACTAAATTTAGCAATTTGAGGAGAGAGAATGGTGAGTCTGTTTCCAATTTCACAAAAAGATTTAACAAAATGTTTAGCAAGATCCCTATTGAGATCAAGCCAACTAACAATTAAGCCAAAATCACTTATGCCAAAGATTTTGATTCTGAGTTCTGTCTTCTTCTCAGAGAAAGAAGGTTGCTTCTTTGTCACTCATGAAATATGATTCTCTTGAAGTTGAGTCTAATATAGTTGCATCTCATAATGTTAAGGGAAAAATGGATAGGAAGAAGAAATCCTCATATCCTTTAGGGGCTTCTTCTTCAGAGAATAAAATGGACAAAATGTTGGACAGTTTAACAGCTGAAATGTCTAGACTTAAAGATTGAGGGAAAATACCTATGAGAGGTAAAGGGACAAATGATTTTGCTCCTAGAAACCCTAATTTTGTCCCTTACAGAAGAAATAACCCACCAGCTCATATCCTTTAAAGGGATAGGAATCAAGCTGAGGATCAAAGGATCAATGCTCCTTTCCAAAATGTTGTTCTAGAAGAAGAAAAAGAGCTTACTCAAGAAGGAGGAGATGAAGAAGACAACATCAATTGCATGGAATATGAAGTCAACTACTCCTTCTTGACACAAGTAGACTATGGGGAATCCCCCATGAATCACCAGATCACTGAAGAATCCTTGTATCAGGAAGATGATCAAGAAGGTTATAATTTGAGATCCAGGATTGTGGCTCCTGTAAAGAAGAGTCCTGCCCCTGATAAATAGTCAACTTCTCATGTTAGAAATATTTTTACAAAAAATATTGCTACCCCTCCAAAACAGTAACAAAATCCATTGCAGCCATCTGTCCATGATCAAATCCAGCTCAAGGCTCCACCACAAGAGGTAAGAACTTATGACAAATTATCCTATTCTTTCAATTTTCAATCAGAAATTCAGAAATTAAAAATCCCTTTTCCCTTGATAGAACTTATGAATAATGATTCCTTCATGTCATGCATACTAAAATATCTTCAACCAAGGACACCCATAGATGTTGACTTTGTGAACATACAAGATGATAAGCCCATGGTAATCCTAGTTCCTATGGTTGAAGAGATAGATGAGTCTTGTCCACCTTTCTACATATCCTTGAAAATCCATGACAAGATCCTTCACAACTGTTTGCTTTACTCAAGAGCATCCCACAACCTTATGCCAAAGGCAGTGATGGATGAGCTTGGCCTCAACATTACAAAACCCTACCGTGATCTTTTCACTTTTGAATCTAGGAAGGTCAAATGCCTAGGCCTCATAAAATACCTTGTCATAAACCTCTCCTAGTTGCCTTCAAAAAGCATAGTGATGGATATAGTAGTTGTTAACATCCCACCAAAGTTTGGCCTCCTCTTGTCTCGTCCATGGATTAAAAGGCTAGGTGGTACCCTACAGATGGATCTTACCTATGCTACAATTCCAATGTTTGGAGGAGAAACTAAGAGACTTTACAGAGAAAATCAGTTTACCTATATTATCAGTAATGCCAAGAACTATATAAATCACCCCATTTATGCAGTAGACATAGACCTTGGGGCATGTATCCTTCAAATAGATGATTCTCAGTTAGAACCTATATAGCTCACAAAGCCTACCTATCAGCCACCTAAGGAAGTAACCACCTCTGTCGAGAGCATGTTTCTTGATGGGGCCAGTACTCAAGCCTCAGTAGGTGTAGGTGTAGTCCCGATTTCCCCCTCAAAGGAGACTATCCATTTCTCTTACAAACTTGATTTGAGGACTACTAACAACATAACATAGTATGATGCACTGTTGTTGGGAGTGAAGGTTTCTAAGGAAATGGGAATCATGTTCCTGAATATCTTTAAAGATGCAGATCTCATCATACAGCAGGTGAACAATACTTTTCAAGCAAAGAATGTCAGACTGAAGGAATATAGAGATGAGGTATGGAAACTCAGTGAATCTTTCATGTTTTTTGAACTCTCCTATATACCTAGAGCTATGAACCATCTAGATGATTCCCTTGCTATCTATGCAAGTATGTTCATTCCCACTTGCCTCCTAAGTTGATCTATGAAATCCAAGTCAAGTATAGGCCATCCTACCTGATAATGTGAAATTCTGGAAAGTCTTTGAAAATGATGATGAACTCAATAAATTTCTCCAAGTTGTAGATGAATTTTCTGATATGCATATTGATCAAGGAAACCTAAATTTGGAAGAATCTCAAATTCCCAAATTAAAAGATAAAATAAGTAAACATAATATTGTTCAGTTTCCTAGCAATTATATACCTCAGGGTATAGTACCCCTTGAAGCACTTTTTGATCATAATGATGTCCCCTTTAAACCTATGAAAAGGGATAAAGACTTTGTTGTCCATGAAAACAACTTAGGTAGCCAAAGTCATCCAAAATTCATAAATTTGTCCTCTGAGTTGACTTATGATTAGAAGTCAGAACTTTGCAGTCTTATGAAAGAGGTTTTTGATATATTTGCTTGGGAATACAGTGATTTGAAAACCTATGATACAAATGTCATCCAACATAGGATTCCCCTGGAGAAGGACACCATCCCTTTCAAACAAAAGATAAGATCCATCAGGCCTTTCTTAATTCCCATGATTGAGAAAGAACTCCAAAAGCTCCTTAATGAAAAAATCATAATCCCACTTAGGAATTCTAAATGGATTGCAAACTTAATGGTGGTGAGAAAGAAAAATTGGGAGATCATGTTTTGTGTTGATTTCAAAAACCTGAACAAATGCTCTAAAAAAGACAACTATCCCTTACCCAAGATGGAGCATTTGTTGGAAAGATTCTAAGGGGCTAGTTTCATGTTATTCCTAGAGGGTTTCTCAGGCTACAATCAAGTTTTTGTACACCTTGATGATAATAAAAAAAAACTGTGTTTACCACTCCCTGGGGCACCTTCATGTATGCCAAAATGCCATTTGGGATGATGAATGCTATGGCCACCTTCCATAGGGCTATGGACATAGATTTTGTGGGTTTGGAAGACAAGTTCATTCTCATATATCTTGATGATCTCCCTATTTACTCCAATAGCCACGAAGAACATTTGCAGCACTTGAGGAGGGTGTTTATGAAATGTAGATAGTTTGGGATATCTCTGAACCCAAAGAAGTCTCAATTTGCTCTCAAGGAGGGAAAACTCCTAGGTCACATTATTTCAGTAGAAGGTGTGAATATTGATGCTGTTCGAGTTGAAGCAATCGAGAATTTGTCCATACCTAGGTCCAAAAAGTATATTCAATCATTCCTAAGTAAGATAAAAATTTTCAAGAGGTTTATCCCAAATGTTTCTGAGTTGGTAAAACACATAAGCTCTATGTTGAGGAAGGAAGCTGAAATCAAATGGACAGAGCAAGTAACAAACTCTTTTGAATCCATGAAGAAGGCTATGATGGAAGCTCCCACTCTAATTCATCCATACTACACCAAGGGCTTCTACATTTTCTCATTTGCTTCCTATGAAATAGTGGCAACAGTTCTGTTACAGAAAGATGATGAAGGCCTTGATCACCCCATTTCCTTTTTCAGCAAAACATTGAGGGATGCTGAATTGAAGTATGATCCTATCAAGAAACAAGCCTATGCTCTCATCAAGTCACTAAAATCCTTTAGAATTTACATCCTACACACAAAGGTCTTGGCCTATGTCCCTTCAGCTACTGTGAAGGATGTTTTATCCTAGCCTGATATTGATGGAAAGAAAGCCAAGTGGATTGTAAAGCTAATTGAATTTGACATAGAGGTAAATCCCACCAAGATGGTGAGATGAAAAGGCCTAGCTAAGCTTATGGATGAAGAAAATTATGATCTTCTAGGCATGAATCTCATTGGTAAATGTTCAACTAACTTGCAGACATAGGCAACAGCAGAGGTAGTAGTAGAGGTAGTTCAGGAGCAACATGACAGTCAGCAGGTAGCTGGGAACCTATCCTCATGTGAGTGGTACTCAGGTATTATTCATTTTTTGCAAAGTTTATAAGTTCCCCCTGAGCTTAGCCTGACTTAAGCACAGGCTCTTAAGCTTAAGTCTGTTAAATTTTGTATAATTGATAAGCTACTGTATTGGAAAGATCCTTCCGGTGTTTTGCTAATATGCTTAGATAAAGAAGAGCCAGTTGAGGTCATACATCAGTTTCATTCAGGCACATGTGGGGGCCATCATTACTGGAAGACTACAGCCCACAAGATTTTGAGGGCTGGGTACTATTGACCTGTTCTTTTCTCTGATGTGTGTACCTTTGTAAAATCCTGTGACAACTGCCAAATCTTCATAGGAAAGCAGTAGCTCAGATCTTTTCCTCTTAGGCCTATTGTAGTGAATTTCCATTTCTAGTAGTGGGGTCTTGATTTCATAGGTGAGATCAATCCTTCGTCAAGTGGTTAGGACAAGTGGATTCTATTAGCCACATATTACTTCACCAAGTGGAAAGAGGAAGTCCCCACAAGGAATACCACTCACCAGGTCATCTTGAAATTTTTTTATGAGAACATATTTATTAGTTTTGGCTTCCTAGTAAGGCTAGTGACTGATAATGCACCAGCTTTTAAAGCCAGTGCATTGGTTAACATGTGTGAGTCAATGGAAATTCAATTGGTGCATTCTAGTTTCTACTACCCTCAAGGAAATGGCCTTGCTGAGTCATCGAATAAGAGCCTAGTTAAAATCATTAGAAAAATATTCAAGAATAATTAGAAGAAATGGGATTCTAAGGTAAATTTTTCTTTATGGGTTGACAGAGTATCCAATAAAAATTCCATAGGAACTTCTCCTTTTAAGTTAGTGTATGGTATTGAGGCCATTTTCCCCATTCAGCTCGTTCTACCAGTTGCAAAGTTCTTTCAGGAGGAACATGGCGAACCAAATGACATGGTAAGGAGGATGCTTTATTTGGTTGAGCTGTAGCAAGTCAAGGAATAGTTGGTGGAGAAGTCAGAATCTCACCAAAAGAAGATTCAGAGCATTTTTTACAAGAAGGAAAAGGCGGACAATTTTTACGTTGGAGACTGGGTTTTGAAATGGGATGTTGTGAGGAAAGAGAATGGAAATCATGGTAAATTTGATTCTATGTGGATAGGACTTTTGTGATAGCTTAGGTAAAATAGAACAACACTTTAAAACTACAAAATATGGAAGGTGAGGAGATGTTTGATGGCCCAGTCAATGGGCAATTTCTGAAACTCTATTTTGTTGATGTAATTGTAACTTCGAAATGTATTCACTTGTATTTATTATCTATTGTAACACGATGTTCATTTCGGGATGTATTGTAATGTATTTGAGTCATGTCATACCCCGATGTTTATTCCAGGAAGTTTCTATAATGAGAAAGTCATGTCAATTCATTGTGGGTAACCCTCCTATTGGTCAAGGGTTAAAGTCCCCACAGTTGTGGGGCCATTGGGTTATTAGACTATCCTAGTGAAGTCGACCCTAGGTGAGTCATTGTAAGTCAGGGCAATAGTCTCCACCATTTTGTTACCCTCCTATTGGTCGGAGGAGGCAAAGTCCCCACAAGTGGTGGGGCACTAGGGTTATTAGACACTCATAGAGATGTCGTCTCTAGTAACTAATTGTTAAGTGAGGCCGACATGTTGGAGTACACTTCAAGTGAACGAAAGAATATAAATAGAGAGTGAGAGCCTCTCTATTTATCACTTGCAACACACATCACTCACTCACTCAAGTGTGGTGCATTAGTGAGGAAGGAAATACACTGGGACTAGACAAGAAGAAGACTACTACTGTTGAGAGTGCATCTTACTATTTTGGGGCTTTTACTGTTTTGGTGCTGATTCTATCTCTGAGGAAGTTGCAAGGTTTTCTCCTTTATGTTTTCCCTAAGAAAAACTCTTTGTGTCTCTTGTCTCTTGTGATGTGCTTATGTTTTATTGATGTTCTTGTTATTCTCTCAGTGAAAAGATCCTAAGATCATAATGCTAGCTTATATGATGAAAAACTAACATGGTATCAGAGCTAACTTGAGAAGAAGACATTATGCAGCTATAGAATCTAGGGATTCTTACTTTTTGGGTCTCTCTTCATAATCTATCAGCAAAATTATTCTAGGTTGACTCTCCATTGAAGGGCGCATCTTTCTGTCGAAGCGGAATTCGATTCCGAGCATTTTCAGTTTTCGATGTGGAAATTAGGGATTTCTACAGAAGAGGAATTTTTGAGTGAGACCAGCATAGGATTATTCTTCTCATAAAAAACCAAATTTTAGAGACCTGGATCAATAAATTTGGTTGGGTGAAACTCCGGGAAAGTCAAACTTTAGTTTGACCCCGAGCTAGGAAAAACCCTAAATACTAAAACTGATAAGTTTTGGTACATTCAATATATTCCGAGTTTGGCGAAGTTTCAGAAGAGAAAAATTGCAAGGGATGAAGATAAATTCCTGGTGAACATTGTATCCAAAAATCAGCCTCATATTCACTATATTCTGGGAGATATGATCCCTCCAAGTTAGGGTTGTAGCCTCTTCTAGAATTCATCCTTACACAGGACACCTGGGGAGAATTGCAATATCTTGGGATACAGAGGTCCAAATGAAATTCCAAAAGATGTTATAGAAAGGGAACGGACTTTAATTTCGGTGGTCCAAATATCAGACTCATAAGATCAACCAGTGACACGTGGAATTCCATACAACTTCACTGTTCTGAACAGTCCTATAACAGGTCACCTTGGGAAACAGATCATAAATCCCAAATGGTGAAACCAGTTCTGATGAAACCTATGGTAGTGGATCAAGGACATGCAAGGTTAACTCAATGTGAAATGGAATACATAGAGGAATAGTAATTTTGGAGATATCATAGAAACAGTAACAGGTATTTCTGCATAAGAAATTGGAAAATTAGGGCTTCCTGTTCCGGGAGCTTCCCTCCACTGTTTTAAGAAAAGGAGTACATTGGACAACTCCATTTGAAGAGATCTATCTGTATATCCAATCGGATCTGAAAGATTATAAGTTTTTAAACTTAGGATTTTTGTGACAAACCCTAGATCAGCTAGCTCCGGAACCAGGACAGACACCTCAAATCAGTAAGATCTAATCCTTTGCTATTTTCATTTGAGGTTCTCATTTCAAAGTGATCTATCACATCAGCTTGATGAAAAGATTTGGGAAGTTGACAAATTCCAAGCCTGGAAGTATATGATCTCTCTGAAAAAAATGGATTGGACACCTATATGATTATAGAGGTTCCAGTTTCAGAGGGAGATGAGGTTAGAAGCCTTTCACAAGAAGAACTTGGTCAAGGCCAAGAAGATCGTTGTTGATTCAGTCACGAATCAACTTGTACTACAAGTGTCTTCCCCAAAGACACCGATGAGGTTTGATTCCTTGACCAAGATAATTGAAGGGAATAACATAAATCAGAATATGACTTTGAGAAAATAGTTGAAGGAAGTGAAGATCCAAAATGCAGAGACCATGCAGTCATACTTTACAAGGGTCTCTCAAATCAAAGAACAAATTGAAGCGATAAGTGAATAATACAGAAGCGGTGATGGCCACCTTGAATGGCCTCCCAAGATCATGGGATTCATTCATGTGAGGAATTTGTGCCAGAAGAAAGTGATTACTTTCAGTATACTCCGAGAAGAAGAAGAAGCTCGACTCATAAGAAGAGAAGAGAAGATGGGAGCAATTGAAGATCAAGCTCTCACCATCCAAAGAAGATCTCTCAAGCGATGAGGAATATGAAGATCTTAACTCTTGAAGAACTTCTTATCCACCTTATCATTTGGATAAGAAACGATGCTATCATGAATGAAGAAGACGATGAAGCTGAAGGCTCAAGAAGCAGTCTACCCATGAAACAAATAAAGATAAGTATTCAATTGTCATTTCATTGTTTTGTTATGCATTTGTTTATATTTAGTTAAAGTATTATGCATGATAGAATTTTTGCATTAATGACAGTATACTACTAATATGCATGTGATGGGTAAGAAGCTCATGGTGCTATACAACTCTCCATTGCTACTTATCTAGAATGAAACCTCTTTGCTGACATATTGGATTAGTGCACAATCTCAATGTTGCCGTGGTAGAGATGGAAGGCATCTAGAAAGTTTCAGTGAGATATGGATGAATGTTGTATTGGATAAAGTAGTTGCATGATCATATATTTATGCATAAGAATTTTCCAGTATGAATGTTCCATATGAAATGTTTCTAACCATACAAATGCATTTGACTTGTAGGAAAGATCGCATACATAATCGCCTACAAGCAAAGAAGAATGAATACTTGTTCCGAAGAACAAGTGAAGACATTTCAAAATGAAGAATAATGTGACAAGTGCAGTGACATCATTGATGCAGAACCTTCTAGCCACCAAGAAGAAAGGGAAGAACAATTCAAGAAGAATGATGTTAGGGCATAGTATCGAGACATGAAGAGAAGTTCATAGTTCCATCATGAAATAGATGGAAACATCGTGGGATACAAAGCAAGATTCGTATCACGAGGCTTCTCATGAAAAGAAGGCATAGACTACGAAGAAACATTTACAGCCACTAGAAGTGAAGTCACATGACATGCATAATCATGTGTGCAAATGAAAGAAGGCATTGTACGAGTTCATAAGAAACCCATGGGAAACACATACATGATGATATTGATGAAGATATTAACCTTTGCTACAAGGTTGAATATGAAAGTCTATACACTAGATGGTCACATAGAATATTAGTAGCATAGGAAGCTATTTGTCACTCCAGTATAGAATGTTTCAGTGCATAGAGTACAAAAGACAGAGGGAGTATGATGCTCCGCTTCAAAGGGAGTGACTACAGAGTATCCTGAGGATCGACATGGTATGACAGGATGGACAGATTACTGATGACTCTAGGCTTTACTGAGAGTAAAGTGGATTCCAACCTTTGCTTCAAGGTTGAAGGCGGAAGACCAGTGATGCTCCTATTATGTGTCGATGCACTATTTTCTAGGCATGGAGGTGTGGACAAGGGAAGTATGTAGTAGAGACCCTAAATAGGTTCAGGATGATGGACTGCATGACCACACCTATGGCATCAAACCTGAAGCTATTGAGTGATGCTTCATTAGAGATAGTTGATTCTATGATGTGTCGTCAGATGATTGGTTCCTTGATATACCTGACGAACATGAGAACATATATTTGCTTTGCTGTGAGCACCTTGAACCAGTACTTGACAGATCCAAGAAGTGTTCACTTGACAGCTACAAAGCATATTTTGAGGTACCTGAAGGGTACAATTAATTATGAGCTCAAGTATGACGCGAATCGGAAGATTAACCTGGAGGTTTATGTTGATTCAGATTGGGGAGGCAGTGCCATCGACAGGAAGAGTACTTCAGGATGTTGCTTCAGTATGGGATCAGGTGTGATCTCTTGGTTTAAGCAGGAAGAAATCTTGTGTGGCACTGAGTACAGCCAAAGCAGAGTATGTCATAGCTTGTTCAGCTAGTTGTGAGGCAGTATGGTTGTGGAAGCTACTGTCTGATATATTTGATCTCCAGTTGGATGCTACTTGTATACATTGTGACAACTAGAGTTGCGTGAAGTTGTCAGAGAATCCAGTGTTGCATGACAAGTCAAAGCACATCGAGATCAAGTATCACTATATCAGGGATATGGTGCAGAGAGGAGCAGTGAAGCTCCAGTATGTTGCGACGGAGGAACAAATAGCTGATGTATTGAAAAAGCCATTGGCTAGGATGAAGTTTGAGTACTTCAGGGAGAAGCTTGGTGTTCTCTAGATTGAGGTTTCCTCCAAGAGAAAGTGATAAGACCCATAGCCATTCTAACATGGTGAGAGGATTGGTTCCTTCCATGGTTAGATATAAGGGCTGAGCCATTCTGTCATGGTGAGAGGATTGGTTCCTTCCATGTCAGATATGAGTGCTAAGATCCATAGCCATTCTGACAAGTAGGTCAGATATAAGGGCTGAGCCATTCTGTCATGGTGATAGGGTTGCTCCCTTCCATGATAGATATGAGTGCTGGCCATTCTGTCGAGTAGGACAGATGTAAGGGTAATTTCCATTCTAGGAATGGAGGCACCTGGTTAGTTACCAGGAACACTCAGTGTAAGAACTGAGTATCCATTCTGATGTGATAGAGGGATGTGTTCCCACTTGATCAGATGTAAGGGCTGAACCATTCTGTCATGGCTAAAGGATTAAGTTCCTTCCATGTCAGATGTGAGTGTTGGCCATTCCAACAAGCAGGTTGAATGTAAGGGCAATTGCCATTCTATAGGAGAATGGAGGTGCCTAGACAGTTACCAGGTAGCTCAGTCAAGGACTGGGGGCCATTCTGATATGACTGCTGGGATGTGTTCTCGTAGGATCAGATGTGATTGCAAGCCCTTCCATCACTGTGAGCAGGATGTGTTCCCACCTAGATGGATGTAAGTGCAGAGCCTTTCTGGAGTGACTGAGGGATGTGTTCCCACATGCTCAGATGTAAGTGCTGAAATCTCTCATCACCGTGAGTAGGATGCGTTCCAGCTTGGATGGGAGTCTTTCATCATTGTGAGCAGGATGTGTTCCAGCCTGGATGAAAGTGGGAAAATCTTCCATCACTATGAGTAGGATGTGTTCCATCTTAGATGGGAGTCTTCCATCACTGTGGTAGGATGTGTTCCCACCTGGATGGATGTGCCTTTTTGATGAGTAGGTCAGATGTAAGTGCTGAGCCTTTTCACAGATGTTAGTGATATGATGTCCTATCATGCTGGTGAATGTGAGTGCTGGGCCTTTCTGATGTGATTATAGGATTGGTTCCTATATGATCAGATGGAGTGTTGGGTGTGCCTTTATGATGAGTAGGTTAGATGTAAGTGCTGGGCATGCCTTTCCAATGAGTAGGTAAGATGTAAGTGCTGGGCGAAGACCTACATGATGCTAGGCCTACAAAAAACATGAAAAAGGGCTGGCTCTGTAGAACTTCCTGTGACGAGAAGAATCATGAGATAGCACCAGTGGTGATCTAGATCGAGTGATGATCCAGATCCAGTCATGATGATCCAGCAGTAATGATCCAGATCGAGTGATGATCCAGATCCAGTGATGATAGTCAATGATGATCCAGATTCAGTGATGATGTTCCATCATGATCCAGATCCGATGATGAAGATGACTTGAAGATGAAGATGAATTGAAGACAAAGATGACTTGAAGACAAAGATGACTTGAAGACCTGAAGATGACCCAGATGATACAGAGAAGAAGACTTGTGCTGATAAATTGTGTCAAGTGAATACCTTCCTAGTTAAGAGGGAGTGTTGATGTAATTGTAACTTCGGAATGTATTCACTTGTATTTCTTATCTATTGTAACACGATGTTCATTCCGGGATGTATTGTAATGTATTTGAGTCATTTCATACCCCGATGTTTATTATAGGAAGTTTCTATAATGAGAAAGTCATGTCAAGTCATTGTGGGTAACCCTCCTATTGGTCAAGGGTTAAAGTCCCCACAGTTGTGGGACCCTTGGATTATTAGAATATCCTAGTGAAGTTGACCCTAGGTGAGTCATTGTAAGTCGGGGTAATAGTCCCCACCATTGTGTTACCCTCCTATTGGTCGGAGGAGGCAAAGTCCCCAGAAGTGGTGGGGCACTAGGGTTATTAAACACTCCTAGAGATGTCGGCTCTAGTAAGTAATTGTTAAGTGAGGACGACATGTTGGAGTGTACTTAAAGTGAACGAAAGAATATAAATAGAGAGTGAGAGCCTCTCTATTTATCACTTGCAACACACATCACTCACTCACTCAAGTGTGGTGCATTAGTGAGGAAGGAAATACACTGGGACTAGACAAGAAGAAGACTACTTCTGTCGAGAGTGCATCTTACTATTTTGGGGATTTTACTGTTTTGGTGCTGATTCTATCTCTGAGGAATTTGTGGGGTTTTCTCCTTTATGATTTCCCCGAGAAAAACTCTTTGTGTCTCTTGTCTCTTGTGATGTGCTTATGTTTTATTGTTGTGCTTGTTATTCTCTCAGTGAAAAGATCCTAAGATCATAATGCTAGCATATTTGATGAAAAACTAACATATTTCATTTAAGGATTCAAAGCCTTATTATTGTAAAATATTGTTTTTTGTTTTTTGTTTTTGCAAAATAACTCCATGCCCAATGGAACATTAGAAGATAGGTTTAATTCTTATTTTTTCTAGAAAGGCATTTGGTCTGGGGTTTTTGGGACCTCACAAGAAGGTTCCCATCCTCGAGTAGGAACTAGATGTTATCTCCTAAATAAAATAGACTTCAATAGGTCAGAATCATAAAATTTATTTTTGCATAGAGATGAATATTTCAGGGCACATTGTGAAATATTTTTGTGTGTTTAATAAAGTTGGAATGCATTGTACTCTGTTTTTTCATAAAAATCAAAGTTTAGCTTTCAGTGGCTTAGGTGAACAACTCCACTGTTCATTAGCCACCAAAAAGCCTAGCTTTTGGCAGCTTAAAAATTGGATCCAGGACTACCTTAACCACTGAAAGCTCTAAAAGGGGAGAATGCTTAGCACATCCATCACAATCAAACACCGTCAAAATGAAGAGCGCCACTATCAAGCACTTTACCGTCGAAAAGACTGGAACTACAATAAATCATGAGTTGGTAAAGAAAGGGTCATTATAAAACCAAAGTGACTGATAAGGAACCCAAACCCTCACCACCCTCCACATGTCCTGTTACTGTAATCAAACCACCATAAAGCATTGATTTCTAGTTAGGATGATTATAGCATTGGCTAGCTCATGGGTCTCATCATAATATACTATCATTATTCTCAAATCCCAATTTCCAATCAGTCTCCTCAAAACCAGCAGCATCTCCTCAATTCATTCCGCATTTCCTGCATGCGTCCTCATTGAGCCAAGCCCTCCTTAGATCCAACATTGTAATCTCCTTCCCCAGGGTTTGAATTTCAATTTTGTGGTTATAGAAGAACATTCAAGAAGATGAAGAGAGGAGGAGGACCTTCCCTAAGATAGGATTGGGTGACATTGGCTACCTTGAATCACATCCAAAGGTATGCCAACTTTTCAAAGCCTTAGGATGCTACTAGTTCTGTGAAAAAATTCAGGGATCCCATCAGCAAGTGGCAGAAGCCTTTTCTCTCTCCTTTAATGGCTAAAATGTAATGATTTATAGAGAGTAATTCCAAGTAGATGAGGCTCTGATAGCAAAAGTAATAGAGCACCCAAATACCGGGGAAAAATGGTTCAAAACCACCATCACAAAGAATGTGGAATTCATGTCTTACTTGAAGCCTGCGCACATTAATGTTGTATGGAAGGATAGCATCCCTTCAGCCTGGCTTGAGGAGAAATCATAGCATTTGTTGAAAGAAATTATAGTCTATATAACTTGTGAGGGCAGGTATAATAGGGTAATGATAAACCATTTTAAGTTAATGAACCTGTTATCTCCCAAAATAATTTATTTTGATAGTATGAAGGGTATTAATATCACTGATAGTTTGAAATCCTCTGTTTTTTTATTTGGGTAAAAAATTTCACAAGTTGTACCTTTATGTGGCTTAAGCGAGGCTCAGAACATCTCATTAGCCACCGAAAAGGGGTTTTTTTGGCAGATTAACAAGGAATGAAACATATACACTGACCACTGAAAGAACAACAAAATTTCCCCCCCGTGTTTTTACACTATAGTGACAAGATTTTGAAATTACGTAGGTGCAATAAGAGCTCCAAAAACTGAAATTATATATGGAATGAGTCATTCAATGACCTCTATTAATCAGTTCCAGACACTTCTATGGAAGTGTTTCAGTCTAAGGAATCGATGGGATAGTGGCTAGAGCTTTCGATTTCCAATCACGAAGCTAGTGGTTTAAAGCTCCGACACGGCAGCAAAGTTCTGGTCTAAGGAACCGATGGGATAGTGTCTAGAGCTTCTGATTTCTGATCGCAAAGCTAGTGGTTTAAAGATCTGACATGACAATAGTGTTCCTGTCTAAGGTGATGATGGGCTAGAGGACAGAGCTTTCGATTGCAGATGTAGAAACTGTCGTGACGCTAGTAAATCAAGATGCCAACACTGTGGCAGCATTCAGGCCTGGGTCGCCGATGGGATAGAGGATAGAGCTTTCAATCATCGATGTAGAAATCGTCACGACACTAGTAATTTGAGATGCTGACACTATGGAAGCATTCAATCCTGGGGTTCCGATGGGTTAGAGGTTATAACTTGCGATCATCGACCGCGGTGGTAGGGTAGAAAATTCTGACGAATTAAACAAGAAAGGTCACGTCAGTCAACTGCCAAAAAACTATATTTTGGTGGAAAAACACTAGCAACCACTTTAGTTATTAAATGTTTGCTCAATGAACTAGATCTTCACAATAGATAGACAAATAGTTAGCTAGGGTTTGAAACCCTAATCTGAAAAAACTATCACTTCTGAGTATTTTTGTGAAAACAGGTTGAGGTTTCAGGACCTGTCATTTTTGTAGAAGGCTATGAAGCCCAAGATTGATTTTATAATAAAGGTTCAGCTTCAAGGATTTATAAGCCTATTATGCTTTCAGCTTCCCATTTTACTTATTCATGATATAATCTCTTTTGTTGTGATTTGTTCAGCCATCATCTCTTTCTTTACTGTATTTATGCCCGGATGTGTATTTAGGTCATTTTCGGATTGATTAAAGAGCTGATAGATATCATCCTATTGGTTTATTAGTGAAATTTGATTGATAAATACCCTCCTCATCAATATTTAGTCATCAAATTGGTGCCATTGCTAGGGAGAAGAGAATGAATCCCATCTTCATGGGGGACGACATAGGCCCTACTTTGATGATAGACAAAGTTGGGACACTATTTTGGTTGTAATCATCTGTCTGGTGACTCCGTTGAAATAAGGCGTCTTTGAGAATACCATGTACCAGAGAAAATCCTCAAAGCCACCAGTAACACCTGTTTCAGGTCCTAAAAAGATTATAAGAAGAGGAACAACTTCACAAAGGTAGGCTTCCAGATCTGCAAGGGGAGCTGCATCAAGTACTTCTAGAGGTATTTCTCCCGTTATATCAGATAGAAATCCCTTTGAATCATATTCTACTGAAGAATCTATTTCTAAGGAATTTATAAGTGAATCAAAAATTTTTAGGGTTGACGAATCTTCAAGCATTGTATCTTGTGTAGATCCAATCCCTGGCAAATCCACTGAGGTAAATCTACCACAAATACTTTTTCAGCTACCACCCACACCAGCAGTATCTTCTTCTTCCCTTTCCATACCCACATCCAATATGGATACCCCTCTGACCAATATGGGAAGGATCCTCGTTGCCAGATATGGCCCTCTAAATTTTCCTAACCCCCTTTCATCCATGCCTAGTAGAGATTATCTAAAATATGAGCCTAAGTTTACTGGGGAGGGAGACTTTACAGTTGAGGATTATTTAGAGCCATTCTGCACTTATGATGAGAATATAAACATTGAACAAGAAGATGTGTGGACTAGGGTTTTTGTGTAAAGTCTATTTGTTCAAGCTAAGAAATGGTTCAAAGAGTTACCTGTTGGATCAGTGGCCAGCATTGAAGCTCTAGATGACATATTTTTGAAGCATTGGGGATAAAGAAGAGACCACCTTTACTATATCACTGAATTTAGCAATTTGAGGAGAGAGAATGGTGAGTCTGTTTCCAATTTCAGAAAAAGATTTAACAAAATGTTCAGCAAGATCTCTATTGAGATCAAGCCAACTGACACTTAAGCCAAAATCACTTATGCAAAAGCTTTTGATTCTGAGTTCTGTCTTCTTCTCAGAGAAAGAAGGATGCTTCTCTGTCACTCATGAAAGATGCTTCTCTTGAAGTTGAGTCTAATATCATTGCATCTCATAATGTTAAGGGAAAAATGGACATGAAGAAGTAATCCTCATATCCTCTAGGGGCTTCTTCATCAAAGAATAAAATGGAAAAAATGGACAAAATGTTGGACAGTTTAATAGCTGAAATGTCTAGACTTAAAGACCGAGGACAAATACATGTGAGAGGTAAAGGGACAAATTATTTTGCTCCGAGAAACCCTAATTTTGTCCCTTACAGAAGAAATAACCCACTAGGTCTGATCCTTCAAAGGGATAGGAATCAAGATGAGGATCAAAGGATCAGAGCTCCTTTCCAAAATGTTATTCTAGAAGAAGAAAAAGAGCTTACTCGGGAAGAAGGACATGAAGAAGACAACATCAATTGAATGGAATATGAAGTCAACTACTCCTTCTTAACACAAGTAGACTATTAGGAAGCCCCCATTAATCATCAGATCACTGAAGAATCCTTATATCAGGCAGATGATCAAGAAGGTTATAATTTGAGATACAAGATTGTGGCTCCTATAAAGAAGAGTCCCGCCCCTGCAAAACAGTCAACTTCTCAAGTTATAAATATTGCTTCTTTTACAAAAAGTATTGCTACCCCTCCAAAACAACAACAAAATCCATTGCAGCCATCTGTCCATGATCAAATCCAGCTCAACGCTCCACCACAAGAGGTAAGAACTTATGACAAATTATCCTATTCTTTCAATCTTGAATCAGAAATTCAGAAATTAAAAATCCCTTTTCCCTTGATAGAACTTATGAAGAATGATTCCTTCATGTCATGCATACTAAAATATCTTCAACCAAGGACACCCATAGATGCTGAATTTGTGAACTTGCAACATGATAAGCCCATAGTAATCCAAATTCCTGTGGTTGAAGAGTTGGATGAGTCTTGTCCACCTTTCTACATATCCTTGAACATCCATGACAAGATCCTTCACAACTGTTTGCTTGAATCAGGAGCATCCCACAACCTAATGCCAAAGGTAGTGATGGATGACCTTGGCCTCAACATTACAAAACCCTTCTATGATCTTTTCGCTTTTGACTCTAGGAAGGTCAAATTCATAGGCCTCGTAAAAGACATTGTCATAAACCTCTCTCAGTTTCCTTCAAAAAGCATATTGATGGATATACTAGTTGCTGACATCCCACCCAACTTTGGCCTCCTCTTGTCTCGTTCATGGAGTAAAAGGCTAGGTGGTACCCTACAGATGGATCTTACCTATGCTACAATCCCAATGATTGGAGGAGAAACCAAGAGACTTTACAAATAAAATCAGTTTACCTACATTATTAGTAATGCCAAGAACTATATAAATCACCCCATCTATGTAGCAGACACAGAATTTGGGGCATGTATCCTTCAAATAGACGATTCTTAGTCACAACGTATACAGCTCACAAAACCTACCTATCAGCTACCTAAGGAAGTAAACACCTCTGTCTGGAGCATGTTTTTTTATGGGGCCAGTACTCAAGCCTCAACAGGTGTAGGTGTAGTCCCGATTTCCCCCTCAAAGGAGACTATCCATTTCTCTTACAAGCTTGATTTGAGGACTACTAACAACATAGCATAGTATGATGCACTGTTGTTGGGAGTGAAGGTTGCTAAGGAAATGGGAATCATGTGCCTAAAGATATTTAGAGATGCAGATCTAATCATATATGAGGTGAACAATACTTTTCAAGCAAAGAATGTCAGATTGAAGGCATATATAGATGAGGTATGGAAACTCAAGGAATATTTCATGTTTTTTGAACTCTCCTATATACCTAGATCTATGAACCATCTAGATGATTCCCTTGTTGTCTATGCAAGTATGTTCATTCCCCCTTTGCCTCCTAAGTTGAGCTATGAAATCGAAGTCAAGTACAGGCCATCCTACCCAATAATGTGAAATTCTGGAAAGTCTTTGAAAATGATGATGAACTCGGTAAATTTCTCCAGGTTGTAGATGAATTTTCTGATATGCATATTGATCAAGAAAACCTAAATTTGGAAGAATCTCAGAGGCCCAAATTAAAAGATAAAATAAGTAAATAGAATATTGTTCAGTTTCCTAGCAATTATATACCTCGGGGTCTAGTACTCCTTGAAATGCTTTTTGATCATAATGATGTCCCCTTTAAACCCATGAAAAGGGATGAAGACTTTGCTGTCCATGAGAACAACTTAGGTAGCCAAAGTCATCCAAAATTCATAAATTTGTTCTCTGAGTTGACTTTTGAACAGAAGTCAGAACTTTGCAGTCTTATGAAAGAGTTTTTTGATATATTTTCTTGGGAATACAGTGATATGAAAACCTATGATACAAATGTCATCCAACATAGGATTCCCCTGGAGAAGGACACCATCCCTTTCAAACAAAAGCTAAGATCCATCAGTCCTCTCTTACTGCCCATGATTGAGAAATAAATCCAAAAGCTCCTTAATGCAAAAATCATAATTCCACTTAGGAATTCTAAATGGATTGGAAACTTAGTGGTGGTGAGAAAGAAAAATGGGGAGATCAGGTTTTGTGTTGACTTCAGGAACCTGAACAAATGCTCCAAAAAAGACAACTATCCCTTACCCAAGATGGAGCATCTATTGGAAAGAGTCTTAGGGGATAGTGTCATGTCATTCCTAGATGGTTTCTCAGGCTACAATCAATTTTTTGTACAGCTTGATGATTAAAAAAAAACTACATTTACCACTCCCTGAGACACTTTCATGTATGCCAAAATGCCATTTGGGATGATGGATGTTGTGGCCACCTTCCATAGGGCCATGGACATAGATTTTGTGGGATTTGAAGACAAGTTCATTCTCATATATCTTGACGACCTTACTGTTTACTCCAACGGCCATGAAGAACATTTGCAGCACTTGAGGAGGGTGTTTATGAAATGTAGATAGTTTGGGATATCTCTTAACCCAAAGAAGTCTCAATTTTCTCTCAAGGAGGGAAAACTCATAGGTCACATAGTTTCAGTAGAAGGTGTGAAGATTGATGTTGTTTGAGTTGAAGCAATCCAAAAGTTGTCCATACCTAGGTCAAAAAAGGATATTCAGTCATTCCTAGGTAAGATAAATTTTGTCAAGAGGTTTATCCCAAATTTTTCTGAGTTGGTAAAACACATAAGCTCTATGTTGAGGAAGGAAGCTGAAATCAAATGGACAGAGAAAGTAACAAACTATTTTGAATCCATGAAGAAGGCTATCATGGAAGCTCCCACTCTAATTCATCCAGACTACACCAAGGGATTCTACATTTTCTCATTTGCTTCCTATGACATAGTGGCAACAGTTAAATTACAGAAAGATGATGAAGGTCTTGATCACCCCATTTCCTTTTTCAACAAAACATTGAGGGATGCTGAATTGAAGTATGATCCTATCAAGAAAAAATATTATGCTCTCATCAAGTCATTAAAATCCTTTAGAATTTACATCCTACACCCAAAGTTCCTGGCCTATGTCCCTTCAACTACTGTGAAGGATGTTTTATCCTAGCCGGATATTGATAGAAAGCGAGCCAAGTGGGTTGTAAAGCTGATTGAATTTGACATAGAGGTAAATCCCACCAAGATGGTGAATGGAAAAGGCCTAGCTAAGCTTTTGGCTGAAGAAAATTGTGATCTGCTAGGCATGAATCTCATTGGTATATGTTCAACTAACTTGCAAATAGGGGAAACAGTAGAGGTAGTAGTAAAGGTAGTTCAGGAGCAACATGACATTTAGCAGGTAGCTAAGAACCTGTCCTCATGTGAGTGGTACTCAGGTATTATTCATTTTTTGCAAATTTTATAAGTTCCCCCTGAGCTTAGCCTGACTTAAGCATGGGCTCTTAAGCTTAAGTCTGTTAAATTTTATATAATTGATAAGTTACTGTATTGGAAAGATCCTTCTGGTGTTTTGCTAAGATGCTTAGATAAAGAAGAGTCAGTTGAGGTCATAACTCAATTTCATTCAAGTACATGTGGGGGCCATAATTACTGGAAGACTACAGCCCACAAGATTCTAAGGGCTGGGTACTATTGACCTGTTCTTTTCTCTGAGCTGTGTACCTTTGTAAAATCCTGTGACAAATGCCAAAGATTCATAGGAAAGCAACAGCTCAGATCTTTTCCTCTTAGGCCTATTGTACTTAATTGTGCTTTCTAGTAGTGGGGTCTTGATTTCATAGGTGAGATCAATCCTTCGTCAAGTGGTCAGCACAAGAGGATTCTAGTAGCCACAGATTATTTCACCAAATGGATAGAGGAAGTCCCCATAAGGAATACCACTCACCAAGTCATCATAAAGTTTTTATATGAGAACATAGTTATTAGATTTGGTTTCCTAGTAAGCCTAGTGACTGATAATGAACCAGATTTTAAATCCAAGGCATTGGTTAACATGTGTGATTCAATGGGAATTCAATTGGCGCATTCTAGTTTCTACTACCCTCAAGGAAATGGCCTTGCTGAGTTGTCCAATAAGGGCCTAGTTAGATTCATCAGAAAAATATTGGAGAATAATAAGAAGAGATGGGATTCTAAGATAAAATTTGCTTTATGGGTTGACAGAGTGACCAATAAAAAGTCCATAGGAACTTCTCCATTTAAGTTGGTGTATGGTATTGAGGCAATTTTCCCCATTCAGCTCGTTCTACCAGTTGCAAAGTTCTTTCAGGAGGAATAGGATGAACCAAATGACATGGTAAGGAGGATGCTTTATTTGGTTGAGCTGCAGCAATTCAGGGAATAGTTCGTGGAGAAGTCAGAATCTCACCAAAAGAAGATTAAAAGCATTTTTTACAAGAAGGCAAAGGTGGACAATTTTCAGGTTGGAGACTGGGTTTTGAAATGGGATGTTTTCAGGTAGGAGAAGGGAATGCATGGGAAATTTGATTCTATGTGGATAGGCCCTTTTGTGATAGCTCAGGTTAAATAGAACAACACTTTAAAACCACAAAATACGGAAGGCGAGGAGGTGTTTGATGGCCCAGTCAATGGGCAATTTTTGAAACTCTATTTCATCTAAGGATTCAAAGCCTTATTATTGTAAAATATTGTTTTTTGTTTTTTGTTTTTGCAAAATAAATCCATGCCCAATGGAACATTAGAAGATATGTTTAAATCTTATTTTTTATAGAAAGGCATTTGGTTTGAGGTTTTGGGGACCTCACAAGAAGGTTCCCATCTCCGAGTAGGAGTGAGATGTTATCTCCTAAATAAACTAGAATTCAATAGGTTAGACTCATAAAATTTATTTTTGTATAGAGATGAATATTTCAGGGCACAGCATGAAATATTTTTGTGTGTTTAATAAAGTTGGAATGCATTGTACTCTATTTTTTCATAAAAATCAAAGTTTAGCTTTCAGTGGCTTAGGTGAACATCTCCACTGTTCATTAGCCACCGAAAAGCCCAGCATTTGGTAGCTAAAAAATTGGATCCAGGACTACCTTAACCACTGAAAGCTCCAGAAGGGGAGAACGGTTAGCACATCCATCACAATCATACATCGTCAACATGAAGAGTGCCACTATCAAGCACTTTACCGTTGAAAATACTGGACCTGCAATAAATCATGAGTTGGTAAGGAAAGGGTCGTTATAAAACCAAAGTTACCGATAAAGAACCCAAACCCTCATCGCCCTTCACTTGTCCAGTGACTGTAATCGAACCACCATAAAGCATTGATTTCTAGTAAGGATGATTACAGCACTAGCTAGCTCATGGGTCTCATCATAATTTACTGTCATTCTTCTCAAATCCCAATTGCCAATCAGTCCCCTCAAAACCAACAGCCTCTCCTCAATTCATTCCACATTTCCTGCATGCGTCCTCACTGAGCCAAGCCCTCCCTGGATCCCGCATTGTAATCTCCTTCCCCATGGTTTGAATTTCAATTTTGTGAGTACAAAAGAACATTCAAGAAGATAAAGAGAGGAGGAGGGCCTTTGTTATAGCGGATTTCACCACACTAGGTAAATCACACATTGTATGGCCTTCCCCTATCCCGCTGTAGACTCATTATTCCCTATGGACCATTTATTGTCTTTTGATGTATCATTGACCATCCCTAAAAACATTAGAAAAATGATATACACGGCCTTTTCCCCGATAACCACGTACATACACGGATATTCCCTCTATAGTCGCGTACATCGGGATGTGTGCATAATCCAAAACTGTTGGACCGTTCCTTGTCTTGAATCCGACTCATATGACTCCTGGCCTTCCATATGCCTTGAGATCGCACGGATTCGACCTTTCAGTATCACTTTGAAAAGCTATATAAGCAACCATTGAGACATTGAAAACAATAAGAGAGAATTGAGAGTACCGAAACTATAGTCCATTGTTGCCAGAAATATACTTGAGTCTGCATCCCTTTGTCCCTTTGGAGCACTGTTGTGTTCTTCCCAAGCTTGCCTTTGTTAGTGAGCTTTCTATCGGAGTGATGGAGGATTGAGGTGGTGGAGGCCCAAGTGGGGGATTCAGTTTCTCCGGTTTGCAGACGTGACGTCAGAGGTTGTCACTTGTAATCTCTGATTCATATTAATAGAAATATCTTTTCCTATCCAGTAATGTGTATTTGAATGAATGTTGCATCCATTGGAATATGTCAAATGCTTATACATTATTGATTATATATGCTAGAATAGATCTAACACCATGAAATATAGTATGCTTGTATTGTTTACTTGTTGTTGAGGACGTGCTATAACAATTCAAGCTGAAGATTGGAAAGCTCAACGGGGATCTACTTCAACCGTCCAGAATAAGGTACGAGGTTCGATCCTTTAGTGTTAGATGTTTTTATTTCTATTGCATATTGGGAAAGATTGATTTCTGGAGTCTAGCTGTCTATTGTGGTACCCCAAGCCATAGGAATTTCTCTCCGTAACAGAATTGGTGACTCCGCTGGGGAGTTCCTAGATATTGTCCTTTGGGGGTTGATCTTTTGGAATTCAATGTATTTGAAGTGCTCTCTCTCTCTTGTTTCTGTGTCGGGTATGGGGGCATTTATGCCTGGTAGATCCTGATTGGTGTGAATTTAGTCTCAGCCTGTCTGTTTTCCTGAATTTTTTGCATCTTTTTCTTCCTGTACGCGGGTTTGTCATTTACAGTCGCATATACACACGGGTTCCTCTGTAATTTCCGCGTATACACGCGGGTTCACTGCGCATAGTCGCGTATACCCTGGTTTTTACCTTTTTGTGGAAGATTGTGGATTGCTGGGTGAATGCTGTTAGTTGTTGAGTCTCCTTTGGCACTGCCTAAGTCTGTTAAGGCCTCTATTTTTTACCAGAAACGTTTTTTTTTAGCCTAAATTTTTTTTTTAGGAAAGTTCTTGTCATGGCATCTTTGATTTTTTGTTTCAGATTAGTGCATTAGAGTCCTTTTGCCTTAGTTCTTTGCTGGAATGTTGTTTATGTGTTCTTGCAGAGTCTGGGGTGGTTAGAATCATTCTCTTGCTTTTTGTATCTCTTTATTTTCAAAAAATCCTAAATATTTGCTTATCATCATGCATTGCATTATGCATTTTGCATTGTACTTGCATTAGATCTAGATTTGCTTTGGATTAATAGTTAGGAATTCATATAGGGAAATTTGCATTCAGCATTTGAAGAAGAAGTTGTGCATTCACGTAGTACGCATACCGTGTTTTCATGGACACAATGCATTTGCATTGATTGTTAGGTGTGCATTTTACTTCTTGTTGCGTCATAACACCATTAGTTGCATGACCATATCCTATTTTTGAGTAAATAAAGCCAAACTAAAATCAACGCTAAATAAAATGAATTACACTCTTTTATTTTTAGGGTGCACCAACAAGCTTAGGTTTTAGGATCTTGGAATAGTTCATTGAAATTTAATTCTCCAAGATCACAAAACTACAACAACTAGGTGTCTGTCGAGGGAGTGTGTGAAATCCTTTATATAACCAGCATTCTCAGGAATCTCCTCTCAAAAGGGAGTCAAGCACTAGGCAGTGTGAGCGGTTGTTGATCGGGATAACCCCTGGTTGGTAACTGTGTAGCACCGGCGATATAGCCAGGATTGTATTCGTATCTGGGGGCTCTTTCGGGAGTTTCGGGCTTTGCTACCCTTCCCATACAGTCAATCCCGCCTGCGACTGTCCACCTGAGCGTTGATTATATTGAGGTGACCTTAGTGACCTTACCTAGGATATTGAGGGGGTACATGTAGAGGTTATTCTGCATGTGTCCCGGCCAGGTTGGGGTCGGACAGCACAGTCGCTATACGCGTTGAAGCTGAGGGCCACAATAATTGGTTTCGAACCTCCGCTTGTGGTGACAAGGGCCTCTCAAGCCTCTCCTAGGTGAGACATACCGACCACATTCGGGAGCTCACTTATCCAGCCCTTGTTTGCTTGCTTTTGGCTTTAGATTTGATAGTGATTGCTCTGTGTACGCTAGTTGGCCTAGGGTTGACGTAAATAGAGAGTATTTTCTTTTTTGTTGAGTCATTGTGGAGTCGGGTGCGGTTCTGCGCCGTTCTCGTCGGTTAGCAGGACTTCCGCCTTCCACTTCTCCTCCTCTTTTGGGAGAGGGGCCTAGTCGGTCCAGGAGGACTATGTCACACATTAATTCACACACCATGGAGGATCATTCAGAGATTATTCCTGACCCACCTCCTCCTATTCGTATTGACGATGGGGAACTTACTCCTACATATGATCCCTCACCTGACCTAGCTGAGATTGGTCCCGTTATTTCCCAGATAGGATCTTTACATGATAGACCTACTCATACTAGGCCAGATTCCCCATTGACCCGATACCGGTATGGAATGCCGGAAGATGTCGAGACTCATTTTGACCCTCCTAGCACCAGCTATGGTGGTTATGTTACCACTGGTTTTCCTATGCATGACTTGACATTTCATGTTGACTCCGACTTTGATCCTAACACTATACCTGGGGGCATTCCCATGCCTTACCTTACGGAGAGGTTTGGGAGTACTAGTCACATTGCACCTTTCATCCCAGCGGTGGAAGCTACATCTTATGTACCTTCTAGGTCTAGAGTTAGTGATCCCATAGCGATACCAGGTTCTAGACGAGTGACGATAGGCACTAGCACATATCTTCTTACAGAGTTTCCTTCGTCCTCGCTTCCGAGTTCTTCAAATGCGAATCCTCCACCTTACTCTCGTGGTCCTTTGAGTCGTCATGTAGCTATGAGTCAGATCCGTACTGCGATTACTAGACCAGTTGTGTCTCAAGCCTACATACCACCCGTTGTTTCGAGAGGTTATGTTCATGTTTCTAGAGGTCAAGTTGCTACTTCTTCGACATATATCCCTACTTCTGGTATGTATATTCCTACTTCCGGAATGTATATTCCTACCTATGGAGTGTCTCATGGGCCATCGCAGCCGATGACATATGGACCCTACTATGGGGCGCGGTATGGACAGGTCTCTCAACCTTATGGAGGTGGGTATTCACAACCTGCTTACTCTCCTAACTATGGCTTTGTAGCTCCTACTAGTCAAGGTCCACCTCATTATGCGACTTCCACGCCACCCTATACGGGTCATACAGGAGGAGGTCACTATGGCCAAGGTCATGGTGGTAATCAATCCTATGTGAACCAGGGAGCGGTCCCTAAACCTCATCATGCTAAGCTCCCTTTCCTCGCGACACTCAATTTACCTGACTTATCGATACTTACGAATGATCCTGTGGCTCATGACCCGGCTTGGCCAGCTGTCCCTACCAAGATTCCTTCGGACATACCTAAGTTCGAAGGCAAACCAGGAGAGGATCCGAGTGAACACATTACGACATTCCACCTATGGTGCTCTTCCAATTCATTGCATCAGGACTCAGTCTGCTTGAGACTATTTCAACGCACCCTTACAGGGCTTGCGACGAAATGGTACATAGAGTTACCTAGGGGTGCCTTTACTTTGTTCAACGACCTTGCAATGACTTTCCTTAATCACTTCCAGCTACCAGTACGATATGATGTCAGTACTGAACTCTTGTCGACATTTCGGCAAGATAAAGCCACCCATATTTCTGATCATATTCAGGAGTGGCGTAGACAGAAGAGATTAATCAAAGCCTTTATACCGCCGGAATTCCTCCTTGAGTGGTTCCTCAAATTGTTATTACCATATATCGCGAAGGATGTCTCCACATCCGGAGTGCAAAATGAGGAACAAGCCATCTTTAGGGCGCAGGAACTAGACTTGATCTATGCTCGGTCTGGTTTGTTATATGAGATTATACTGAATGCCCCTCATTCTAGTTTCGATCCCAAGGTCAAACCTGGACCACATGTCGATGGCATTATGGGTAGTGCAAGTAAGAAACCTGCAGGTTTGGCTGTGAAACAAGTGTCTCAATTGTCAATCAACCAATCTGCCTCGAGACAAGATACGGCTTCGTCTCAGCCCGCCCAAACGGCGAATGTACTTGCTGTGCAGTCGTCCGACCAGAAAGGTAACCAGCAACCTGGACGGAATAGAAAAAAGGGTAAAAACAATAATAAGAAGGGTGGGAATAAAAATGAGAATGCCAACAATAATGACAAGAACAATAAAAATGCTGGGGGGGACAAGCAGAATAAGCGTAAGGTTAAGTTTCCTTGCAAGCTTTGTAAGGACGATCACCTCACTTACTTGTGCCCTAGGATGGATGAAGCTTGGAAGTTCATAGCACAGGGCCCAGCTGTGTTAACGAACCCTTTACCGCATAACCAAAATATGAACTCGAAGTCCCATGATCAATCTAGTGATGAAGATCCACCTGAAACTAGTGGTCGTGGGTGCATTAATATGGTCCATGCTGCGAAAGTTGTGACGCGTGCGAAAGATTATTCTTCGTCACAACCCAACCCAGGTAAAGAACCTGATCCACCAGGAACCCCTTTGCATATTGAGAAACTTGCGGACAAACCTGAAGCTGCACCTCACATTCCTAAGGGGGTACTTAAGTGTTCGGGGCATAATCCAAATGCCTGAGCTGCCCAAAATTATTCAGTTGTCGAGGACTTGGGTCATACTCCTTGTGCGATGTCTGCATTGGAGGTGCTTCAGAGTTGTCTGTCACAAAGGAAGGCTTTGCTTTTCGCTCTTGGTGTGAATGGTGATGATTCTTCCTCAGTGATCAAGTTTGAAACTGCAGGACATCAGCCTCGCTTGCCCTACTATGTGTCCCTTTTGGTGCATGTAGAATGTCTTAATATGATCGTCAAGCGTACTGTGATTGACAAGGGCGCTGCTACTTCTGTGATGTCTTTGTCTTGTTGGAAGGGTCTTGGTTCTCCTGAGTTGTCAAAGTCTACGACCATGTTAACTACTTTTGATGGGAGGTCGTTTAGGCCGCACGGTATCCTTCCTTCTCTTAAAGTCCATTTGGGGGGGAAGACCGTTGCGATAGAGGTCGAGGTGGTTGATGCGCCCCTTGACTACAATCTCATACTGGGAAGGAATTGGATGTATAGTATGCAAGCCGTTGCGTCTTCCATATTTCGCATTGTATGCTTTCCTCATAATGGGAAGATTGTGACGATTGATCAAATGTCATTCAAGAATCCACCTGTTAGTGCATCTTCGGAAGCTTCGGTTTCGAAAGTTGAACATTCCCAGCCAGCAACTGGGAGTGTCGGTGTAGGTATGTATCCTTCCCTCATGGGAACTTTTAGTTTCCCTACACCTGTCCTCATGATAGGAGCTAGTTTCAATGGTGCTTCCACGTCTACGAGATCGGTGTCTTTTCGCACAAGTCATATGGGAGATCCTTGGATTCTTCCTTCACCGAGTACTTTGAGTGATGCCATTGAGACGAGTGTGCCGTTGCCTGCAGCCATGATTGCTTACCAAGCTAATCTTCAATCTGCTGCAGTGCCTTGTTCTTCTTCTTCACGGACAGAGGAAGAAGACCCCTATGTGCTGCCTGCATGGGCAGTACAGTCTTCTCATGCCCACGATTGCCTTGATACGGTTTTCCCTTCAGAGGAAGCGATCATCGAGGCTATGTCGAGAGTTGAGCCACCATGGGAAGAACTCCATCATAGATCATATTTCCTTCCAGAGCTTGACTTGTTGGAGCATGAGGATTACAGGGAGATTCTTAGACAGAAAGTTGGTAGGCCCATGATTCCATTAAGCTCTCCTAGTTAGATGGCTGATGGAAACATGGAAAACATATCATCAACTATGCCTATCAACATTTCTCGCAACCCTGGTACGGTTGAGAATGAGTACATTGGGGCGGATTGTTCCCAAGACGAGATTCGTGAGTATACCGAGCTGTTCAAGGAATTCCGTGATGTTTTTGCTTGGTCTTACGATGAGATGCCAGGGATTGACCCTCGGATTATCGAACACGAGATTAAAACTTACCCCAATGCGAAGCCTGTTCGTCAGCGTTTATGCGCGGTAAATCCTAGGAAAGCACCCGCCATAAAGGCAGAGATAGAGAAACTATTGAAAGCTGGTTTCATCTATCCCGTTCCCTTGACGGAGTGGGTTTCAAATCCCGTTCTGGTAGATAAGAAGCAAGGAGCGATCCGTATATGCACTGATTTCCGTGATTTAAATCGTGCCTGTCCTAAGGATAACTTCCCCACACCGTTTATAGATCAGATTTTGGACGAGTGTGCGGGTAGCGAGGTGTTCTCCTTTATGGACGGCTTTTCCGGATATAATCAGATTCAAATTAAACCTGAGGACCAACATAAGACCGCATTTATTTGTCCTTGGGGAACATTTGCGTATCGGAAAATGCCTTTCGGCCTTAAAAACGCCGGAGCTACTTTTCAGCAGGCGATGACCTTGATTTTCCATGATCTCAAGTCCATTATCGAAGTATTTTTGGATGATCTCGCTGCTCATTCTCGTATGAGGATGTGTCATTATTATCACTTGAGATTGGTGTTCGAAAGATGCTGGAACTATGCTGTTAGATTAAACCCTCATAAGTGCATCTTTTGTGTGAAATCAGGTCGTTTATTAGGATTTATCATTTCGAAAGAGGGTATAAGAGTCGACCCCTTAAAAGTGGAGGCAATACTTCAGTTGTCTCCCCCGTGAAATATTCATCATCTTCAGTGTTTGCAAGGCATGGTAAACTTCCTACGAAGATTTGTTGTCAATTTCGCCAATTTGACTAGAGGTTTCATGCATCTCCTGAAGAAGGATACTCCTTTTGAATGGGATGAGCGAGCCCAGGAGTCCTTCGATGCCCTTAAGAGAGCTCTAGCATCGGCCTCGATGATTAGTCCTCTGGATTATAGCCGTGATTTCCTATTATATGTGGCCGCGTCTTTAGAGACGATTGGGATGGTTTTGGTTCAAGAGAATGAGGAGCTCCAAGAGCATGTCATATACTATCTGAGCCGAAACCTTATTGATGCAGAGATTCAGTATTCTCATGTAGAGAAGCTTGCCTTAGCCACTGTGCATGCGGTGCAGCGTTTGAGACATTATATTCTCCTTCGCCAGACTTTGGTGGTTTCCCATGTCAATCTATTTCAGTTCGTCCTCACATGTAGGATGATTGGGGGAAAATATAATAAATGGATTGTCATTCTGCAAGAGTTTGATCTCGAGTTTGTTTCGGCAAAATCGAAGAAATCGTTAATATTTGCAGAGCTCATATCAGATTTTCCGAGTGAGGCTAAGGAGTCGGTATGTGAAGATACGTTCGTTGATGAACACATTTTCTTGATCTCAACGGCTGAACCATGGTATGGTGATATCATAGTATATTTGCAAACGCAGAGGACCCCTACTCAACTCTCGCGAGATGAGCAACGTCGATTACATCACGTTTCCAAGAACTACCTCATAGTGGACAATACTTTGTACCGCCGTGGTGTAGATTCCATTTTACGACGTTGTTTAACTCACGATGAGGCTGAGGTAGTGCTTAATGATTTCCATGGAGGGGCGTGTGGTGGTCATTTATCTGGGCTTGCTACATCCCAAAATATTTTTAGAGCAGGATATTTTTGGCCGTCGATCTTCAAGGATTGTATTGAAGCGGTCAAGAGGTGCCACCCTTACCAGGTGTTTGCACGTAACATGCGCTCGAATCCTACCCCGTTGCACGCTATTATCACTGCTGGTCCCTTCACCAAGTGGGGGCTAGATTTTATGGATTGCAACCCAGATTCGGCTAGGGGGCACCATCATATCATTGTGGCTGTCGATTACTTCACGAAATGGGCTGAGGCAATGCCTACAGTAAAATCCGACGGTGAGACAGCCGCTCACTTCGTATTCAACCAAATCATCTCTAGGTTCGGGATTCTGAGAGAGCTTGTCACTGACCATGGCTCGCACTTTAAGAATCGTATGATGGAAGAATTGGCCTCCAAGTTAGGATATAAGCAAGAGCACTCCTCTTCTTACTATCCTCAAGCGAATGGACAGGTTGAAGCTGTGAATAAATCACTTAAGTCCATTCTCCAACGAACCATCGCACAAAGCAAGACGAATTGGCATATTATGTTGTATCCTGCTTTGTGGGCATACCGAACCGCGGTAAAGACTGCCACTGGTTTTTCTCTATATCAGCTTGTTCATGGAGTGGAGTCAATATTTCCGGTTGAATGCGAGATTCCTTCATTGAAGTTAGCCGTAGAACTCTTACCAGACACTTCGCCTTTGGAGGAGCATTTGGTTCACCTTGAGCAACTTTATGAGCAGCGTAGAGATGCCTTGGTGACTCTAGAGGTTAATAAGCATCGCGTGAAGGCCCAATACGATAAGTATGTCCATCTAAGAGTGTTTAGTGAGGGAGACTTGGTCCTTTTGTGGGATCAATCGAAAGAACCCTTGGGGGCAGGGAAGTTCAATCCTATGTGGCGTGGTCCTTACGTGGTCAAGCGAGTATTAGAAAAGGGTGCCTACGAGTTAGTGGATTAAGAAGGGACGACCTTGGCGGAGCCTAGAAATGGGCTCTATCTTAAAAAATACTATGCATAATCTTTAGCCAAGGTTGTTTGTTGTATATTATTGTACAGCTTTTTTGCATAGTTTGGTCTGGTTTATCGTGATCGGGTTTGTGATTAGTTTCCATTTCTTGTGGCAGATGTCAATGGAATCTCCCACCTTCGTAGGATTCGCGGATGGTGCAAGCCGTCACACTCAACACTCAGCCTCAGCTGCTTGGGTGATTTTTACTCCTATGGGTCATGTACTATCTTCAGGAGGTGTATGTCTATGGCCATCTTCCAACAATGTTGCTGAATATAGTGCCGTTATAGAGCTTCTACGGGATGCCATTTCGCATGGTGTTCTCTCTCTTGAGGTATGTCTTGATTCAGAGTTAGTAGTGTCACAGCTAAATGGTTTGTACCATGTTAGAGATCCGACGTTATTGAGGAGATTCTTACGTGTGAGATTGCTAGAACGGCAATTTGAGAACATAACATATATACACATTCCAAGAAATTTTAATCAAATTGCTGACTCATATGCTAACTATGTGTTAGATTGGCATTTGTTTCATTCATCATAAATTAATCATAAGCACAATGTTTACACATGTAAATAAATAAACCGATCACCATAAAAACTTTTTTATATATACATCAAAATGTGGTAATACATAGTGTCATAATACACAATTGGGGCTTTGAAAGCCACCATCATATACACGGTAGTACAAAATAGATACACTCCCAGGTGTCTACTCCTGTGGAGGTGGATGAGGGTTGTGATCATGATATGTCACCACGGCTCTAGCCAGCCGCCGAAATAAATGCACCCATGCATGTGGTACACCAACCACCTGTCTCTGCATAGCCCCAGGCAAGTCCTCGACTTGTGCCATGGGAATCCTGTGAGTCAGTCGCACAAAGTTGGTATGGATTCTTTGGAGTGTTCGCTCCGCATCCACACCGGTGATATCGTCTCCTCTTCCCCTCCGTCTATTACGTGGGGATCCCTCTGGTCGTCGTGGTCCCACATCTGCACATCAATCGTAGATGTCACTATGTATTATCACCCAAAAACATGTCTTTTTGATTCCATTAATCAAGAAAACACAAAAAAATTAAATACTTCAAAAATATTAAAAAGAGTAAGGGTCGAGATTCGTTACCTATGTCTCCGTATGCTGACCCTCGTGGTAATGGCATGTCTGGGTCTCCCCGGAAGTCTATCCCTGCATAAGGGTAGTCCTCTATGGCAATAATCTGTCATCGCCACCAAGGAAAAAAGTCTGTTGGATAAGGGTTGGCCACCCTACCGCCCCCCAGTCTATGCATCGCGTCTGCCCAACGTCATTGGGCCAGATCTCGAACCCCGTGGAGAGGAACATCCACTCTAGGGCTCAATCCTGGAACCCGCTCGAAGAAGAAAGTGCTCAAGATACTACTGAACCCGAAGTTTCGTATCCTACCTGCCTTCCACTCACTGAGCTGATGTTTCATGTTGCTCAATAGTGATGTGCTCTAGTCATAGATGGTCGGTGTCATACACTCCACCGCATAGAACATCAATGGCCGAGAGGCCTGATGGAGTGATGCTAAGCCTGCTATCCTGCCCAGCGTCAGTAAGATGGCCTTTAGGCCCAGTACCTGTATAGCATTGGTGGGGACTTGGCTCCCCACCTTCTCTGTCTCTGGATAGTAGTATACTGCGATGTACTCATCTATAGTCAGCCCATGACCTGGTCCTCCGCGGGCATGAAGGTTCACCGTCTCACCCCGTCGTGATAGACCTGTGATAAAATAGATATCCTCCACCTCAATGGTGAGGGACATGCCGTCTAGCTAGAAGGACTCTGAGTCTGGATCCCAATAGTCTACAAGCATCTGTAGTAGTCCTGGTTTGGCCCTCAAGCCTCCTAGGCACCAAAACTTGTAGAGTCCGCATCTTCTTAGAGCCTCTTGAGCCATTCTGTCATCCCTTACTGCGTCCTCTACATCACCATGCTCACGTTCTCGCCACTCTAGCACCATCCTGCATGAGAAATTGACCAAAATGTCCATTAGATTCATAAAAATATTAGTGCGCGGCATCATACGCGGCTGTTTTCAAAACAACCACGTATGTACGTGGTTTCAGGCCCCTTTTCCGTGTATAGACATCCCTATACACGGAAAAAACCTCGATATCCGCATGGGCCGTGGCGCTCATGTAAGTTTGGCCATTAAAAATTCATTTGACCGTGAAAATTTATAAAATTTGTATTGAAATGCAAGCTAAGAACATGAGTAAGTACCTGGAAGAATTGGTTGTGAATTCCGCCGGCTGAATCTCCTGGAATTTGCAGTTGAATATCAGAGCTCCAATGGGTAAAATTTTCAAATGATTTATATTTTTTACTATTTATAGAAAAATTTTCAAATATTTGAAAATTTTTACCCCCTTTCCTATAGTTTTGACCGTTTCTAACCTTTTTGGACCATTTCTTACCTAATTTGTGATGTAGAAGACCATTTTCAGCGACGTTTCAGCCTTTGGATTGACCCGTTCGTACTGATCTCAGGTATAATGTCTATACTGGCATATAGGTTAGGTTCACCACCATTTGCATTTTGCATGACCTTATGACCATGTCACTATATCCTTAGGTACGAACCCACTCTATTATGTCATGGAACCTTCTTGCTGCTATAGAAGTGGCATGATGTGAGTGGTAGAGACTCACCTTACATGGGTACCCTAGATAGCGCCTTATTTGCATTTGGTGCCCATGCCGATGTTTCCCCCTTTAGGGTGTGGGAGTCCGTTGTATAGTATTGCCATGACATTTAGCAAGAGCTTCATACTCCTCTTGATCCTATGCTAGCCTGTATCCCCCCGGACTCCCCTTATATCGAGTTGTGAATGCATTATCATGAGCTTTGCCTGTCTTATTGAGCTTTATGTCAGCTCCCCTGACATTGCGTTTCAGCCATATAGCCCGAGCTTGTCTCATCTCTAGCCATGCAGAGCCTTTATTTATATCTTTCGCAGCTTGATTCCTTTTTTTACCGGGAGGGGATTTTCCCCCGAGTGTCGATATCCTACACATGTATCCTTGCATTGAGCATAGGTATGTTCCACTGCTTGGAACTAGTTTGTTTTCCTCTATGACACTCGTCTCCTCCTAGTTTGTAACTATAAAGCTAGTTTATTCTTTTTTCAAGCTTTTCAAATAACTGAAAAAGACCAAAAAAATGAAAAAACCAAAAAACCAGACAAGAAAAGATATTATCTTTGGCAGCTGTCGAGTCGTGTTGCCTTCGAACAGAGCACTGTATATCACATCCATTGGTTGGGTTATAGTTTGACTTTAGGAGCTGTACTCGTTATCTGAGTTTTATCTCCATCGACTGGTTAAGCTTCCAGTCCCTATGGAGCCTTTATTGATGCCTCCTGCGTCATAGAGATGTCCCAGTTTGTATATCGAGTCTATGCTGCCTTCATTCAGTCACCATACGCCGTTATGCTATTGTTCGAAGGAAGTTAAAACCTGAATCGGCCATTCTTCAGTTATCTTGACTTTGCATATCGGCCATTCCCGGTACAATTACTGGTTCGTGCACCTTATGATAGAGTTCTTCCATATTATACAGCCTTGCTGAGTACCTCGTGTTGGATGATGGGGGGTGCCTTAATGCCCTCCTTCCAGCGGATTTCATCCCATCGACTTCAGATCATTTATTCTAGGATTGGAGTCTAGAGTCATTTTGAGTGCCTTGAGACTTGCAGTCATCAGTGGCAGGTTCTCTCGCCATCGACAGTTTTGGGAATACATCAATGTCCCCTGATCAATAGATTCTCTCAAGTGTTCGACCTCAACACATTTATTCACACTTGTTAGTTTGCACTCTAGTACCTTGATTCCCATTTTCATTATTGGTGGGTGATATCGTGTCTGTTAACGGTATACATCAATGACCGGTAATCAGACGATGGACTACTATGTTCGACCTCGACACCTCTATTCGCATAGTAGGACATGTACTCATAGCAGTTAGTGTAGAAGACCTTCCAGATTGGTGGCATCCACTATATGCTACCTCCTTGATCGTGCCAGTATTCATGAGATTTCAGCTCTCGTGACTTGTTCCGGTATATGTCAGATATTTCCAGCCACTATGGAGACCTTGATCTGTTGTATATCTTCAGCCTATGTGGAGATCATTGTACTTTGTATATCTTCATCATGGAGATTCTGATCTATGTATATTGTACGTGGCGATGACCACATATGTTCTATCATGTTTCATGCCTATTCATGGCCATTGTACTATTATGTATCCGGGACTGCTATATGTATGTGCAGTTATATGCAGAGTTGTATTATGGTATGGTCTTCCATTTGGGTACCTTCATCACTTCACTTATGGGATGGACTTATAATGTATTTCAGCCATCGTATAACCCCTCTGACCTCATACATTAGGGGGCATCTGTTATAGTGGATTTCACCACACTAGGTGAATCACACATTGTATGGCCTTCCCCTATCCCGCTGCAGACTCATTATTCCCTATGGACCATTTATTGTCTTTTGATGTATCATTGACCATCCCTAAAAACATTAGAAAAATGATATACGCGGCCTTTTCCCCGATAACCGCGTACATACGCGGATATTCCCTCTATAGTCGCGTACATCGAGATGTGTGCATAATCCAAAACTGTTGGACCGTTCGTTGTCTTGAATCCGACTCATATGACTCCTGGCCTTCCATATGCCTTGAGATCGCACGGATTCGACCTTTCAGTATCACTTTGAAAAGCTATATAAGGAACCATTGAGACATTGAAAACAATAAGAGAGAATTGAGAGTACCAAAACTATAGTCCATTGTTGCCAGAACTATACTTGAGTCTGCATCCCTTTGTCCCTTTGGAGCACTGTTGTGTTCTTCCCAAGCTTGCCTTTGTTAGTGAGCTTGCTATCGGAGTGATGGAGGATTGAGGTGGTGGAGGCCCAAGTGGGGGATTCAGTTTCTCCGGTTCACATACATGCCGTCAGAGGTTGTATCTATCTTGTAATCTCTGATTTATATTAATAGAAATATCCTTTCCTGTCCAATGATGTGTATTTGATTGAATATTTTATCCATGGGAATATGTCAAATGCTTTTACATTATTGAGTATATATTCTAGAATAGATCTAACACCATGATATATAGTATGCTTGTATTGTTTACTTATTGTTGAGGAAGTATTATATCAATTCAAGCTGAAGATTGGAAAGCTCAACAGGGATCTACTTCAACCGTCCGAAATAAGGTACGAGGTCTGATCCGTTAGTGTTAGATGTTTTATTTCTATTGCATATTGGGAAAGATTGATTTCTGGAGTCTAGCTGTCTGTTGTGGTACCCCAAGCCATAGGAATTTCTCTCCGTAACAGCCTTCCCTAAGATAAGAATTGGGTGACATTGGCTACCTCAAATCACATCCAAAGGTATGCCAACTTTTCAAATCCTCAGGCTGCTACTAGTTCTGCAAAAAAATTCAGGGATCCCATCAGCAAGTGGCAAAAGCCTTTGCTCTCTCCTTTAATGGCTCAAAGGCAGTGATTGACAGAGAGGAATTCCACGTAGATGAGGCTCTGATAGCATAAGTAATAGAGCACCCAAATATTGGGGAAAAATGGCTCAAAATCACCATCACAAATAATGTGGAATTCAGGTCTTACTTGAAGCTTGAGCACATTAATGTTGTATGAAAGGATAGCATCCCTTCAACCTAGCTTGAGGAGAAATCACAGCATTTGTTGAAAGCAATTCTAGTCTATATAACTTGTGAGGGTAGGTATAATAGGGTAATGATAAACCATTTTAAGTTAATGAACCTGTTATCTCCCAAAATAATTTATTTTTATAGTATGAATGATATGAATATCACTGATAGTTTGAAAGCCTCTGTTTTTTTATTTGGGTAAAAAATTTCACAAGTTGTAGATTTCGGTGGCTTAAGCGAGGATCAAAACATCTCATTCGCCACTAAAAATGGGTTTTCTTTGGTAGATTAAGAAGGAATGGAACATATACACCGACCACTAAAAGAACAGCAAAATTTCCCCCCCGTGTTTTTACAGTATAGTGACAAGCTTGGGAAATTACGCAGGTGCAATAAGAGCTCCAAAAACTGAAATTATATATGGAATGAGTCATTCAATGACTTATTAATCAGTTCCAAACACTTCTATTACTGTGTTTGATCTAATGTGTCGATGGGATAGTGGCTAGAGCTTCTGATTTCTGATTGGGAAGCTAGTGGTTTAAAGCTCTGACACGGCGCAAGCATTTCGGTCTAAGGTGCCGATGGGATAGTGTCTAAAGCTTCTGATTTTTTATCATGAAGCTAGTGGCTTAAATCTCCAACACAATGGTAGTGTTCTGGTCTAAGGTGCCGATGGGCTAGAGGACAGAGCTTCCGATCATTGATGTAGAAACCGTCGCAACGCTAGTAAATCGAGATGTCGACACTGTGGCAACATTCAGGCTTGGGCCGTCGATGGGCTAGAGGACAGAGCTTTAAATCGCCGATGTAGAAATCGTTGCGATGCTAGTAATTTGAGATGCTGACACTGTGGAAGCATTTAATCCTAAGGTGCCGACAGGTTAGAGTTTATAACTTCCAATCATCGACCACGGCGACAGGGTAGAAAATTTCAACGGATTAAGCAAGAAAGGTCACGTCAGTTAACCGCCGAAACACTATATTTTGGTGGGAAAAAACTAGAAACCACTTCAGTTATTAAATGTTCATTCAGTGAACTAGATCTTCACAATAGATAGACAAATAGTTAGCTAGGGTTTGAAACCCTAATTTGAAAAAACTATCAATTCTGAGTATTTTTTTGAAAACAGGTCGAGGTTTCAAGACTTGTCATCTTTGTAGAAGGTTATAAAGCCCAAGATCGATTTTATAACAAAGGTTCAAATTCAGGGATTTATAAGCCTACTATGCTTTCAGCTTCCCATTTTACTTATTCATGATATAATCTCTTTTGTTGTGATTTGTTTAGCCATCATCTCTTTCTTTACTGTATTTATGCCTGGATGTGTATTTAGGTCATTTTCAGATTGATTAAAGAGCTGATAGATGTCATCCTATTGGTTTATTAGTGCAATTTGATTGATAAATACCATCCTCATCATGATTTAGCCATCAAATTGGTGTCGTTGCTAGGGAGAAGAGAATGAAGCTTAGCTTCCTTGGGGGACGACATAGGCCCTACTTTGATTATAGACAAAGTTGGGACACTGTTTTGGTTGTAATCATCTATCTGGTGACTCCGTTGAAATAAGGCGTCTTTGAGAAGACCAAGTACCATAGAAAATCCTCAAAGCCACCAGTAACACCTGTTTCAGGTCCTGAAAAGATTATAAGAAGAGGAACAGCTTCACAAAGGTAGGCTTCCAGATCTGCAAGGGGAGCTGCATCAAGTACTTCCAGAGGCATTTCTCCTGTTATATCAAATAGAACTCCCTTTGAATCATATTCTACTGAAGCATCTATTTCTCGGGAATTTATAAGTGAATCAGAAAATTTTAGGGTTGAGGAATCTTCAAGCACTGTTTCTTGTGTAGATCCAATACCTGGTGACTCCAGTGAGATAAATCTACCACAAATACTTTCTCAGCAACCACCCACACCAATAGTATCTTCTTCTACCCTTTCCATACCCACATCCAATATGGCTACCCCTTTGACCAATATGGGAAGGATCCTCGTTGCCAGATATGCCCCTCTAAATTTGCCTAACCCCCGTTTTGCCATGCCTATTAGAGATTATCTAAAATATGTGCCTAAGTTTACTAGGGAGGGATACTTTACAGTTGAGGATCATTTAGAGCCATTCTGGAATTATGATGAGAATGTAAACATTGAACAAGAAGATGTGTGGACTAGGGTTTTTGTGTAAAGTCTAGATGGTTAGGCTAAGAAATGGTTCAAAGAGTTACCTGCTAGATCAGTGGTCGACATTGAAGCTCTAGATGAAATATTTTTGAAGCATTGGGGATAAATAAGAGACCACCTTTACTATATCATTGAATTTATCAATTTGAGGAGAGAGAATGGTGAGTCTGCTTCCAATTTCACAAAAAGATTTAACAAAATGTTCAGCAAGATCCCTTCTGAGATCAAGCCAACTGAAACTTAATCCAAAATCACTTATGCCAAAGCTTTTCATTCTAAGTTCTATATTCTTCTCAGAGAAAGAAGGCCGCTTCTCTATCACTCATGAAGTATGCTTCTATTGAAGTTGAGTCTAATATCGTTGCATCTCATAACGTTAAGGGAAAGATGGACAGGAAGAAGCAATCCTCATATCCTTTAGGGGATTCTTCATCAGAGAATAAAATGGACAAAATGTTGGATAGTTTAATAGCTGAAATGTCTAGACTTAAATACTGAGGGAAAATACATGTTAGAGGTAAAGGGACAAATGATTTTTCTCCTAGAAACCCTAATTTTGTCCCTTAAGGAAGAAATAACCCACCATCTCAGATCCTTCAAAGGGGTAGGAATCAAGCTTAGGATCAAAGGATCAGAGCTCCTTTCCAAAATGTTGTTCTAGAAGAAGAAAAAGAGCTTGCTCAGGAAGGAGGAGATGAAGAAGACAACATCAATTGCATGGAAGATGAATTCAACTACTCCTTCTTGACACAAGTAGACTATGAGGAATCCCCCATGAATCACAAGATCATTGAAGAATCCTTATATCAGGAAGATGATCAAGAAGGTTATAATTTGAGATCCAGGATTGTGGATCCTATAAAGAAGAGCCATGCCCCTGAAAAACAACCAACTTCTCATGTTAGAAATATTGCTTCTTTTACAAAAATTATTGCTACCCCTCCAAAACAGCAACAAAATCCATTTCAGCCATCTTTCCATGATCAAATCCAGCTCAAGGCTCCACCACAAGAGGTAAGAGCTTATGACAGATTATCCTATTCTTTCAATCTTGAATCAGAAATTTAGAAATTAAGAATCCATTTTCTTTTGCTAGAACTTATGAAGAATGATTCCTTCATGTCATGCATACCGAAATCTCTTCAACCAAGGACACCCATAGATGCTGACTTTGTGAACTTACAAGATGATAAGCCCATAGTAATCCTAGTTCCTATGGTTGAAGAGATGGATGAGTCTTGTCCACCTTTCTACATATCCTTGAACATCCATGACAAGATCCTTCACAACTATTTTATTGAATCAAGAGCATCCCACAACCTAATGCCAAAGGCAGTGATGGATGAGCTTGGCCTCAACATTACAAAACCCTACCATGATCTTTTCGCTTTTGACTCTAGGAAGGTCAAATGCCTAGGCCTCATAAAAGACATTGTCATAAACATCTCCCAGTTTCCTTCAAAAAACATAGTGATGGATATAGTAGTTGCTGACATCCCACCCAAGTTTTGCCTCCTTTTGTCATGTTCATGGAGTAAAAGGATAGGTGGTACCCTACAGATGGATCTTACCTATGCTACAATTCCAATGTTTGGAGGAGAAACCAAGAGACTTTACAGAGAAAATTAGTTTACCTACATTATCAGTAATGCCAAGAATTATATAAATCACCCCATCTATGAAGTAGACATAGACCTTAGATGATTCTCAATCAGAACCTATACAGCTCACAAAGCCTACCTATCAGCCACCTAAGGAACTAACCACCTCTGTCTGGAGCATGCTTTTTGATGGGGCCAGTACTCAAGCCTCAGCAGGTGTAGGTGTAGTCCTAATTTCCCCCTCAAAGGAGACTATCCATTTCTCTTACAGGCTTGATTTGAGGACTACTAACAACATAGCATAGTATGATGCACTACTGTTTTAAGTGAAGGTTTCTAAGGAAATGGGAATCATGTTCCTGAAGATATTCAGAGATGCAGATCTCATCATATAACAGGTGAACAATACTTTTCAAGCAAAGAATGTCAGATTGAAGGCATATAGAGATCAGGTATGGAAACTCAGGGAGTCTTTCATGTTTTTTGAACTCTCCTATATACCTAGAGCTATGAACCATCTAGATGATTCCCTTGCTATCTATGCAAGTATGTTCATTCCCACTTTGCCTCCTAAGTTGATCTATGAAATTGAAATCAAGTACAGGCCATCCTACCTGATAATGTGAAATTCTGGAAAGTATTTGAAAATGATGATGAACTCGATAAATTTCTCCAGGTTGTAGATGAATTTTCTGATATGCATATTGATCAGGAAAACCTAAATTGGGAAGAATCTCAGAGGCCCAAATTAAAAAATAAAATAAGTAAACAGAATATTGTTCATTTTCCTGCCAATTATACACCTCAGGGTCTAGTACCCCTTGTTATACAGCTGATTGGCACCTCTCCGTCCGAGTGCTGACATCCCTCAGGTTGGCACACAAAAGGACACATATGGATTGAGGTTTGCCCAGTTTCAT
>LPNX010064754.1:0-10962 GCA_001517045.1 Pseudotsuga menziesii | reverse complement strand
CTGACTAGAGGAGTTCAATGCTGAATGCATAATAAATCTTAGGATTTTTTTATGTAATGGTAACAAAAGTAACAATGACTTATATTCCAAACATTTAAAAACTAATGGCCTTAGCAGTCATTGGAATGAGTCTTGCAATGCTTACTTGAAATTTAATAGCGTACTCTAATGACTTGATTTATGCATATACCTACCTAAGTAANCTGACTAGAGGAGTTCAATGCTGAATGCATAATAAATCTTAGGATTTTTTTATGTAATGGTAACAAAAGTAACAATGACTTATATTCCAAACATTTAAAAACTAATGGCCGTAGCAGTCATTGGAATGAGTCTTGCAATGCTTACTTGAAATTTAATAGCGTACTCTAATGACTTGATTTATGCATATACCTATCTAAGTAAAATGGAAATATTCTTATGGATAGAGATATAGCTCATAATCAAACTTAAAGATCCATATCTTGGCAATAAGATATGTCACTCATATGATACCATTTCATGATAATCTTTTGTAGGGTCATAGGTAGATTGATAAAATCAATGTGCTCAATGGATGCTTTGATAATATTTGTTATATTATATGTGATATCTTATAAATCGTTGTGTATATGTGACTGCAAGTTAGTGACCTTGATTTATTGATGGATATAGTTANTAAAATCAATGTGCTCAATGGATGCTTTGATAATATTTGTTATATTATATGTGATATCTTATAAATCGTTGTGTATATGTGACTGCAAGTTAGTGACCTTGATTTATTGGTGGATATAGTTATCATATTGAGGATTTCATGTAATCCTATGAATACATATGGATCCATTACAATTATATTGATATGTTGATTACATACAATAATTCATGTGATCATTGCTATTGATGATATAATAATGTGATATCAATGAAATGACACCATGATAGCACAATGTAATGTACCCAAACCCTAGAAGGCACACCAAGGTTGGGTAATTAACTATATCATTGCTATTGATGATATAATAATGTGATATCAATGAAATGACACCATGATAGCACAATGTAATGTACCCAAACCCTAGAAGGCACACCAAGGTTGGGTAATTAACTATTTTAAGAAAGAAAAGGATGAATCTTATGATAAAAAAGTGGAAGTTCATCCTATAGGATTTTACTAATATGTCAAACAATTTAAGCTTTTAAACAATCAACCATTAAGGAGAATTCTATGTCAAAGCAATCTAGTTTCCAACTTATATGCATTGTAGTGTGCTCACACATATACTTATTCAACCAGACCTCTTAGTATGGTGTTTAACTATATTTTATACATATATGGATTCTAACCATGACGAGATAATCATGTAATTAAAACAATTTTACATTCCTTCTTGGATCCTCATTTCTTAGGAAAAACATTAAGCATTTATACTTTCAAAGGAGGAATGGTTTATGTACCTATTAACAGAACGTCTATATTAGTTGTTTTAGACTTCTAATCCTAACTAAGATATTATCTGAAACACCCATATATGGTCATATGGGACTCCTTTCATATTAGTACATGCATAGAGTTTAATAGCATGCACAAGTAGCCTCTACATTTCATATTTAATTCAACATCATTACAATTTCAAGTAGCACATTTATAACTNTTCATATTAGTACATGCATAGAGTTTAATAGCATGCACAAGTAGCCTCTACATTTCATATTTAATTCAACATCATTACAATTTCAAGTAGCACATTTATGACTTAAACATATCAAACTCAAGCATAACTTTTAGTGATCCTTTCATCCTACAAAAGGATTGATATGGTAAAACCATATACAACCATATGGCTAACCAATATTAGTCCCATGATGATCCATAACTTCATAAGAAATTAGTCTCATAATGCAATCATAAAAATCAACATGCTCCATGGCTTAATATAGGAAAATTTCATTCATCACATTAGGTCATAGTTTCCGCATTAGAAATCCATCACAAATCACTAGGATGANGCAATCATAAAAATCAACATGCTCCATGGCTTAATATAGGAAAATTTCATTCATCACATTAGGTCATAGTTTCCGCATTAGAAATCCATCACAAATCACCAGGATGATATGATTAGGTAAAACCATATACAACCATATGTATTTCCCTTCATGATATCTCCTAATGCTCATACACATCTTAATAGTCTATATAACTATTCACTAATTCAACACTTAAACTTACCTCTCTACAAGCTACCAATTTTCTCACAAAAGGTGAGCTTNCTAATGCTCATACACATCTTAATAGTCTATATAACTATTCACTAATTCAACACTTAAACTTACCTCTCTACAAGCTACCAATTTTCTCACAAAAGGTGAGGTTTTCATCACGAACATTTATATAATTTGAAATAATAAAATGGAAGAGATATAATAGTCTCCATGGGAACATATCCAGTAGAATATGTATAAATTAATAAAATATCATAATACTTATTTGTGTAGAGGAGCAACTGGTGACAATCAAACAAGTTTCCTCCAAGCCTTAGACACTATCACCCTCNCAGTAGAATATGTATAAATTAATAAAATATCATAATACTTATTTGTGTAGAGGAGCAACTGGTGACAATCAAACAAGTTTCCTCCAAGCCTTAGACACTATCACTCTCGAGATGAGGTATTGGAATCTCACATGAGAAAGTCTCTTCTACGATGGAAAATAATGAATGACACAAGATATATATCCTAATCAAGGCAATATAAATAAATTCTAACCCCTCTTCCTGAGTATTGTCTCCCTCTCCTCGAAAGCAAGGATAGAATCAATCGCTTCCTTTCTCATGATTGTCTCCCTCTCCTATAAAGGCAATAAATGGTGAGTCCAGTATCNCTAACCCCTCTTCCTGAGTATTGTCTCCCTCTCCTCGAAAGCAAGGATAGAATCAATCGCTTCCTTTCTCATGATTGTCTCCCTCTCCTATAAAGGCAATAAATGGTGAGTGCAGTATCCTTCTAGGGATTTCCCCCCTCTACTAGAGCACCACTTACCAAAAAAATTTAGCTCACTTGTCAGAGTTGTCCCCCTCTCATACAAGATGAGCACAATGCCTAGATACTTGTATGGGATTGTCCCCCTCTCCCTCAAGTTATAGTTCCTCTAGATGAGAATTGATATCCAAGACCAATATATTTTCTCAGAAAATCCTCTTAGATATGTAAGCAAGAATTTTTGCAAAAGTGTGCAAGAATGATGGAAAAAACTCCCTTTGGAATATGCATTCCAGTCAGAGCTATGCTCCAACAACTCCAACTTACAAGAATGAATGAAAAATTGGAGCAATTCAAATCCTATTAGGCCAATTCAAATTGCTCCAATATATTGAATCCAAATAACTTAGGAAGGAATCCCAATCACACGAGTTTCCAAAGATCACTTATTGAATCATTCAAGTTCTTAAAAGACAAACTTGAATTCCTCTTATACTGACTCTAAACCACTGACAAATACACTCCGAGTAACTATATAACTAGAATTTGTTACCATTTACTTAAACCCCCCATAATTCACTCTATGCTACCCATAAATTACTCCCCATCAATGGAGGCAACTTGAGTTCACAAGGATTGACTCCAATTCACCCTATATCAATCGCATTCATTCATGATAACTCAAATTGAATCAAAGATATCCAAATTAATTGAATATGAATTCAATTGATATCATTAACTAAGTACTACTGACCTTGGAAACTAGTTATGGAAATTAAGCCCAGAATTAGAACATTTGAACTCACAAAAATTGTCTGAAAACATGCATAGATCCACTCAAATTGGATATTGAAATTGGTGAATAACACAAAATTTAATTGAATAAGTTTACATAAGACAACCTTATAAAATAATAGTTTCTATAAATATATAATTACATTATAGATTTGAATGCCTAAGGATTCAAGTTGAATCCTCACAAACGGAGGCTTACTAAAAGTAAAAAATCCCCCCTAGGTGCATAAAACACTTTTCAAACCAGTCAAGGAGGTCATGGATTGGATGAATGAGGTATGTCAGCTGATAAGTGACAAAAATTGAATATCCTCATCCTTTCAGGAGAGAAAAATATGGAGGATGAGTTGTGCAAAAAATAAGGCATTTTCCATGTGACTACCTTTCACCTTTTGCCTTAAAAGCTGCTAACAAGTAGTGTAACTATGGATAAGGAAGGAATGAGCACTTACTATATTGGAAAGTCTATTTAGTTTTTAGAATCTTATATAGAATCTTGTGAAGAATATCCTTGAGGAATTTTGGTAAATTTTTGACCAAGTGGTGCAAGTGGATGCCAACTAGCTAGTGTAGGACCTAGGAAATTAATAAAAAAGGACTAATTAATGTATCCCAAGTATGGGAATGGGTTTTTCATTATTATAACACCCCATATTAATACTTAATTATGTGAAATATCATAAATATACTAGATATATAGAGCCTAGCAACAAGTCTTAGTCACAATTTACATATTGCTTGTCCATTAAGAAAGAAGGAAAGAGGCAAAATCACAAGGGGAAAATCCTCCCTTAAACATGGACATGATTTGTTTTTGTGAAATATTATCTTGAGTGAGTCTTCACCATGTGATCAACTATTGCAAGAAGTTATTTGAGATTTCTGAATTTGTTCTCATAGAATTCCTTGGTGAAGATGTCTACAACTTGCTTGGATGATGCATAATAGTGCAAAGCTATGACCTCATCATGCACAATTCCTCTCATGTAGTGCGTTTGGATATCTATGTGCTTGGTTCATTTCCTCTGTACTAGTTCTATTGAGATTTGATTAGTACTTTTTTTCTCACAATAAATGATCGTGGAAGTGTTAGATTCGGTCTCAAACTCTCCAAGTATACCCTGTAACTACAAACATTGAGTAGCTGCATTCACAACTCCTTTGTATTATGGCCCTATAGAATAAAGTGCAATGGCACTTTTATTTTTACTTAACCACATGATCGGTCCATCTGCAAGCATAAACACATATCCATAATTTTATTTTCTATCAATTTTATCACCTTCCCAATCAAAGTCAGTAAAACCAACTAACTCTAGGTCAGATTTTGCAACATAGTGAATCCCATGTGTCTTTGTTCCTTGCACAAAGTGCAAGATTATCTTTGTTTCCCTCCAATGGATTTCATGTGGTTAATCCATGTGTCTATATTCCACACTCATTGGATAATAAATATCAGTTAAAGCGTGAGTCAAATAGAGCAAACAACCAACAACCTGCCTATAAAATGTGTTGTTTACCAAAGGAGTTGAATTTGCTTCTTCAAGCTTAACTCCTGAGAGTAAAGGAGTCTTGATTGGTTTGGAATCGTTCACGTTGAAATTTATTAGTATTTCTGAATCATATTTGGACTGATTTACTTTTATTCCAGGTGTTTATTGAGAAATATCAATCCCCCAAAAATAGCTCAACAATCCAAAATTAGTCATAGAGAAGGAATAGTTTAATGCATCCTTTAAGGAGGCAATTCCCTTCATGGAAATTCCTGTCATCAAAAGGAAATCCACACACAAAATAATAATAATTATTGAACCCTGAATCAACTTCAAATATCCATTTGGATCAGACTTTCATCTACTAAAGCTCTATGAGAGTAGAAAGCCATCAATCTTGGCATACCAATATATGGGAGCTTGTTTGAGGCCATATAGTGATTTCTTCAACCTGAACACAAGAGATGGATTAATAAAAAAACATTATTATTTCTGGATATATATCACTTCTTTTATACATCCATGTACAAATAAACTCTTCACATACATGTGATGTACCTCCCATCGCTTGGAAGCTGCAATGTCCAAAACTAGTCTTATAGAATCCATGTTTTCCACTGGTGCAAATGTCTCATTGTAGTAAATTCCTTGGAATAGGGAGAATAACTTGGAAAATAAAATTGAATTATACTTTAGAGGAAATGCATCAGTATCAAAATTTGTCTTGAGTACCCATTTTCACTTGATTAGATTTCTCCGTGGTAGAACATTTACTAGTTCCCATGTCTCATTCTGCTGGAGTGAATGGTATTTTTCTTCCATGATTGTTTTCCATCTTGGATATTCAAATGATTATTCATAATTTTTTGGATCTGATTCAACCATCATATAACACTTCTCATCAAAGTATGGGTACTCAATATAAAGGGCACTCTCGAATTGAGATCTAGTTCCTTTAGGATCACTAGGATTCCCAGCTAGTTCCCAAGCTGCTTGAATGGTATTTCTTTCCCACTCTGGTCTTGTAGAAGTGTTAGTATCTGAAATTAATCCTCATTATCATACATATTAGAATAAAAAAACTTATTAGTGTCTTGACATACAATCAAAGGTGGTGGTGGTGAATAGGACTCTCCAACTTCTGTTGCTGGCATAGGCTCTTCTTCAAACTACACACTCCTTTCAATGAAGTATTTTTGAGTTATCAAGTTGATTATATGATACCCTTTAGAATATTCTAAATATCCAATAAATAGGCATTTTTGACTTTGGGTTTCCAAATCCTTCCTCTTTTATGGTGGAATTCTATCCCAAGATTTAGAGCCAAAAATCCTGAAGTGGGACACATCAGCATTGTGTCCACTCCAAGATTTGAAAGGAATGACTCTATCAAGATATTTGTGAGGTACCCTATTCTAGATATAGGATTCATATTTTATTTCTTCAGCTAAAAATTTTGGTGGAAAAGGTTTAGAATCCATCATGTAAGTGGCCATCTCCTTGAGAGATATATTCTTCCTCTTAGCAATACCATTCTCCTGAGGTATGTAAGGAATAGAGTTCTGCATATGGATACCTTCATATTTACAATATTGTATAAATTCAAATTTGACATATTCATCACCATTATCAGATATGATGGCCTTGATATTTCTTCCATACTGGTTCTCAGCTAAGGCTTTAAAACCCTTGAAGAGGTAAAAAACTGTTGGAGTTTGCTTTGGATTCAACATGACTATGCATTGGAGTATGTTGAACCATGGATAATTGAGCATTATATCCAAATTTTCAATATGCTCCTGTTCAGCTATTGGTTACAGTATGCTGCACACCTCCATTTTTTATGAAATTTTAGAAACATATATGTTTTTTCCTTTTAGATTCAAAATATGAAAATTTTCACAAGAATATATAATTTTTTCTATTTTTTCATATTATAAGTTAATATGACAATATTTTATGGTTTAATGCATTCCTTATTTATGCCACACATCTTTTCCATAATTACTTGTGTCAATGTTGTTTACATTTATCCAATTTACTAAGTGGTGAAAAGTGGTTTTCATATTATAAGTTAATAGACAATAAAATCTCCTTTAATAATGTTTGGTTATCTTATTTTAAGTGTCATATTTGGTTTTTACATTTTCTTAGTAGTATATGCTCAATGGAAAAGCTTAAGAGAGATCAAAGAAATCTTGATAGAGATCATAGAAAGTATATGGGCCAGTGTTACAATAATAGATAGAAAAAATTGGCAAAGAAGTATTTCCCTATGTTTTATATATTTGAGTGTCTTATCTCCTTAGTATTATAATCTTGGGCCTTTATATTCAAGTAAAACGAGTCTCTCTCTATCTAACAACAAGATGTTAGTATGAATACAAATGTTTCAATCTCTCCATACAAGAAGAGGGATACGAGGGAAATGGTTACCAAATAAATATTTATCTTTTTTTCTCATGCAAGGAACTAACTTCCTACTTTTGAAGTTTTAGGTTGTGAATCTATCAGGGAACTGGTGAGTAAAATGATCTCCCTCGTATAGCTTACAAGGAAACTTAAGTTTGCACTTTGAATGACCCATTTTCTCAATGGTGTCAACATGACTAGTAGTGGCTGACTGTTTGCTCTTAGCATGATCTATAGAAGCTTAGAGTTCCCCCCCAGCATGACCACAAGAGGTTGGGTGATTGGGTCCAACCTGACTAAGAGAGACCGTTTTTTTTAAAAACTCCATAATTTTCAAAAACATGATGACCATGAAAAAAAAATCTTCACACCTCTGCGATGGAAGGGTATTTATAAGTAAGGTGGTCTCCCTCACAAATATTACAAGGAAACTTGGGCTTTTGTTTAGAACAATTAGTATTTTCAACAGTGTCAACATGACTTGCAGGGGCTAAATTTTTCGCCTAGCATGAACTTCAGAGGCTGGGTGGATGGATTCAACATGACCTGCATAGGTTGGAAGGGGAGGTTCAACTTGACATACATAGGTTGAATGGGCACCCTCAGCATGAACTGCAGAGTTTGAGTGAATGGATCCAACATGACCTAGAAAGGTTGGAAGGATGGCATGATCTATAGAGGATGGATGGTGAAGATCAACTTGACTTACAGAGTTTGAAAGGGTGACCCCTTTCTTATGTGTCTTCTTCCTATTCATCCTTCTTTTACTCCTTTTAGACTGCCAATTACTAGTATCAATACTTTCACCACATCAGGTAGAAGGAGGAGGATAATTAGATACAAGTGAATGGGAAGTAGTATTTTGATGCCCTTGATATAAATATCTTACTTAAGAAGCACCATGATCATTCATTATAGTTGGAGTGGGAAACAACCACATTGGTAGCCCTAGGGTGAATCCAGGTAGATTCAAAGTGGTCAGCAAAGGAACAACAACATACCCTATGAGAGGAAAAGTACAAGGAGTTCCCAACATGGGGATATCTTGTTTGGTTTTCAAAATGGTGTTAGCCATAGTTTCAAAAATAGGAGACAAAGTTTGAGTTTTATTGAAAATCAAAAGTACAAAACACACACCTGAAGGAAATCTAAGTATAGACAAATCACACAACACTCACTAAAAAATTGCTAAAGCCAAACAGACAAATAGGTATAATATATTCCTTCTAGAAGAAAGATAATATACAGTTACTTGGTGTCATTGTAGATGTTCTTAGACACAAGTGAAGGAATCACCCAACCACCCTCCCACACCTTCTATCCAGGTTACCTTCCAAGCCTGTCCAAGGTAGACCAGAAATAACCTTTCGATATACTTGTGTATGAACCCTAACATGTGAAAGATACTAAAGAATACCACAACTATAGTGAGAGTTGCAATCCTAATTCATACACATGGGCAGGGTATCAAAGCTCAAAACCGTGTCAACAATGGCACTGCACATGGCCCAAGAGGTGGTATTGACAGAAGTCCCCATATGCATAAAAATATTGGTCTACGCTTTGACAAGGAATCAAAGTTTTATCTCCTTAGTCTAAGTCTCCATGTTGCCTCATGCTTAACTCCCATTTGAGAGGAGCTTCCCAGATACAACCGACATAGAAGAGGATTTACCTAGAGATTGGACAACTACAACTGAACTCAAATACTTGTGGAGAGTTGAAAATCCCTGATCCACAAGTATAGCCTAAGATAGTTGGTGTAGGAGCTTAAAGAATAAAACTTACTAATAATTTTTTATTATATCGTTCATTTTAAAAGGCTTTTTTTAGTCAGAGGAAAATGGCTTGAAATTCATGTTGGTGTTTTCACTTAAAGTTGAAACAAAATGAATAACCAAAGAGAAACAAAATGAAAAAAGCAAAAACTATTCCCTTCCTTTTCAAATATAAACTTGAAAGCCACAAAATAATATTTTATTTTAAATCTTTGAATTTTTCTTTGAAAACTGGCAAAAAGAAGCACTAAATGCAAAAAGTATAAAATAATTTTGTCTTTTCTTTTCAAATAACTTCAAAAAACTATAATGCAAATAAATGAAACTTGAGAAATTTGACTAATCCAAACATATAAGCAGTGAAATGAGGCAAAAAGACCCAAAGTGACCTACTTCAACCAGAAGGACGAAGATTGGAACAAGTCATGACTTGGAGGAACTATGAAAATTAAAAAGTTCACTAGATCTAGAAAAGAAGAGTAACAAATTGAGACCACAAGAAATGGTTCAAAGTATAAACCATTCAAGGACCTAATCACCACACCTCAAACACAAGCACTCAACCCTACAGACCAAGTAGGAGGACTGCTAACACTTCACAAATGAAAGAAAATCAAACACAAAATCTCAAAGACTTGACGAACAAGAAAATTGCGTGACATATAGACCTCAGAATCATAGAGTCATGTCATAAACAAAAAACTTCCAAGCGATCCACAAGAAAAAATATAGGGACAAGAAAATTCTATTGAAACCATAGACTATTACAAGAAACACTCGAGTGTTCATATAGACAACCCGCGTATGACACCCGACTATCTAGACTGCAACCTGCATGTACAAGGGTACACATGCGACTATGCACATAGAAACTCGCGTGTTCTGCTAAAATTTTAAAGGGAAAAAACTAGCAAAGTATTTTGAACATAACACACTATGAATCAAGATGTAAGATACAAACATACACACCCAGAATCAAAATCAAAACAAAGACTAGTAAATGATCCTACAAGATGGACCCACAATAAGATGGAATCCCCAGTGGATTCATCAGTTCAGTTGTACAGGAAAATACACCCTTGTAACCTATATGGACAAAGATATCTCTCCTACTCAAGTCAATACAAATTAATTCTAAACCCTCTTCTTGAGTATTGTCCCCTTCTCCTCCGAGGAAAGGTTAGAATCAGTCGCTTCCTTTCTTGCGATTGTCCCCCTCTCCTATTAAGTCAAGAAATTGTCATTGCAGTATCCTTATAGGGATTCCCCCCCTCTACCAGAGCACCAATTACCACAAAAACTTAGCTCACTTGTTACAATTGTCCCCCTCTCCTACAAGATGAGCACAATTCCTAGATACTTGTTTGGGATTGTCCCCCTCTACCTCAAGTTATATATCCTCTGGATGAGAATTGATATCAAAGACCAATAGAGTTTCTCAAAAAATACTCTTAGATATCTAAGCAAGAATCTCTAAAAAAGTGTGCAAGAATGATGGAAAAATATCCCTTTTGAATATG
>LPNX010064733.1:72014-193321 GCA_001517045.1 Pseudotsuga menziesii | reverse complement strand
AAGCCCCAAAAATAAATTATTGATTATTTTAATTAATAAATTGATGAATAATGGAGCAAATCCAAAATCATAGATCAGTGGATTCTCAGCCAATTTGATTGAAATCAATTAGATCTGAAGCAGATTCACTGGATCTGACAAATCCTTGACAGAAGGAGGTGATCAAATCAGATCCAGAGTTGATCAAATCAGATCCAGAGTTGATCTTCAGCATCCTTTATGGGGAATTTCGCCCGCCCTCTCTCCTCAACACGTTTTGGCTCATTTGGATGAGTTTTGGTGGATGCTTCAGTCAACAAGTTGAGGTGTCAGTCAGATCAGCTCTCTGATTAACAGTTGCACTCAGTGAGACTTAGATCTGGCTCAGTTAGACACAGATTGGGCATTGATGGACTCTCCATCAACATATTTGGTCTATCTCCTTGGGATTTGTGCCCCCCCTAGGCTGGATCTCCTGCTTTTTGTATATATCCAAGCACATCTCCCTCTTCCAAGCTAGTTAGAACTGGGATTGAGGTGTTGCTGCTATTGTATTGTTGTAATTCTTCATTTGAAATAAATAAAATATTTGGAGGCAATATGGTGTGGTTCCATTACATGTGTGGATGATTATTGCCATTGTTTTACTGAGGTAACATGTATCTGTGGTCATTTTTTGCTAATTTCTTGTAGATCTGTGGTTAAGATTGGTAATTAGCTTATTAAAATATTGATAGGAAAGGTGTTGTTCAATAATTTTGTTGAATGTCACTCTCCTTTTATGCATGTTTAGGGATCTATATCTAGCATGTCCTATAAGCTTATATGCATGTTATCTTGAATCTCTTTGTATGTACTAATCGGATCTCACAAGTTTCTTGGTAAGTTCTTTGATTTCAGCTGAGTTGTAGGTTCATACCTTGGAGAGGATGCTGATATAGTTTGTTTCTTCATTCTCTTCAAAACCTTCCAAAAGTAATATTCCCTCGACATTCCACCTGAAAGCTCCATTGTGGATCTTCAAGGAAAACAACACTTTTCTCCTCTTCTTCCTCCCTCAAAATCAACACTTTACCCGGTTACTTTTTCAGTTCATAGCTGTGATTTCATTTGGATATGTTTCATCAAATTAAAATATACATAGATATGATATTTCATAGATCATATCCTAGATCTTTCACTTAAAAAAAAGTTTCATAAGCATCCTAGATCTAGCTGTAGGGAAATCGTCTTTTCTGCATGAAAATTTAAAGGAAATTTGTAGATCGCATGCATTAGATTTCCTTTCGCAGTTATAAAATTCAATATTATACAATATCAGTGCATATTTGTTGGCTGCACAAACATCAAGCCAAGATCCCAAGGAAATCTTGCTTTCCTTGGTTCCTTTTCTGCCTGTTTAGCTAGTTTTAACTTCATTTTTTGTGAGATAAAGTAGGCTGATCCAAAGGTACTCTTAAAGTAATTTTGGGCATATGTTATTCTAATATGCTCTCTGTCTTTTAGCAGGTATGACATAAAGGAAAATAAGCTGCTGTCCGAAGTGGTCTCAGGAGCGTTCAAATCCCCCCAAGGGTCTCCCTTTTCATTAAAAACTCAAAAAATTTCCAAAGTTGTAAAATCTTGGTTTCAGCCTGTATAAGGACCAAGAAGTTTCTGATAATTTTAGTGCACTAATTCTGTAACCAATAATAAATAAAATCATTTTTTGGAATAGGCTCTTTCGAGCCCATTCCCCATCCCCCCTGGGGGGATTTGCGTCGATGTCCTTTTCGTCGCTTTCTGTTTATTTATTTTTTAAATAGCATTGATCTAATTTGCAGGGTAGTATAATATATTTCATTATTAATTCCATACTCCATATCTTACATTTCGAAGTAATCATAATACTTACCCCACGATTTCCCGATTGACTCGAAAGGGGAAAGAGATTCGTGGTAGGATTAATTAAGAAACGAGAATTTTGTATTTGTTTGATTTTTTCTATCATTTGTTTATCAGAAATTATAAAATTAACCCCTTCTCGATTCCCTGATTGAGATCCACTTGGATCGAAAGAGGTTCTTGGAGGGTTTTCTTTTAAACAAGAACACTCAGTTTAAAACTTATTAAAATTTACAAGACTCCAGTGTGTATGCTCTACACTTGGATGCAGTTCGTCCGATAAGTCAAGATATATCAAAATAAATTGGGTGACTAGCATAATTAGGACTCACTCTCCCCAATTGACAAACCATCAGGTGAAAATCCAACACCTAGATCAAACCTCTACGGTGGAAAAATACCCAAAGGAAGCGGGAACTTCTGAAAAGTGACCTTGGGGCGCCGATCTCTATCACACCCTAACGGGTGCGTTATGAACAATAGCCCCAGAGACTCCATTTCAGCCCACATATTCCTTGCAGGTATCCGTGAAGGTTTAGTTTTGGACATACTCCAAGTACTCTCGGGTATATCTGGAGTCCCCCCTGTGCCTAATTTAATCAACTCATACTTCAATTTTAACTTAAAACATACCAAGATGCAATCGAAAAACATTCACTCAAAGCACATGCAATCACATTGATCTTATTGATTTGACTCCATTTTAAGGCACTGGTCATTTTTGCTTCATATATATATTGTGTATCAGCTTTGTGCTTTCGTGTGTTTATTTTAGTATCTCGTCATCTTTAATTGTCTATAGTTAAAATATTCAAACTCCTAAGTAACTGATTCAGTTTAACATCATCACACTAAGAAATCATCCTTATTAACTTAATAGGGTCTACCCCCCTTGCCTTCGTTAGGAGTTGAGCCTAAACGGAGGAGTCAAGAACAAGGTGACAGCCTTGACTCGAGACTTTCCCCCAAGGACACACCGAGTGGCTTGAAGATTTCTGCCACGTGATCTAGGTGTGTGAAAGGTGGCAACACTTTTTGGCGCCGTTGCCGGGGATAAATCTTTTTATTCCCGAGTACGACTTTTGTTTTCTTCCTTTTTGTTTTTTCTTTGTTTGATGAATGCTTAGAGTAGATCTTTAATTTTCATCTGGCGACTCCACTGACCTTTTTTCCAGTTTTATTTTTTCAAAGAAAAGCAAAGAAATAATTTTTGTGAAAAGATTTATAAATGCTTATTTTTCTGTTTCACATGGTGACTCCATTGAAGGGATAAAACCATGTTTTCTCATAAACTTGTGAAGTTTTGTTGTGTGTAGATGAGCCCATGCAACATGTTAAAACCTTTAAAGCTCATCACTTGACAGCTCCACCTTGTCAGTACAAGGTTTTCAAATGGATACTATTTTGGATAAATTAAGGGAGAAATATGGTGCCCAGTTAACCTTAACATTTCAACCTATCGATTTCTCAAACATCCCTGGTTTTCCTAACTATTGTGATGGTTTGGGGGATGCATATAACTGGCTTCCACCATTTCATGGAGATTATGGTGATTCAGCCATCTGGCATGTCAAATCTTTCCTTCAGTTGATTGCTGACTTCAATATTATTTATGAAGACCATATGATGGAAATGTTTGCTAGTACTTTTCGGGGTGAGGCTTGTTATTGGTTCTATCAAGGCCTTCCTGATAAATGTATAACTTCTTTTCCAAGCTTCCTTTGGATGTTTTTAGAGCAGTGGCATGATGGCAGGGGTAGTATGAATGGTTTAAAAAAGTTCCTTGAAAAGATCTGTACCTTCTACCTATCTGGGACAGAGTGTCACACGGAAGCATATGATGGACCTTTTTCCATGATACAAAGTATTGAAGACTTGGAATCACTTCTTGAACATTTCAGTAAAGAGGAAGTCCATGATACTTCCATAAAAAAGCATCCTAGAGGTTATTTAAGAAATGAAGAAATTAAGCGTCTTCTTAAAGAAAATGAGGTATCTACCAATGCACAACAAGATTCCGAGGAAGGGAAAATCCAAAATGATCATATTGAAGAGCTTCAAGAGGAGCCCATAATGGAACACAGTGTTGAAGACTCTCCTCATGTCACCATAGCTGAAGACAATGAAGATTTGGTGTATTCTCAAGTGTGTTGCAATGCTGATACTTTTCCAGAAATCCCTCTAGAGAAATCCACTAAGCAACACATACCAAGTGATCCCATTGAGTATGTCCAAAAGGTTTCCTTGATTAAAGATAATATTGAAGATCCTCTTCATGATATCATAACAGAAGCCTGTAAAGAAACTTATGATAAGATCACTACAGTGTGTGGTGATACTAGACCTTGTTCTCCTCATGTTGATGAAGGTTTGGAAAGTTTGTTGCCTTGTAACATTTTATTTGAAGAACATTGTTATGAATACAAGGAAGACATGGATAGGCAAGAGCATGATGCCATGGATGAAGAGTCCCCCACATATGACATGGATGGGAGTGATGACTATTGGAATTTCATAGATAATCCATCTTGTGAAAATCTTATGGAGAATCCCATCCATGATATGTACAATGATGGGAGTGTCTATTCAAAAATTTGTGGAAGTCCAATCTACGATACATCCATAGAGGGAAGCACAGATCTGGATGCCTGGAAAAACCTTAGTATGGAAGAGGAGCATTCAGAATTTTCACGTGATCATTCAAAATCATACCATATAGAGCTGCACAAGGGTATCAGTAATGAAGACATTGAGAAACAATATTGTGAAAAGTCGGATGTGATGCAGTCAGTGGAAAATTAGTCTCAGCCATCCTTTTCACATATAGAGGTTCCTTATGATTTGGAGCTACTTGGGTCTTGTGCAACAAGTTATCATTTGATAAGCCCCGATGATCAATATGATGATGTAGTCAGTCTACCTCATCATTCTGATTGGTATATCAGTCCTATCCAGTCATGGATAAAAGTATCCTGCATGAGCACATACAAGTTTGGGAAGAATTTTTATGACAGTGTTCATTCCTATGATCTCCCATCCATCCTGCCCATCCTGAATCATCACGCAGGTTTGCATTTTCTAAATAAGGTATTCTTACTTTGGCTGGTAACCAAAGACAAGGAAAAAAAATTTATGTTAATAAAATGCTTAGGTGGTTACATTGGATTTCTGATTACACTTAACCCTTTTTATATCATGCTTAGAGTAGGAAAATAAGCTCCTTGAAAGAGGGCATTTACTTTCTGCATTTCTACTTAGCTATAATAAAACTTTGCTTCTTTTAGTTAGTTACACTTGTTTTGTTTAAATAAATCAGCTTAATGGTTCATTTGGTTTTTTATAAAACTTGTGCTACTGAGGTTTTTCTTGTCAAATTGAGATGTTTTTACAGGGTATATCAACCAGAGATTCTGGTGTTCTCGTATCCTCTCCTTACCTCAAGACCAGATCGAGCACACGTCCCATATTTGGAGCCAGAATGTTACCACCTAAGTTGTACTTAGTGATTTTTATCAAGTGATCCTTGTGAACCGGACAGGGTTAACTTGTTCAGACTTCAAAAAGACCTTTCGAAGTACTTCTGGGAAGTGCTTGTTGTATCATATCACATGTTCATACCCCATGGGGGAATTGTAATAAATGTTCTAGCATGATAGTGTCTGTAAAAGACTCGGTCTCTTAGACTTCATTTGTCAATACGATCAGCCCAGGGTGTTTTACCCTTGGTTATTATTGGTTGTTGAATAAACGACTGATAATTTCTGAGTTTTTCACTCCATACCTCCAAAGTTGGGGTGGTCAGCTTGGCATTTAGTCCTATGGAGGGTATTAGAGTCTATGTGTCAATGTATAAACATGCTAGACATCATTTTTGAGTCATATGAACATGTCTAAGTCCCCCTAGGTGTTTTTCAATTTTTCAATTTTTTAGTTTTTTCAGTGTTTTTTATTAAAATTTAATTTTTCCAAAACTTAGGCTATTTTTTAAATAGTTTAATTGGAAAAATTGATTTTGTAATAAAAGTGGGCCAAATAATCGGTTTCAGTCATGTAGGTGCTCATTTTCAAGCTAAGAGCACCATGTAAACCCATGGACCCACTGTTTCCTAGTTTTGAGTGATTTTCCATCACTCAGGTCAGAAAGCCCCAAAAATAAATTATTGATTATTTTAATTAATAAATTGATGAATAATGGAGCAAATCCAAAATCATAGATCAGTGGATTCTCAGCCAATTTGATTGAAATCAGTCAGATCTGAAGCAGATTCACTAGATCTGACAAATCCTTGACAGAAGGAGGTGATCAAATCAGATCCAGAGTTGATCTTCAGCATCCTTTATGGGGAATTTAACCCGCCCTCTCTCCTCAACACCTTTTGGCTCATTTGGATGAGTTTTGGTGGATGCTTCAATCAACAAGTTGAGGTGTCAGTCAGATCAGCTCTCTGATTGACAATTGCACTCAGTGAGACTCAGATCTGGCTCAGTTAGACACAGATCGGGCATTGATGGACTCTCCATCAGCATATTTGGTCTATCTCCTTGGGATTTGTGCCCCCCTAGGCTGGATCTCCTGCTTTTTGTATATATCCAAGCACACCTCCCTCTTCCAAGCTAGTTAGAACTGGGATTGAGGTGTTGCTGCTATTGTATTATTGTAATTCTTCATTTGAAATAAATAAAATATTTGGAGGCAATACGATGTGGTGCCATTACATGTGTGGATGATTATTGCATTGTTTTACTGAGGTAACCTGTATCTGTGGTCATTTTTTGCTAATTTCTTGTAGATCTGTGGTTAAGATTGGTAATTAGCTTATTAAAATATTGATAGGAAAGGTGTTGTTCAATAATTTTGTTGACTGTCACTCTCCTTTGATGCATGTTTAGGGATCTAGATCTATCATGTCCTATAAGCTTATATGCATGTTATCTTGAATCTCTTTGTATGTACTAATCGAATCTCACAAGTTTCTTGGCAAGTTCTTTGATTTCAGCTGAGTTGCAGGTTCATACTTTGGAGAGGATGCTGATCTAGTTTGTTTCTTCATTCTCTTCAAAATCTTCCAAAAGGAATAGTCCCTTGACATTCCACCTGAAAGCTCCATTGTGGATCTTCAAGGAAAACAACACTTTTCTCCTCTTCTTCCTCCCTCAAAATCAACACTTTACCCGGTTACTTTTTCAGTTCATAGTTGTGATTTCATTTGGATCTGTTTCATCAAAGTAAAATATACATAGATCTGATATTTCATAGCTCATATCCTAGATCTTGCACTCAAAAAAAAGTTTCATAAGCATCCTAGATCTAGCTGTAGGGAAATCGTCTTTTCTGCATGAAAATTTAAAGGAAATTTGTAGATCGCATGCATTAGATTTCATTTCACTGTTATAAAATTCAATATTCTACAATATTAGTGCATATTTGTTGGCTGCACAAACAGAAATCCAAGATCCCAAGGAAAGCTTCCTTTCCTTGGTTCCTTTTCTGCATGTTTAGCTAGTTTTAACTTCATTTTTTGTGAGATAAAGTAGGCTGATCCAAAGGTACTCTTAAAGTACTTTTGGGTGTATGTTATTCTAATATGCTTGCTGTATTTTAGCAGGTATTACAGAAAGGAAAATAATCTTCTATCCAAAGTGGTCTCAGGAGCGTTCAAATCCCCTTAGGGGTCTCCCTTTTCATTAAAAACTCAAAAATTTTCCAAAGTTGTAAAATCTTGGTTTCAGCCTGTAAAAGGACCAAGAAGTTTCTGATAATTTCAGTGCACTGATTCTGTAACCAATAATAAATAAAATAATTTTTTGGAATAGGCTCTTTCGATCCCATTCCCCATCCCCCTTGGGGGGATTTGCGTTGGTGTCCTTTTCGTCGCTTTCTGTTTATTTATTTTTTAACTAGCATTGATCTAATTTATAGGGTAGTATAATATATTTCATTACTAATTCTATACTCCATATCTTACATTTCAAAGTAATCATAATATTTACCCCACGATTTCCCGATTGACTCGAAAGGGGAAAGAGATTCATGGTAGGATTAATTAAGAAACGAGAATTTTGTATCTGTTTGCTTTTTTTCTATCATTTGTTTATTAGCAATTATAAAATTAACCCCTCCTCGATTCCCCGATTGAGATCCACTTGGATCGAAAGAGGTTCTTGGAGGGTTTTCTTTTAAACAAGAACACTCAGTTTAAAACTTATTAAAATTTACAAGACTCCAGTGTGTATGCTCTACACTTGGCTGTGGTTCATCCGATCAGTCAAGCTGTATCAAAAGCACTTGGGTGACTAGTATAATTAGGACTCACTCTCCCCAATTGACAAACCATTAGGTGAAAAGCCAACACCTAGATCAAACCTCTACGATGGCAAAATACCCAAAGGAAGCGGGAACTTCTAAAAAGTGACCTCAGGGCGCCGATCTCTGTCACACCCTAACAGGTGCGTTATGAACAATAGCCCCAGAGACTCCATCTCAGCCCACATATTCCTTACAGGTAGCCGTGAAGGTTTAGTTTTGGACATAATCCAAGTACTCTCGCATATATCTGGAGTCCCCCCTGTGCCTAATTTAATCAACTCATACTTCAATTTTAACTTAAAACATACCAAGATGCAATCACAAAACATTCACTCCAAGCACATGCAAGCACATTGATCTTATTGATTTGACTCCATTTTAAGACACTGGTCATTTTTGCTTCATATATATATTGTGTATCAGCTTTGTGCTTTTGTGTGTTTATTTTCGTATCTCGTCATCTTTAATTGTCTATAGTTAAAATATTCAAAATCCTAAGTAATTGATTCAGTTTAACATCATCACACTAAGAAATCATCCTTAGTAACTTAATAGGGTCTACCCCCCTTGGCTTCGTTAGGAGTTGAGCCTAAATGGAGGAGTTAAGAACAAGGTGACAACCTTGACTCAAGACTTGCCCCCAAGGACACACCGAGTGGCTTGAAGATTTATGCCACGTGATCCAGGTGTGTGAAAGGCGGCAACACCTGCAAGAAGACTGGCTGTAAATCTGAGTGTATCATCTGCTAAGGCTATGAGGTCATAAGCCCAACCTCCTCTCTATAGCTTATACTTGCTAACTAGAAGCGTTGGTAGCTTAGTATCCTTTCTTTTCCTTGATATCTGTGTCTGAGGGTCCTTACCATTTTTGGACAGCCCAGTGATGTGGTGTATCAAATCGACTTTCAGATCAACCCTGTTATCCAGCCAGAGGTGACCTCCATGTACACAGGAAAGTAGCACACGCACCACAACATTAACCTCTGTACCTCATCTGAAATGTGGTATTCTCAACAAATTGAGCAAGCCCAACTGCTCAAGAATCTGGATATGTTCCATAGGAACAAACTCATCTGCACCGGTCCTCGGGTTCCTCTTAACCATAAGATACTGATCCGACCGAAACTGAGGATATGTCTTACCGTCTCCAAGGTTATAGTCTATAAATTTGAGAGCAGGGACATATCCTAACAGTTCTCCATCTTCCTTTACGCGAGGATCAATCGACGGTAGTGGAATAGGAAACTTAGCACCCTTGGGAATGGTTACCTCTGGTGAGTCCTCGACTCATGGCAAAATGTATACTGTTGCCACATGAACTTCTTCTTCCTACTCTGAGCTGGACTCTTCTACTATCTGAGCTTGACTCTTCATCCTTGGCATCTGCCTGACCTATGTTGCACCTAATTTCACAATATTGGGCAGTGTCGTCATAGTATAATTGAGGCCACCACGCTTAAATCATTGCACGACGTCTTCTAAAGGCTCCGTGTCGAACATAAACCGACCAGTGCGATACTTTGGGCTGGCAATGGCGGTGAAAATGGGGAAACCAACACTCTGTAACTGGAGTATCTCTGCACAGGAAAACTCTACAAATTACTCTATAACTCTCAGAAATCGCAAGAGTAACCCTTCTGTTTGAATAAATCTGTGTATTTGTAATGAAGTCGGTAATCTCTGAAACAACATTCTCTTAGGCTGGACCCGTTGGCGACATTTATTGCATGAACAAGACAACACCCCATGCCTCGCTCCTCATTAATTGCTGAAAACCCGTTCAAATTTCCCTCAAAAATTGTGCGCAAGCTGCGGTCTCGACCAAGATTTACCAAATCTAGGACAATCATTGTGTTGTTTCCAAATCTAGGACAATCATTGTGCTATTTCCAAATCTAGGGCAACATATACTTGTCATATCTACATTAATTGCTTGTCAAAAGGCGAAGTGACTGGCCCTCTTTCCCTTTCAAAATCGTCTTTGTAGCACGGGGAACATCGCCTCGCTGTGATGTCATGCCGCATCGTCTTGGACCAAAAAGTTGGTGTGAAACTATGCAACATTGAAAAACTCTGCAATTGTCCTATGACTTGCGCAAAATAAACTTTCCTGCTGCGATTCCTCCTACTTAGAAATTTTTCACCTGGTGTAGACTAGTTATGGGTGCGATGCCTCCTTTCAACTACACTGGACATCTGCACCACCTAGTTCTCTGAGTTAGGGTTGGGAGGTGGAGTGGTTATCACTATAAAGCTTAAGCCTATTGCCATTAATAAAAGTAGGAACAAGTTCCCCGTTCAGTTTACTGAGCTGAACGACACCTCCTTCTGTGACTTGTTGAATCTGATATGGCCCCAACCAATGTGTCTTGAACTTCCTTGGAAACTTAACAAACTTGCTATCATAAAGGAGCACTAGGTCTCCAATCTGAAAAATATTGCTCTTGATGTGCCTGTCATGCCAAGATTTTTCTCATGCCTTCTGCACTTTTTGATGAAATCCTGCGATGAATCTGTCTTCTTCTAAGGCAAGCAGCTGCGCTAATCTTTCATTCATCGTATCTGTATCAGCCATCTCGGTAATTTGAGCAATTATTAAAATGGGAATAATATATTCCATAGGCATAACAGCCTCTTGTCCATACACCAAGCTGAAAGGTGTGTGTCCTGTGAGTTTCTTGCGTGTAGTCCTATAAGCCCATAACACAACATTAACCCTGAGGTCCCAATCATCTCTTTGGTTGTTACAGATCTTAGTAAGAGCATTTTCTAGAATCTTGTTAAAAGCCTCCACCATACCATTAGCTTGTGGGTGGTAGGGAGTGCTCTTATGATGCTGTATATGAAATTCCTCCGTCAAGGCCTCATAAGTGTGATTCAGAAAGTGTGTGCCTTGATCATTTATCAAAATTGTTGGACATCCAAATCTACTTATGATGTTTTCAAAAATGAACTATGCAGCTGTAGCAGCATCACAATTCCTTACTGCTTTGGCCTCTGCCCACCTAGTGAGGTATTATGTTCCTGTGATGATGTATCTTGCACCAGTTCATTTCCCTGGTGGATTGATAGGACCCACAAAATCTATAGCCCACTTGTCAAATGCCCGCAACTTAATCTATGGTCGCAGCGGAATTTCATCTCTCCTCGAAGGTTTTCCTACCCTATGGTAGATATCGTAGCATCTGCAAAACTCCTTAGTGTCTTTATGCAAAGTAGGCCACCATAATCCTGCAGCTAGAATTTTCTGAGCAGTCAGATTTCCTGCAAAATGACCTCCTGTGGTACCTGAATGTGCTTCTCTGATAATGGCCTCTTTATCGTGAGGCATAACGCATCTGCGTAGGACTTCATCTGGACCTAACTTGTATAAATGTCCTGCGATCAAAGTGAAATATGTTTCTTTAACAACTAACTATTTCTTTCGCTGCTTATTAAACTCAACTGGTGCCCACCCTATAGTGAGAAAGTGAATAATATCTGCGTAATACTCATCGGCGATCTGGATAGAAAACAATTGCGCATCTGGCAAATTATCCTCTAAATTACTTGGTTCTTCTCCTGATTCTATCCGCGACAGATGATCAGGTCCTGCATTTAATCTCCCTGGTTTTACAATAATTTCAAAATCATACTCCTAAAATAGGAGTAACCATTTGCAGATCCTTCCCCCTAACATTGGATTATTGACCAAATACTTTAAAGTGGAATGGTCAGTGAACATCTTGAATGGGGCACCCAACAGGTAGTGCTTGAACTTCTGTAGAGCATACACCATAGCTAATCCTTCTCTTTCTGTAGTGGTGTAGTTCTTTTCTGCGGTAGATAACTTTCTGCTTGAGTACGTGATAGGGTGATCGATACCCCCTTCTCCTAGTTGTGTTAAGACAATCCCCAGTGCGATGCCAGATGCATCCACATGTACATGAAATGGTTTGTTCCAATCTGGAATTACTAATATGGGTGTTGTAACCATCTTTTCTTTAAGAGTGTCTAAACTTTGCTGGCATTCCTCATTCCATAAGAATTTCACTTCTTTCTTTAACAATTTTTTCATAGGTGCTGTGATCTTTGCATAGCCTTTGATGAATTTTCTATAATACCCTGTATGACCAAGCACTATCCTCAATTACTTTACTGAGTTGGGTGCTTGAAGATTTACAATGATGACAATCTTTGCAGGATCTACCATCAAGCCTTGTTTGCAAATAATATGACCCAACAAAATACCAAATGGTGCACAAAATAGACATTTCTTCAAGTTAAGAGAAATCTGATATTGCCTACATTTCACTAACATGAGCCTTAAATCTCCTATATGTTTTTTGATTAATCCAAATACATTCCAATAATCAAAATAGACTTCTAAGAATTTATGGATGTATTCCTTAAAGACAGCAACTACTACTCTAGAAAAATAGCTGGTGCATTTTTAAGACCAAAGGGCATTACCGTATACTAGAATGAGCCCCATTTTGTCACAAAGGTGGTCTTATGTCAATCCTCTGGATGGATTCTTATCTGGTGATAGCCTAAAAAGCCATCAGTGAATGAGTAGATCTCATGTCCTCCGACATTGTCTAAAACTTCATCAATAAAAGGTGTCGGAAATGGGTCATGAAGTGATGCATCGTTGAGTTTGCGCAAATCGACACAAATCCTGATTTCTCCTTTAGTTTTCTTTTCCTGCACAACCATGGGACTAACCCATTCGCTCTCTTCTACTGGCTCAATGATGCTTGCTGCTAGTATCTTATCAATCTCATCCTTAACTTTTTCTTTATAACAAGGATTTAATCTGTATGGACGCTGCTTAACTGGCCTAGCATCCTCTTTCAAAGGTATCCTCATGACACCCAAATATTCTACTATTCCCTTCATCTCTATAAACTTAGTGGGAAATAAGTCCCGATATTCATGTAACAAATCTGCGATGTGTCCTACCGTTTCATCATCCCAATAGTCTCCAATAGATGCAAACTTTGGTTCTGTTTCTATGCCAATATTGATCTTTTTAATCTTAATAGGCTCTGTGACAGCTGGAATCTCTAGCTTTGGTCCATCAACTTCGCGAGTCCCTTCTGACTCTAGAATGTTAATACTGTGAGGATTCTCATCCTCATCACCTGGATCTTCTGCGAAGTTGTAACACTCTAGCACATGTTCTAACTGGATGGCCCGATCAGGCTGAGCATACACTGGTAGGGTACAGTCTTCAAATGTCTTAGTCTTTATAATCTTTAGAGCCTGATCAATGCTTGGATACTCAGATTCAAAAGTGAAAGTGAGTACAAGGATGTCTATCATAACTGGACATGTAATTGTTCCTCTGTGCAACTCTGTCTCAGTGTACCAGTTCCTTGGGACTGTGTCTAAAGTGTGAATGAATAGGTGAACCCATTCATCCTCTGGAATGTCCGACCAATTCTGTTCGCAAATCTTAATATGTGACCTAGGGTCACTTTCTCCTGTATATTTTTGTTGTAAACGCTCATTGTCACTAGAGAATATGATCACCATCAATCTCTTAAAATCATCCCATGATGCGATATTTTCCTTATGTGCATGCCACCATCTTGCAAGTGTGGCTCTTACTGCAAGGTCAATAACTGCCATCCTCTGATCATTAGGGATTTCCTGCTCAAACTGCTATAAAAATTCATTAACATCTGCTAAGCCATCAAATGACGGAATATCCTTAATCTCTGTTCCAATCAATCGCAGTGACTTAGTCATAAATGCACATCTGCGAGCTGAAACTTCATAAAGTCTATTTTGCCAATTTTCTAAACCAACATCCAAATTCGATGCACATGAGCTATCGCATCGCCAACTAATATTTCGTTCTGCGGTGGGATTGATATAATCACTCTGGTTAGCAGTCATCTGATAGAGGATCTCCATATTACGCACCTCTTCCTTTGCTCTGATAGGTTCAATGTATCGAGGACCTTGAAAAGGATCCAACAGTGCGATGACTCAAATCTATTTATCCTCAAAGGTCATTTGTATTTTCTTCAAATTGATAACAGCCATGTTATCAAATGCCCAATCAATACCTAATAAAGTTGGATATGGTCTGCTATCGCCAATAATTTCTATGACTTCAAAATATGCAAAGCTGCGAACTCCATCAATATCAACTGGTACTTGCGGTAATCGACCCAATGGCGATACCCTCTGCTAATTGGCTAATCGCAGATGGATAGGTGATCTGGCTAACTTAGGGCTACCCATCTGTTCCCATGTTTGCTTAGTAAGAACATTTACCTCTGATCCTAAATCTAGGATTACCTCATCCATTTCAAACTCTCCAATTTGTGTTGTGAGTCTCAATTCTCTTCCTTTTCTTATATGGCCCATAATATTATGAACACCATACTGCATACTGCTCACGAAAGAAGACTGTTGATACTGATCTATGATGCGTTGAAGCTCTCCTATGGCTTTCTCATTTCTTACGAGTTTTAAGCAGCTCCATAGGAAGGATTGTACACTTCTTATCAACTCATCCTCTTCGCACCTTCCAGATGTGGTAGCCTGCGATATCTGCACATGACTAACTCCACAAGGTTTTTGCTGCAGTACACCCCTACAAGGAAATATCTACGATGCTGATGGTGTAGGGTCAGCAAAGAAAGTTTTAGCTTGCTGAAATGTTTCTTTGTTATTCTGCAAGTCAAGTGGTGTATATTTATCAGTGGCTTTACGCACCCACTTCGGACCTGTATTCTTTTCGGCATCCTGCGATGTCCTACTAGTAGAAGCACTGCTGCGAGTCACAACATTGACTCTTGGTTATGGTTCTTTCTGCTCAGCAGTAATAAGCTGAATATTCTGGTTTACTACTGGCTTAGGATCCTTAATCTTGGCTATCAAGATAGGACATTCTTCTATAGTATGATCATAGGACTTGCAATACTTACATGTTGTAGTAGGGTTTTGACAATCCCTAGCATAATGTCCTATGGCTCCACATTTGTAACAAACAATCGGTCCACGGCCACGGACAAATCCTCCACCACGACCTCTTCCTTTGAATCCTCCACCATGGCCATCATGAGCCGGTTCATGTTGTGGACCTGCTGTTGGTCCTGATGTCTCTGACTGGACTTTGTAGAAGTCATGTTTTCTCTCTATCATGAGATCATAAGCTCTGCAATTATTTTCATCATGTCCTACTGACTTACAGAAGTTACAGTATAAATTATTAGGAGTTTGTACATACTTCTGAAGTAAAGGGAATTCATGTTGTCTATGTCCTCGTGTTCTACATATTTCACACCATGGCCCTTGATTCTGTACTAAGGGGTTAGGATCCCCACTTGCTATATACTCAACAAATACTGGATAGTTATCTTTGGTATGGCCATGTCCTTTACACTTTGTACACCATAATTCTTGTTCAACCTCTTTTCCTTTCTTAATCTTATGTAACTGTAAAGTGAGATTGGCTAACTGATTATGTAAGTTTGTCATACCTGCACTAGTCTCAGCTAAAGGTGAAGCCTCTAGTTTCATTGCCATCTCCAATGCTTCATCCTTTGTATGGATTTTCTGTTGCATTAGTGGAAGTTTGATATGAGGGAGCAATGCTGCGATGAACCATTCCTTGTGCTGTTTCGACGCAAACTCAAAACTAACTTGGTCTATAAGAGCTTTAAATTTCTGATCAAAATCCCATACTGACTCTGTGGGTAACTATTTAATGTCTTTAAGTTTTGTGATACATTGTGACTCAAACTTGGGTTTCTTAAATTCCTTAATCATTGCGGTCCTGACCTCTACGAGTGTTCTATTCTGCACTGATGTATACTTCATATACCATGTTAAATCTCTTTCTTAAGTGTAGTGGCCAACTGGACAAGCTTAGTATTGTCATCCTGGATCTGTTTAATGGTCCATACAAATTCACATAGGAACCAATTTTTTTCTGGGTCTTCTGCCCCTGTACCCCTAAAGGTAGGTAATTTCATGTCATCCCCCATTCTGTTTCTACGAGGTGGATTCTGATTTGTTGTATCACTACCACTTGGCGGTGTAAATGTAGGTGGTATAAAGGTAGTATGTACTGTGTGTGAAATACTAGATGGAGTTCCTGCGGGATTATTCTGAGTCCCGGTTGGTTTCTGTGGGGTATAAGGGTGGTAAGGGATACCCACTACTATTCCTTCTCTATTACTTTGACTCTGTTCTCTAGTACTGTCTGAACTATCTTCAAAGAAGGAAGATCTGATATCTACTTTATATCTCTTACTGCTACGTGTACATCCAATTTCTTCAGAATCACTCTCAAACTCTTGTGACATTACACTTACTTAAATTATTCATCTGAGAATATATCTAGTACTCCTTTTTCATACAATAACATCTTAAGGGACAAATTTAAAGAGTTCAAGTACTGACCACGATATCCCTTGAAGAAGTACCTCTCTGCGTTGCTGAAACTTTTTCTTTGATCAACTGCAAACTTGCAAGCCATAAGTCTGTTGCCCACAAAATGGGATTATCTACGCTCTTCATGGTGTGAATTAGCTCCGATGTCTAGACAATGTTCCGTTTCTTCTTGAATACATGCTTATCATTCAACTTTGACAACCAATCGTACAACTCATTTGCATAGGTAAAAAAAAATATCTCATGGAGGTCTGTGAAGATATGTTTCTGTAACCAGTCCTCTGTACTCAGCCTAGGACTCTTGTTTTCTTTCTTATCAAATTCTCTTTCCTTAGACTCAACCCATTGGTTAAGTTCTTCTTTAGTAGGATGCCAACAGAACATCATCTCTTCAATTTGTTCAAAACCAGCAATGGAACCATTTGTTGGGCTTATTGGGCAGACCTGGGTTTACTTTATTGTACCAACAAAACCCCTAGCTCACTGGCCCTTTCAGAAACATACCACAGAATGGCTTGAAGTCTCACTCGAAGTGATCCTAGATGGGGTGGTTGAAGAATCAAGCTTCCTCAACCAGGTTCCGTAGCATCCTATGTCCTCTTGACTCTAATTAATCAATTAAATCTCTCAACAAGGGTTGTTTCTCTCTTCCTAGCTGACTCTGCTATGGGACTGACTCTTATCGCATCGCATCTTCTAGGACAATGTGCAATCTTTCTCTTCTTCTCAACTCTTAACCTGCGATATCTCACAACGCAGCTCCCCAGATAGTGTGATGAATCTTTTTTCACTGTGATATTTCCTATAGTAAGAATCAATATGCTCCTCAACTCTTCAAGGTCCAGAGGCTTCCTCCCTGGGTATAATAGCTCAGTTAACCTTCATTAGGGTGTTAAACAACTTCACTTAAGCTCCTACAGTTTAACACGCTTAACATTAATTACGCTCAACTCGTTGAACTAAATATACAGAAGTCACTTAACACTGTAGCTGTTAGCTATCGTAAATCAAGCACTGATAAACTCATATACAGAATACTCGACACATTCAACTTGCATTTAACCTTCTATGTTACTGTAAACTGAAGGATAACATACATACATTCATTAACTGATAAGCAAAGTTCATGTAATGGATAAAAGATAGCAAATAAGTAGAGCACAATCATATGAAATAGTCGCACAACACACGGATGTTACGTGGTTCACTTCCAGGGGGAAGCTACATCCATGGGAACTGTGTTTATATTATATCTTGAGAGAGTAAACACAGTTCCACTGCAACCTCTTATGCAGCATGAGATCTTCTGGGAAACTCCACGCACACAGCTGGGAGACCTTCTCTTAGATCTCTTCTCTTCCTATAATGCTTTCTTCCTACAATATACCCTTCCTCTCTCTCTCAATATTTGTAGATTGTTACATTCATGCTCAAGGAGCCAGCCACTGGTTATAGTAAGATAACTACAGACTTAACGAAAGAACCAGAGCTCGACTCTTCCTCAATGTCTCACAATACTGACGACAACTAGTCACAACACAACCAACCAACCCTTCATAATACAAAATACATGCTTAAATAGGTGGCCCAAAGGTCTCACTGCGATACAAAATTGTGGGCATATCCCAACAGTAACCCAAAACCCTAACTGTGACAGTCGACCTATCTGTACTTTGAACCGCCACTTACTGGTCACACCACAGCTTCCTACAGTCTTCCACGATTTTCGGCACTGATCGCGGGTATGGGCACCGCTTCCTCGGTCGCTCCTCTTCTATCCTTTATCTTTAATACCTTGGCCCATTGCTCCTTCTCAATTTATGAGGGTAGCTGAGCCCTCCTGTCGTCGTCGCTGCCTTAAATGCAGTGGTTGAGCTCTCTTCTCGGCCGCTTCAAGTACTATTTCCTTTGACTTCTTTGTTCTGACCACTGTGATTTCCGGCCCGCGATTCGCGGTGGGAAATGTGCTATGGTGTCATACCCTTATCGCATCGCTAGCTTATCGGCATCACCAAAACTATCTTTCCTCCAAAAATTGTCCATCTTTTACCAAAAATAGTAGCTTTTCCTGTAGTTGCGGGACCCTGCTCCAACACCGCCTTGACTCGATACTTGCCCCCAAGGACACACCGAGTGGCTTGAATATTTCTACCATGTGACCTAGGTGTTTGAAATGTGGAAACAATTTTTGGTGCCATTTTTGGGGATAAATATTTTATTCTCGGGTACGACTTAGCTTGAATTTTTTCTAAACAACTAAAAAGATAAAAAAACAATTTGATTGATCTTGTCTTTAAAAAACATAAAAATTAAAACTCGATCCATCTGGCGACTCCACTTTCTAACATCCCTCCAAGAATTTCTACCTGAAGAAACCGCCATCAATTATTCAATCCTCTCCCTGATCCCGAAAGGTTTATTAGGGAAAGATTGAATAGGCAGACTTCTCATAGAAACCTTGAAGATTTAGGAGACCAATCCCTCTCAGATATCCATCACATATTTGTAGAGAGTCATGTTCACCAATCACAAGAAATTACGGAATTATTCAAACCCCTTGACTTTTCTCAAATAGCAGGTGCTCCCCATGCCATTTCAAAATATGTTATCAAGAAGCTCCCCATATTTCAGGGCAATAATGCCATCATTGCCAAGTCTCACCTTCGAAAGTTTGAAAAGCACCTGGTCAGTTATTGCAACGATGCTGCCCATGACCATGACGATGTCAAAATGAAGCTCTTTGCTTTATCCTTAGAAAATGATGCTGAAGAATGGTACTTCGACCTAGATGATGATTCATATAAAACTCTTAGGGAATTCCTAGAGGGTTTTAAGAAGAAATGAGGAGAAAAGAAAGAACCAAGACATTTTCTTGTTGCCCTTCATAACATTAAGAAGATGGAGAATGAAACCATGGATGAATTTAACACTAAGTTCAGGCGTGTGGTTGTGGACCTCCCTAACAAAATCAAGCCAAAGGATGCCTCCATCCTCATATCTTACATCGAAGATTTCATTGGTGATTTGAGGTACCAGTTAAGAGACAAAGAGCTATCCAATCTAAAAACTGCTCAGGAATTGGATGAGAAAATAGAAAAGAATATACAGTATTCAGGAAATTCCAACATTCCAGGTCACACTAGGGGAAACAATTCCTACAACAAAGAGACCAAGGGTAAATCCATTGAATCACAAGAAAAGGGAACTTCTAAAGATCCCATGGAAAAGGTGATGGACATGATAAAAAACTTGGTTACTAGTCAAAACCAACTAATGGCCAATCATTCTGCACACTTGAATCACATTCATAATAGATTGATCATAATGGAAAATAATAATGGACCTAGGAACTTTCATCCCAAGCAAAATCGAATGTATCAAAATAAATTTCCTCAGCAGGAGCCTAGCATTCCGAACCAGTTAGACTCAACTAACATGGTAGAAGAAGTAATTCCATGGTGTAGACCCTGTGAACAATTCCACCAAGAAAGCACTTGTTATGTTGCAAATCAAGTCATGGAACATGGACTTCCCAAGTTCAGTAGTCAGGAAACAACTTCAAGTGAGCCTGATCATGTATACATGATAGGCCAAGCCTACCCTTTGTTACTAGCTAAATAGTGCAAGCCTAAGGATGAAACCATTGCAGAATCTTATATTGAAATATGATGAAAACTATAATGTACATGATGGGACTCCTACGTGTTCTCCATGACAGTCTCAAAGGTTTACTGCCTTGTGACCTTTTCTCTGAAGAAGATGAGTATGAAAATGAGGACAAGTATAACTTGGGGCATGATACAAGTAACAAAGACTCCCTTATCTCTGACAAAGATGTTGATGAGGAGTCCTGGACATTCATGGAAAATCCAGTCTGTGACATGAATAAAGAGGAAAATAATGAACCGGAAAATTTTGATGGTTTTGTTGATTTTTCTATCTATGGAATATCTGAAGGAGAGAGCATGGATCTGGAGACCTGGGAAAATCCTAGAATGGAAGAGGAGCATTCAAAACTCTTATATGATCATTCAAAGTCATATTATGTAGAGCCGCATTAAGGTATCAATAATGAAGACATGGAGAAGCAGTGTTGTGAAAAGACATATGTGATGCAGTTAGTAGAATATCAGTCTCAACTATCATCTTCACATATAGAGTCTCCTCATGATTTAGAGCCACTTGGGGTGTATACAGGGAATTATCATCCGGTAAGCCTTGATGATCAGTATAATGCTATAGTCAATCTGCCTTATCACTCTGATTTGTATATCAACCCTGTCCAGTCATGGATAGAAGCAGCCTATGCAAGCAATTACCAGTTTGGGAGGAAGTTTGATGACATTATGCATGCCTATGATTTCCCATCCATCCCGACCCTTTCAAATCAACACACATGTTTGCATTTTCTAAATAAAGTATCCTTACTTTGGATGGTAACCAAAGACAAGGAATTTTTTTTTTATGTTAATAAAATGCTTAGGTGGTTACATTGGATTTCTGATTACACTTAACCCTGTTTATATCATGCTTAGAGTAGGAATATAAGCTCCTTGAAAAAGAGCATTTACTTTCCGCATTTTTGTTTTAGCTATAATAAAACTTTTTTTCATTTATTATGTTTAAATAAATCATCTTAATGGTTCATTTGGTTTTTATGTAAAGCTTGTGCTACTGAGGTTTTCTTGTCGAGTTGAGATGTTTTTATAGGGTGTATAAACCAGATATTCTGGTGTTCTCATATCCTATCCTTTCCCTATGACCAGATCAAGCACACGTCCCACAGTTGGAGCCAAAATGTTATCACCTAAGTTGTACTTAGTGGTTTTTTATCAAGTGATCCTGGTGAACCGGACAAGGATAACTTGTTCAGACTTCAGAAGACCTTCACTATTACTTATGGGAAGCTTTGTTGTACTATATCACATGTTCATACCCCATGGGGGAATTGTAATAAATGTTCTAACATGATAGTGTCTGTAAAAGACTTGGTCTCTTAGACTTTATTTGTCAATCCAATCAGCCCAAGGTGTTTTTTCCCTTGGTTATTATTGGTTGTTGAATAAACAACTAATAATTTTTGAGTTTTTCACTCCATACCTCCAAAGTTGGGGTGGTCGGCTTGGAATTTAGACCTATTGAGGTTATTAGATTCTATGTGTCAATGTATAAACATTCTAGGCATCATGGTCGAGTCATATGAACATGTCTAAGTCCCCCTAGGTTTTTTCAACTTTTTTAATTTTTTAATTTTTTCAGTGTTTTTTATTAAAATTTAATTTTTCCAAAACTTCGGCTATTTTTTAATAGTTTAATTGGAAAAATTTATTTTGTAATAAAAGTGGGACAAATAATTATTTTCAGTCATGTAGGTGCTCATTTTCAAGCTAAGAGCACCATGTGAACCCATGGACCCATTATTTCCTATTTTTAAAGTGATTTTCCATCACTTAGGTCAGAAAGCCCCAAAAAATCAATTATTGATTATTTCAATTAATAAATTGATGAATAATGGAGAAAATCCAAAATCCCAGATCAGTGGATTCTCAACCGATTTGATTGAAATCAGTTAGATCTGAACCAGATTGACTCGATCTGACAAATCCTTGACTGAAGGAGGTGATCTAGACAGATCCAGAGTTGAACTTTAGCATCCTTTATGGGGAATTTCTTCCTCCCTCTCTCCTCCACATGTTTGGGCTCATCTGGATGAGTTTTGGGGGATGCTTCAGTCAACAGGTTGAGGTGTGAGTCAGATCAACTCTCTGATTGACAGTTGCACTCACTAAGACTCAGATCCGGTTCAGTTAGACATAGATTAGGAATGGATGGACTCTCCTTTAGCTACAGTGGTCTATCTCCTTGGTATTTGCACCCCCCTAGACTGGATCTACTTTCTTTGTATAAATAAAGCTCAGGCTGCCCCTTCCAAGATAGTTAGAGCTGGATTGAGGAGTTGTTTCCATTGTAATATTGCTATATTTTTTATTGTGAATCAAGAATATTTGGAGGCTATACTATGTAGTGGATGTGTTTTTGTGGATTCCCAGCGTCATGGTGCTAATGTGGTAACTGCAATTTCTTTCCAATTTATGTGCTGCTTTTGTTTTCTAGCTTCAAGGATTCAGTTGAATCAAGTAAGGGTGTAAACTAGGAAAGTTAGATTACTTGTTCTTGTTTATCCATATTATGTATTCTCAATAATTTTAGTTATATTCTTAAATAATATTATTTTTTGCATGATCTTTCATTCTTGTTGCTTTATACATCTATATCCAGATCTCACGAGGTGTTGTGCAAGCTTGTGTTATTTAGTTGCAGGTTCCCAATTGGACGAAGGTGTGGATCAAGATTAACAACATTACTTATCAAATAAGCTCAAGACTCTATCCCTCAGTGCTCCAAAAAAGGGCCTCCTTTCAGCTTGTTCCATTCAAGCAACGAGCCAACCTTCTCTCCTCTTTTTCCCCTTTCTTTAAAAAATCAATCTTTCGGTTACCTGTTTCTTCCTCTTATGATCGGATCTAGTTCCAAGAATTGAATATTTATTGTTAGATCTAGTTCATTATAGTCTTGCTTCTTATATTTGTAATTTCATAAAGAATATCATTTCATAAAGATAGATCTAAGTGTACGAATTTCCCTTTTTGCAAGTAGCTAAATCATAGATCTAAAGCTTGCTCATAAGGTAGTTTCCTTTTTCATTATTTAAAGATTTAAATTCTGCAAGAAATGTGCATATCTCATTGGCTTCCCAAACAACAAGCCAATATCCCAAGGAAAGCTTGCTTTCCTTGGTTCCTTTTTGCAAAACTAGATTAGCCCCTTTTAACAATTTTTTACTTAGTTTTTTTTTGGTAACTAGCTTGGTAACCCAAAACACCTTTAAAGTGTTTTTGGGCACATTTGATTTTAATTGATTTCTTTTTTTTTAGTAGGTTTAACAAAAAATAGAAGGATACTCTGCCCATTTTCCGACTCTTGGGTGAACCAGAGCTTCCCGAAGGCTTCCCCCACCGCTGTGATTTTAGTTTAGCTTGTTACAAGCTTGTTGTAAGCCTTTGGATCCTAGATAAAAAGGAACAAAGTGCATAATTTAGTTTTCTGATATTGTAACTAATAATAATAAAAATAATAATTTTGATTAGGCTCTTTCGATCCCACCCCCCATCCCCTAGGGGGGATCCACATCCGTTTTGCCCTTTTTGCTTTTTTCCCGTTTTTTTCTCTAGCTTAGTATTGTTATGCAGGATTTTATACTTTGATAACATTTTTCATTATTCCATATTTTAATTTCAAAAATAATCATACTACTTACCCCACGACTTCCCGATTGAACCGCAAGGGGAAAGAGAAGCGTGGCAGGACTAATTAGAAAACCGACATGGTGTATATTTGATTCCTTTTCATCAATTGTTTTGTTAGCTATAATAAAATTAACCCCTCTTTGATTCCCCTATTGAGATCCACTTGGATCGAAAGAGGTTCCTGGAGGGTTTTCTTATTAACAATAACACCTATCTTAAAATTAACTAAAAATAACGAAGAGTCTAGTGTGTATGCTCTGTACTTGGCTGTGGTTCATTCGATCAGTCGAGCTACATCAAAGTACTTGAGTGACTAGAATAATTTGGATTCACTCTCCCAAATTGACAAACCATCAGGTGAAAATCCAATGCCTCGATCTAACCATTACGGTGGCAAAGTACCCAAAGGAAGCGAGAACTCCTGAAAAGTGACCTCTGGGCACCGATCTCTGTTACACCTTCAGGTGCATTATGAAAAAGAACCTCAGAGACTCCATTCAGTCGTCATATTCCTTGTGGGTAGCTGTGACGGTTTAGTTTTGGACATACTTCAAGTATCCCCTGGGTATATCTGGAGTCCCCTCACCTAAGTTAAACTACTCATCTTCACATTAATTTAAAATTGACCAAGATACAATTGCACAACATTTATTTCAGCACTTGCAAGCACTCTTAAAATATTTTCGACTCCATTTTTGGCATTGGTCAACTGTTTATTTCTTTCAATATTTATGCAATTGTGTGTCATTTCGTGCTTACTTGTGATCATGTTATCTGGTTATTTGTTGTTTACAATTGTTAAGTCAAAAATCCTAAAAAACATACTCTTTAATACCATCATCATACTAAGTAATTTTGCCTTAGTAACTTAATAGGGTCTACCCCCCTTGGCTTCATTAGGAGTTGAGCCTAAACAGAGGAGTCAAGAACAAGGTGACAACCTTGACTCAAGACTTGCCCCCAAGGACACACTGAGTGGCTTGAATATTTCTTCCACGTGACCCAGATGTGTGAAATGCGGAAACAGAGAGTTGTATAGCACCATGAGATACTTACCCATTACATGCATATTAGTAGTATATTGTCATTAATGCAAACATTCTATCATGCATAATACATTAACCGAATATAGACAAATGCATAAAAAAACAATGAAATGACAATTGAATACTTATCTTTATTTGTTTCGTGGGTAGACTCCTTCTTGAGCCTTCGGCTTCATCATCTTCTTCAATCATAATAGCATCGTTTCTCATCCAAATGCTAAGATGAATAAGAGGTTCTTCAAGAGTTGAGTTCTTCATGTTCGTCATTGCTTGAGGGATATTCTTTGGATGGTGAGAGCTTGATCTTCAGTTGCTCCCATCTTCTTTTCTCTTCTTATTAGTTGAGCTTCTTCTTCTTCCCAGAGTCTACTGAAAGTAATCACTTCCTTCTTGCAGACATTCCTCAAATGAATGAATCCCATGATCTTGGGAGACCATTCAAGGTGGCTATCACCACTTATGCATTCTACCACTTCAAGTTGTTCTCTAATTTGAGAGACCCTTGTAAAGTATGACTGTATGATCTCTACATTATGGATCTTCACATTCTTCAACTGGTTTCTTAAAGTCATCTTCTGATGTATGTTATTCCCTTCAAATATCTTGGTCAAGGAATAAAACATCTCTTTTGGTGTCTTTAGGGAAGACACTTGTGGTTCAAGTTGATTCATGATTGAATCAACAATGATCTTCTTGGCCTTGACCAAGTTCTTCTGGTGTAAGGCTTTTAGCCTCATCTCCCTCTGGAACTGGAACCTCTCTACTCATGTAGGTGTCCAATCCATTTTCCTCAGAGAGATCAAATACTTCCATGCTTGGAAGTTTTCAACTTAACCAATCTTATCATCAAGATGTTGTGATCGATTGAAATGAGAACCTCAAATGCAAATAGCAAAATATTAGATCTTATCGATTTGAGATGTCCGTCTTGGTTCTGCAGTTGGCTGATCTAGGGTTTGTCACAGAAACCTTAATTTTAAAAACTTAGAATATTTCAGATCTGATTGGATATAAATATATCTCTCTTCAAGTTGAGCTGTCCAATGTACGCCTTTTCTGAAAACAGTGGAGGGAAGCTCCCGGAACAGGAAGCCCTAGTTTTCCAATTTCTTCTGCATAAATGCCTATTACTGTTTCTATGGTATCTCCAAACTTTCTTCTCCTCTATGCCTAAAACGTCTCACTAAGGTATCCCCACATGTCCCTATTCCAACACCATAGGTTTCATCAGAATTGGTTTCACCAATTGGGATTTATGATCATTTTCCCAAGGTGACCTATTTCTGGACTGTTCAGAACAACACATTTGTACGGACTACCATGTGTCACTGTTTCATATTCTGGTTTTGAAACTCAGACCACCAAAATTAAATCCTGTCCCCTTTCTATAACATCTTTAGAAATCTCATTTGTACTTGTGTATCCCAAGATATAGCAATTCTCCCCAGGTGTCCTGGTTAGGGATGAATCCTGGAAGAGGATGGAACCCTAACTTGGAGGGATCATATATCCCAGAATATAGTGAATATAAGTCTAAATGTTGGACACAATGTACATCATGACTTTATCTTCAGCCTCTATGATTTTCAGCTCCTTATCCTTTTCCAATATCCAGATATAGCGAATGTACCAAAACTTAGCAGTTTAAGTATTTAGGGTTTTTCTAGCTCGAGGTCAAACTAGGGTTTGACTTTCCTGGAGTTTCACCCAACAAAAAATATTGATCCAGGTCTCTAAAATTTGATTTTGATGAGGAGATCAATCCTATTCCAGGATCACTCAAAAATTCCTCTTTTGTAGAAATCCCTAATTTCCCGCATCAAAAACTGAAAACGCTCAGAATTGAATTCTGCTTCAACAGAAAAAAGCGCCCTTCAATGGAGAGTCAACCTAGCATACTCTTGCTGATGGATTGTGGAGAGAGACCCAAAAAATAATATGCCCTAGCTTCTGCATTTGCACAATGTCTTCTTCTCAGTTTAGCTCTGATACCATGTTAGATTTTTATCATTCAAGCTAGCATTATGATCTTAGGATCTTTAACTGAGAGAATAACATGAACAACAATAACACACGAGAGATAAGAGATACAAATAATTTTCCTCAGGGAAACCATAAAAGAGAAAACCCCATAACTTCCTCAGAGATAGAATCAAAACCAAAATTAAAACCCAAAAACATAAAGATGATCTCCCGACAACAGTAGTCTCTCTCTTGTCCCAACAACTTCTACTCTCACTCTTGCACCCCAATGAGTGAGTGTGTGTGTGTGATAAATAGATAGGCTCACTCTCTATTTATATTATTTTGTTCACTTGAAACCCACTCCAACATGTCAGCCTCACTTAACAATTACTTACTAGAGTCGACATCTCTAGGAGTGTCTAATAACCCTAGTGCCCCACAACTTGTGGGGACTTTGCTTCCTCCGACCAACAAGGAGGTTTATCCTTAACAAAATGGTGGGGACTATTGCCCTGACTTACAATGAATGACCTAGGGTTGACTTCTCTAGGATATTATAATAACCCAAGGGCACCATAACTGCGAGGACTTTAACCCTTGACCAATAGGATGGTTACCCACAATGACTTGACATGACTTTTATATTATAGAAACTTCTTGAGATAAACATCAGGGTATGACATGACTCATTTACATTACAGACACATCCTGAAATAAACATCGGGGTACAATACATAAGATATACGGATGAATACATTCCGAAGTTACAATTACATCAACAAATTTATCTTTATCCTTTGTTAGTGAACAAAGAAAATAATTTAAAGAAGGCATTTTCCACTTAGGAACAACAAGACTAGTAGCATGAAAAGTAGACACAAAACAGAGTAATCAGGACCCAATTTTGAAAGAATGGAAAGGATTAATTGATCATATTATTTCTTAATCTCAAATTGCTTGAGAATTAGAACAATTGACTTGACCTTTTTGAAGAAACCCTCAAGAGAATCGAAATTGCTTGGACTCAGTGAAAATAATTCAATCTCCAATTGATGTGCTCTTAGCTCATCTTGGACTCCAAAGAGAGACTCCAATTGAGTCCACCTTTGGTTTGGAGTGGTATAACCATACATATGAAAGAGTATATCAGGAGAAATATAGAGGAAAAGAAATCCATAGGTTTCATCCAACCTATTATGCCACTTATATTTTTCAATCACAACATTGGGCTCATTCTCCAAAGCTAGAGTAACTATGTATAATCCCCTACTGCGCAATAGAATTCCAATTTTGGATTTCCATTCATGGTAGTTGAAGGGATTAAGAATTATTGATGAAGGGGAATCCATATTTCTGAATTGATGTGCTCAAGAAGAATCTCTCTGCAACTCGCAAAACAAAACTAGGAGACAATCTTGTAAGCTAGACAAGCTCTTCTTCAGAGAGGGATATGAGATTGGTTACGCTCCTCAACTCTGTAGAACTTTATCAGCCTTAATGATATGATACCATGTAGAAATAATAGCTTCAATTCTATGAGAAAATATTCTAAGAAGAAACAAAAGAAATTGATCTTGCTACTAAGAATTCTCACAAGCATACACAGGAAAAAATAGAGAAAAGAAAAGAGACTGAATCACATGAATGAAGAAATGAATATTGGTATGTATCCTTCCATTGAATAACAATGAATAATAGTGTACATAGATAGTACATCCCTTATAGGAAATTGAGTTGTATGGAGACAACTCATAAAGCTCAAAAAGACCGACTTACCAAAATATAGCAAACCCCCATAGGTGTCTAAAGCACTTCCCAAATCTGTCAAGGAAATCATGAATTAGAAAAAGTACGAGTGAGTTGTCAAGGGAGATGGAAAAAAATGCTACTCCTAGAAAATGGAGAGAAATTTATGAAGGATGGGTTGACAACAAAAGAACCCAGTTTCCTAGTTAACTAGCTTTACCTTATCCACAGAAAAACAGGATAAAGTAGAATAAAACAAAATATGTTGTAAAGTGATGTTACTAATTTCAGGATTCAATAAAGTTGTCAAGATCAGCCCAGAATCAGAAATAAATAAAACCTGGGGTATAGATGGAATGTGTTGACTTTAAGGTGCAAGTGGATGCTAAATAATTAAGCTAGTGGGTAGATCATTAATCAAATAATGATTAATTATTTTATCCTAAGTATGGAGTGGGTTTAATAGATTACAACAGTAAAGAATGGAGGAGTAGTAACTCAAGTGCTATCTGAATTTGGGAATTTGGAAACTGAAACATGAGTAGCGGGAGGATCAAATTGGTGCTTTGTTCAAGGGATTTGTTACCAACAAACTTACAGTAAAGAGAGTATTTCCTTCCTTCCTTTCTTATTAAGTTTTAACGATTCTAAGAAATTAAGATTGATACCTTCTTCATTTTTGAACAAGCTTGAAGAATAGATAGAATATTGCTTGATAAAGAACCGATTCATGGATTTTAAGAGTCCGAATTAGTACATGCTCGCTGGTGTTTTCATAATTTGAGAGTCTAAAAACTCTAGAAAAAACTCTAGGGGGTGTTTTTTTGTAAAGTTAGTCTCTTCAGTTTGAAAAAGTGTAAAACAATCCAAAGGATAGCTCTCTTAGCTTACTAAGAACAAAGGTATACCTTTTTCATACTTAGTCGGTAAGGTCCGAAAAAGGGGCAAACTATCACTGAAATGACGCTCCTTCAAAAGCAAGCATATATCCTTAGTTTAACGAGTGTGAAGGAAGTAAAGATCGCTTGGGATGTTTCATTTATTTACAAGCATGGGGAAGCCAACAATATACTCAATGTTTTATAATAATTTTTAACGAGCATAATAATGGCATAAAGAACACTCGAAATCTTTTTCATAGTTTAATCCAAAGCATGGAAAAGAAAAAAGTAATCTCAAAGAAGCTTCTTTTTCGTAAATTTAGTCTTCCAAGTCCGAAAAAGAGATAAACCTACACCTAGAAATGTTAGGATTATTAATCCTCCCTTGACCAATTTGGTCATATGTCTAATTCAGGAGTCATGTCTAAATCGGGAGTCCATCCAGTCTATTTTTAGTTACTAGCACCATTGGGTCCACTTGGCCTAATTAGGGAACATGTTTCAGATACTAAAGTGTGGGGACCACTAATTGGGGCCTACTGCCACTGATTGCACCTGCATGCATTAGTTTAGGAGCCTCCTAGACCAATCCCTACAATTTAGGAGCCATTGGGAGTGCTGATACCAACCAAGGTCAGTTGAGTTGAGTTGGTGACTAGTCAAGCTCAGTTAGGAGTCAGTTACATTTAGGTGTAGTCCTCTACATTCAGTTAGCACTAGGTTTGCATGGCCGCATGTAGGAGAGGCGCATTTCTCACCTACCATAGTTAGTTAGCCTCAGTCAACATTGAAGTAGACACTTGAGTTGTGTTTTAGAAATCCGTTGAACTCCGATAATGGTTTAGACAAGGTCAGTTAACTATTGAGTCCTCCGACAGTGATTTAGACAAGGTCTTAGTTACCTACAGTCAAGTAGAGTCTAATAAATTTGAATTTCCTCATGTGGATTAGAATTGCATGTGGCTATTTAAGACATTTTACTTCATTGTAATTATTATCTAATTACTCTTTGATTAATGAAAAGTATTCACAGCTGCAAGCCATTTTTTCCCTGTTTCATTCTTTAATAACTGAGTAAATTGTGTGATCTATCTTGTGAGTTGTGTGTTTGTCCAAATATGCATATGCTCAATTTAATATGGTATCATATCCTCAGTGAAAAAGGAACTTCTCCTCCTCAGATCTCCTACTGGATCATTGTTTAACATAATCGCTCCTTTTAGCTCTGCACCAGAAGCATAAGGTTTACTGCTTAATACCCCAAGTTAAGGAATTGTTGATCAATCTTGATCAACTATGCTGGGTGTGATGAAAACCTGAAATGTGCAGGTTGTCGACCTTATGGTGTCCCTTTTGTGTTTTTTGTATGTACAACTTTGAATGGCTTCATCAATTCTGGATTCATCAGTTCCTCTTCTCACCCTATTCACAAACTATTCAGAATGGAAGATGAAGATGATTGCATCTCTGAAGAGACAAGATGTCTATGAGGTGTCTATTAGACTTGGTGAAGAGTCCTTTGAGAGAAAGTATGACTGGCTAAATGAATGTGATGCAACTTATGGAACAATGTATATAGCCATTTCTCCTAGCATGCTCTACCTCAAAAGATCTGTTAGAAACCCAAAGGATCTCTGGAAAATATTGGACAAAACCTTTGGAATGGTTGATGAGGATCATAATATCACTTTGGAGAGAACATACAGCACCATAAGAATCCCTGATCAAAAAATCTCGGCATCCACTCTCTCTGATGAAGTTGTTCAAGACGAAGAAGAAGCAGAAGCTTCTACAAAGTCAATTCAGATTGAAGATAGTCTCCTTGCAGTGACTCCTTCTCCTGATTCTCCGAAATTTTATGAGATATATAATATCTCATCTCCTAATATGGTTGAAATATAATAATACATTCAAATCTCTGATATTGAAGAAAAATACTGCTGCACTTCCATGCAAACATTCACCGGTGATTTTCCTTTGAATTCTGTGCAAAATTTGCCAATAATTGCTTCTGAAAGTGAAGAGAAATTTTATTTTTCTCCCTCTAAAGCTGCTGCTGGTGTGAAAACATGTAGTAAATTGGATATTTTGGAATAAATATCAAATTAACAGAGTGATGCGTTTTCTCCCCTTGATCTATATATTCCAACAAATTCCTGCAGGATTGCATGCACCAAAATTCAGAATTTTGAAGAAGAAGAAAGCTGTGCATCCATCGTCTCGGTTGACCATTTCTTTGAATCTGATATTAAAATTATTGGATATGATATGATATTATTTATATATTATCTAATATTTATTGGTTTAATATATCAAATTCATAATCTTTCAGTATTGCTTGTAGCTGTTCTCATCAACGGTGTGAAGAAACAAGTACCGCAAGTCTCCTACAAAACTGATGCCGTGGATTTGATTTCATTTAAAAGTTTTGGATATGTTGTGAACTTATTTAGATATGATTTAATTTCTTATATGATATTATTTGGTTCATATTTTATATCCAAGATCTTTCAGTCATGTTTGTAGCTTCTCTCACCAATTCCGGTGTGAAAAATCAAGTACCGCAATTCTTCATCAAAATTGCTTCTGGGGATTTGGTGTTAGTTTCCTCTTATGAGGTTGCTGATATTTTATTATGTGATTCATTATATATTTCAGAATCTATATCAGACTATGGAGATCAAGAATTCTCTCTCAACAGTCACAGTGCTTCTCCACCATTGATCACTTGCTCATCTCCTCATAGAACTGGTAAAGAGGAAGATTTTATGCATCCACCTAGACACTTGCTCCTAACACTTGGGGCTGTTCTTACCACTCATGGTTTTCTATTCATGGCTGCAAAATATCAGTTTCTTGAGATTTCCTCACATGTTCTAAATCCTTAAGAACCTTTTCTCACTTATTAGTTGACTTCAGTTGCTCTACATGGGTCTAGTCTTCATCTGACAGCTGTCTATATTTCTGATTTAGTTGAGAATATCACTATTCTTCCAAATAGGAATATTCATACAGAAATAATGATGGATAGGTTTGCATGCTAGGCCCTAGGATACCTGTGCACAGAAGAACCATATTGATCCTGATTCTAGTTGCTTAATTAGAGGGGGGAGCTTTTTTTCCCATGTTGGTTTTTTCCCCAGCACCTCGTTTTTGAGTAGTTAGTTTACTTTACTTGATGTAACAGGTGAACTATGGTCTTAGTTACCAGCACCCATATATTGTCCAAGTTAGCATTCAGGGATGGTGTTAAGATTATTAATCCTCCCTTTTCCAATTTGGTCATATGTCTAAATCAGGAGTCGTGTCTAAATCGGGAGTCCATCCAGTCTATTTTTAGTCACTAGCACCATTGGGTCCACTTGGAGTAGTTGGGGCACATGTTTCAGTTACTAAAGTGTGGGGAGCACTAATTGAGGCATAATTCCACTGATTTCACCTACATGCATCAGCTTAGGAGCCTCCTATACCAATCCCTACAATTTAGGAACCATTGGGAGTGCTGATACCAACCAAGGTCAATTGAATTGAGTTGGTGACTAGTCAAGCTCAGTTAGGAGTCATTTACATTCAGTTCTAGTCCTCTACATTCAGTTAGCACTAGGTTTGCATGGCTGCATGTAGGAGAGGCGCATTTCTCACCTACCATTGTCAGTTAGCCTCAGTCAACACTGAAGTAGACACTTGATTTTTGTTTTAGAACTCCATTGAACTCTGGTAATGGTTTAGACAAGGTCATTTAACTATTGAGTCCTCTGACAGTGATTTAGACAAGGTCAGTTAACTATTGAGTCCTATGATAGTGATTTAGACAAGGTCTTAGTTACCTACAATCAAGTAGAGTCTAATCAATTCAATTTTCCTCATGTGGATTCGAATTGCATGTGGCTATTTAATCCATTATACTTCATTGTAAGTATTATCTAATTACTCTTTTATTAATGAAAAGAATTCACAGCTGCAAGCCATTTTTGCATTGTTTCATTCTTTACTAACTGAGTAAAATGTGTGATCTATCTTGTGAATTATGTGTTTGTCCATAGATCTAAGTGCTCAATTTAATAAGAAATACACTTCTAGCCACAGTGAACTAGAGTATTCCTTTTTCATAAGTAATCCACATGGTCTGTTAAAGGGTTAAACATATACCAATGTGGATGATATTACAGAATGACACAAATCCAAGTGACAAGTTGACAAGTTGCAATTACAGAATGACACAAATCCAAGCAATGATGAGAGCAGAGATGAGGGCTTGTATAATGAGCTAAAAGCATGGAAAATGACATCAGGCTCATAAGCGTAGGTAGGGTGTAGTAAAATGCTATTACAACTTGAATAAAAGGGTGAGGCTAGTAAAAAATTGTGAATCCAACTAAGAAAGCTATCTCCAAGAAACAACAATATCAAGATCATGTTCAAAAGAAGAGATTCAATACAGTTCACTTTGGTACAAACATTCACAACTTCACTCTCTTCAACAAGGGGCATATTCAAGGCATAGTTAACTAGGGAAGAATTTATAGTTTCAAGGTTTGAGGATTTATAATTAGTATGATCAACCTCAAGAGGAAAGATAAAGTCAACATAGCTAATAGGGTATGTAGGGATAGACTCAACATCACAGGAGTCGAAATTTCTACAAGAAGGGTCAAACTTATCAGGATTATTGACTTGTTTCTCGATGGGGGAGTCCAAAGACTTAACAATGCAAACATAGGAGGATCGATCATCAGACATATCATACTCAATAAACAAGTCAGGTTTGGATTTAACCACAACTGAGTCAACATCCATAAGAAGGTCAGACTGTATCATAGACTCTAGGAAGACTTCATCTGAAGGAAGGAGGCCATCCTAGATAGGACAGATGTCTAAACATTCAGTTGGATTAATATGGTGGAGAGAAGGATCCATGTAATATCCCAAACTGATATACTATGGCAGGGATGATTTTAAGAACCCACCCTATATTTATATGTATAAAAAATGGGTGAATCTCTCTGATATATAGGAAATTTTGAAGGCGATTTTATCAATAATATAATATGTATATATAAAAAATTTAGCAAATCTTTCTTTTTATTATGTAATGTTGTAAAATTCTAGCGAATCTTTCATTTTATTATATAATGTTGTAGAAACTTTGCGATTCTTTCACTAATTTATAACATATTGTAAAATCTTGGCGAATATTTCACTTCATTATAAAAAAATGGTAAAAACTGGCGAATCTTTCACTGATTTATAAAATGTTGTAAAAATAGAGGAACAACAACATTAGTCAAATAACATGAATCACATCATCGACAATAGAACATGTATATTCACAAGTCACAACTAAAAGGTGTCAGTGAAACACAATTGTACTGACTAGATTCAGGAAAAGTGGGGACTCCACTTGTTATCTCATCCCTTAATGGTCCAACAGACATGTGGGGACCTGAATCTTGGCAAACAAATAAAATTATGGAATCATACATTATGCTCTTTCTTGGCCTCTTATATTTAACCATTTTTTGCATCTTAAACTTGTTTCACTCTTTTGTTTTGTTCTCTCCTTCAAACTATAATTAGTTTTCCAACTAAAAAAGCTAGGTTGAACATTATTGTAGATTCTTGTCAAGAACATAGCACAACATTTAACCCATCCAAGTCATCACATAATATGTATAGACTCTTCATGCGAGAAGATTGGCTTATAGAAATTTACAATTCATATTTAACCATTTTTTCATCTTAAACAAACTAAAATTTTATACTTTAATGCGTATAACAAAAGTAAAACATAACTAGATCCAAAAAAGTACTACTGCAATAAATTCAAAACTTAATTTCATCTCTTGCAACTTTAACACTCCAATTCTTATTGTTTTAAAGTTGGCCCTTGAGATTATTTACCAATTACCATGTATAAAACATAAACAATAATAATATTATAACTAATGAAAAGAACAAAAGCAATGTACAAGAAATAAAGAAGTTATAGCAATACTAGTAAATTTAATAACCAGTTAACAAAGATCAGTAATAAAGCTAGTCTAGAATTGTTTGGATAACATTATACTTAGATACTTTTAGGTTCAAATCTTGTCACTGAAAGTACAAGTCACCAAAAAAACAAATGACATACCTTGACAAAGAGTAGGTTAGAGTGTTGTAGGTTGAGGTTAGATACTTACTGTAGAAAGAAAGATATATCAACCACCATGTGTGAATACCCTAGTAGGATAGCCGTAGTGATATTTAGCCCAAAACACAACTAATGAACCTTAAAAGATCACAACTCCCTCTAGCATAATTAACACCAAACAAGTCATGTCCAGAAAGGTAAGGTCAAATTAGCCATGACCTATCTAGGATAGGTTACCATAGCACACTTTATGGATGAGGGAGGTCATCATAATCCATGGCCCGTCTAGGAGATATCATACATAGCCACAATCCATTGTAATATACCTTACACAGTAAAAAATAAGGTTTAGCATCCCCAAAGGGATGAAACCAAAGCTAACAGTCCAAGAGTAGCCCACAGAAATGAGCATGGCTTATATTTTCAGAAACAAAATGGTTTTGGATCAACATAATACAATCTTCATAAAGTCGCGACCCAACATGGCAGCATGAGAGACACCACACATTCCACGGGTCAGATGCATAAGGTCACAACTCAGCAAGAGAGATACCACACAGTCCAAAGGTCATATGAATGTGGTCACAACTCAACACAACTCACGATTCAGAAAATAAGGGAGCACAAAGAAACCCTAAAACTTAGATATGGTAACCCGAGGATGAAGCAGTGAAACCCTGGCAACATACTCCTTGACGACAAACAGAATGATCAGAGGTGATATGTGTTTTCTTGGATGGATCCATAATGAAGGATAAGACTTTTTTTTATAACTTGAAAGCACTTATAAGGGGTCTTTCTTCAAACCCAACTTTTAGGATGGTCACCAATAAAATAAAAATAGGTTAACTTAGTATAGGGTACCAAAGGTCAAAATGTTCACATAAATAATAAAAATAAAAACAATAAGGTTAGGTCATCATATCAAAGAGGTCATGGTACCACAAACAATAAGGGTTCTAGTACCAAAAGTACCACAATTCAACTTAGGGTCACAACAAGGTGATAAGGAAACCCCTATAGCCACAATACCAAGGTGTACCATAAAGGTGGGGAGCCGACCCCTTTTACCTACAAGATCAACAGGACCAAGGACTTTAATCTTTTCTCTTTCAAGGTATATTGTCATGTTTGTTCCATATATATTTATCATCACTATATAAGGGGAAGATCCAAAATGGATAATGTTCCGCCAGAAAAAAGGATATTATAAAATACTATATAAATGTATAAAACCATGCAAAGAGGAAATGAATGGTAACATAAAACCATGCAAGTGAAAACACTCTACTCCCTCTATCTATAGTAAATACCCATGAGCACAATAATATACTATTGGCGGAATTCATAATGAAGTAGTATTATATAATGATATCTCAACATCTTGATAACACAAAAATACAATGCATAACAATGAAATTCAAATAAACCTATCTGAATAATGCTTTTGATTAATTGAAAAAAAAATTAAAAGATAAACAATCTAACAAAAGAATATGTCATTTTCAATTACATGTTAAGATATAATTTTAATCAAATTCAACATTAAACATATTGATATTAAATTATAGATGGTTTATGTTCTCAAATAACACGAAAAAATAATTGAACCTTGACCCCTTGCCTTTTCCCCTCAAACAGTTATAGTCATCACTTTTCAAATTGCAAATGTTTCAAAATTAGGGGAAAGAAAGTTGTTATCATCCATGTCCAATGCTATTAAGGACAAGCATTTAATTAATAAATGAGTCTATGGTACAAAATTATCATAAGTACATTTATTGGTTTCTTATATAGCAATTATCTCAAATATCCATAAGAAGAAGCTATGACTAAAGACAATTCATTCAATATCTACTCAATGAATGAGAAACTATGGTACAAAATGTCATAAGTACATTGATTGGATGCCTATGCTTGCCATTTTATCAAATATGCATCACAAGAAGCTATCCGTTAAGAGGAATGTGCTGCTTGATCTATTATTTTTCTGCAAAAAATAGTGATCATAGGAGAAACTATACAAAAGGAAACCCTCAAGAAATCTAGTAGACATATGATTGACAAATTTTCATGGAAAGGTGAACTTATACATTTTGAGCTATGTGAAAGAATCTCAACTCAAACAAATGCTCATCATTATAAATGTGAAGTTAAAGTAACCTCTATGAGTTTCAGTTTTGAAGGAACATAAAACTCAAAGAATGGATCTTATATGTATTCTGCATAGCTCCATAAGCTCTATGAGTTTCACTAGATGAAATTTCAAAATTCACTTTACAACCTAACATTAAAATGGTCTGGAAGGTGTCTATACTATATAATACAAATAGCCAATAATAGAGTTGCACTTCTACACCTAGACAAGATTTTCTTCTTCAAGAATGTTCAACATTACTTTGTGCTCATAAATCTCAACTTTTGGAGAAATCACGAGTTTAATAGGATTTTCATCCCATAACTTTGTTTGTTTCAAACTGATGTTTAACAACAAGTATAAAACCAAACATTGCTTCTTTTAATGTCAAATATATTGTTTCTTCAATGGGGCTCTTAATGAAAATTCTAAAAAGTCACTATTTTTAATGTTCCAAAGGCACATCAAAACCATATATGTTTTGAAGAGATATAAGATCTATGAGTACTGTCTTGAATGCACATAAAACCCAAAGAATTCATTCTATATATAATATGCATATCTCAATAACCTCTATGAGTTTTACCAGATAGAATTTTAAAACTCACTTTACAACCTAACCTAAAAATTGTTTGGAAGGTGTCTCTAGAATATAGTACAATTCATAACGGTGTGAATGCTAATGTGAGTAAAATCAACTAATTTCAACACCAGTCAAATCTAAATGGAAAAAGACAAAATGTCATGTCATAAAATAATTCAAAAAATTACAAGACCCAAACAGTTTCATAATAAGGACTTTGCAATATCCTTGATAGAAAAAAACAACGATAATAATGCCTTCTACAACCAAGATAAAATAGAAGATGTTGGTGTTTCCCATCTTTGATAAAAACTAAGTTTCTCTAGTTGATGGTTGAAGAAAAATGAAAAGGTGACCATGACAAAATGAGCTTAGAATTGCCAATTTATATCAAGATTAGGGTGGTCCTCTTAGGACTTAAATATCCTTTCACAATATCAATAAAATTGGGACAGATTAAAATTTTAGGCCATTCTCACATATTAATCCCTCTTTTGAAAGAGTAATTTGTTGGACTTTCTCACATATTGAGAGTTTTCATCAGATACATCACACTATTGGGATAGGAAAGGAGCACAAGGAAGAAGTCACGCATAAGAAAAATAAGGTACGTCACGCGCATGACAGGAAGGAAGGACGGTCATGAAGGAAGAAAAGGGACTAGCACAGACAGAATGGAGATGTGCGCGATAGAGGAAAGGAAAGAATATAGGCGTATAGGTGATAACGGCTGGAAAGTGACAAGTGAATATCATGGCCGCTAAAGACAGCGTAATCCTATGGAAACACATGTATGGAAGAATATTTGTAAGTTAGGCCGATAGTGCCTTGTTTCAGTCCATGACAGCCTGTTTCGATGGCTGATCACGACCTGTAACTGATGATCAATATGTAGTCAACCCTGTGTGGTCTGATAGAAGTTATAAATAAGAAAAACCCGTTCTGTATAAGGGTTGTTTATTGGTTGTTGCTTTTGTTCATTCGTTGGTTGTTCTGAGCTGAGGATTCCATTTTGCTTTATTTTGAGTTAGAGTTAGAAAATGAGAAGATTCAGAGAGGAGTCTAGTAGTAGGAGGAGGCCAATGAGCCACAAATCTTGTAGTTGTGTGCATAGACCGCTAGGAATAGAAGGAATCTGCACCTGAGTGTGTAGACGGTAAATAGAAGAGTCAATCTAGGATATGTGCAGATCAGTAGGATTATACAGAAGAATAAACTAGAGATCATGAGAGAAATACGTTTGAGTCATAAAGACACATCATAAGATCAGTCTGGAAGTTGCATACTGCAAGGTGCTATATCCATTTCTCGTGCCAGATGAAGAGAACCTAGTTGGATTTTCCCAGATGGGTTTCCACATTATTCTTTGTGTTTAAATTGTTGACTGATGTTGTATATGTTGATGTGAATGGTTGCTATTTGCTTACTATATGTTGATGAGATATTTTCGAATGCATGGTACCATATTGTTAACTAGTGAATGAATAGTGGTCAACGAATTATTGGAATGTGCAAGCAAGTTGTTGTTAATTCCTTAAGTTAAAATATAAGTCACAAATGGTCTTTTAGTTCAATAAATCAGTTGCGTCACACTAGTTTCTCCAGTTGTTAAGGTTAAGGAAAAGGTCGTGTCTCGTGCAATGAGATCTAGTTGTGCTCAGTTGCATAGGAACCGTCCAACCTTTCAAGTTTCCTTCGTTGAGCACCTTGGCCACGCGCCAAGGGACTATGATCCCTTACCAACTGTGGAAACATGGTTCCAGTAGTTACCCATTATATATCTCGGGTGAGAATGCGCCTGCCTCATAGGTGTTGCCGACGGAGTTATTCTGTCAGGCCGATGTCTTGTGGTTTATTGTTGGTATTGTGGTGTTGTTGAACTGCAGGTCGTCATCGGAAGGTGATAGAATCCAACAAATGGTTTTGTTGTCGGGACCCTTAATCATTTGAGTCGAGGGAAATGTTATGGAATCTAACAAACAAAGAGATAGAAGGCTGGATGGACTCTAAAACGCTAGCATTTGCGCAAGAGGAGAGCGCAGGATCATGGTTGAGTGCAAAGAACCGGGTAGACGAGTATATATATTCTGATATCCATGAGGTATTATTCGCATAATTCCCTATTATGCTGTATGAGTGGTTGAAAAGATTGGAAAATAAACAAACAAATTTCCAAAGAAGAGAAGTCATCAAATGGAGTGATCAATTGGTTCATGAGGTAACCAGTGTAAGTAACGCTATCTCTAGAGTTGTTGATTTTTGGGTTGACTACAAGGATACATTACTGATTTCATGGAAGACACTATAACCTCGTACAAATTAGAGGAAATTTCAACTCAAAATGGGCCTCCTAAAATGAATTAATAAAATAATAGTTAAAATAATAAAATAATATTTATTAATTTTGGAGGAAGAAAAGAAAAAAACTACTTTTTTGTTTGTATTTTTGACATATCTCCCCATGTTTTTACTCAAATTTTGATCGGGAGAGCTCGTTGGATGCGGAATTAAATTCCGCATCCAATGAGTACTGACTCAACATACTTTTGATGGACCCCACTACCCCAAAAACAAGAAATACTTGAAAAAACGGAATGATGACATCATCATTTTGTTTTTTCAGGTATTTCTTGTTTTTGGGGTAGCGGGTTCCATAAAAAGTATGCTGAGTGGGTACTCGTTGGATGCGGAATTTAATTCCGCATCCAACAAGCTCTCCCAATCGAAATTTGAGTAAAAACACGGGGAGATATGTCAAAAATACAAACAAAAAAGTAGTTTTTTTATGATACCTATCCCCAAATTTATATTAAAAAAGTGTTTAAGACCTATACGGTATTTCAAATTTAAAGCAATTTCATTGGCTAACATATGATGACATGGAATTTGAATAAAATTTAAAAGTCCCATTTTGAGTTGAAATTTCCTCTAATGGGAGGATGAAAGAAATTTTTTCCAAGGACCCCGAAGAAGGTATCTACTATCTATCAGTGCATGGATCAAGATGCTCACCTATGAGAAGGGTATCTTGTAGTTGAGTAGTTGAGTCACGTGCCTGTGAAGGATTCTATGTCATAGATGGCCTATTAAGAAAATGGGAGGGTGAGTTGATATGTTTCCTAGAAGTACAGAACATAAACTAGAAGTGGGATTCCTAAGGATTTGAAGGATATTTAGATTAGGGAAAATAAAAAAAACTGAAAGAGGGTGACAAAACCATAGTCTTTTCGAGGAGAATGAAAACAAAATTCAGTCGCACAAAGATGAAGGGTCTTGCATCGAAGAGGAGTACTGTAGCCCAATTTCAGAAGGACTAGAGGACTTTGAAGACTCTATCAAGACACCAAGGTTAGGACACAATTACATCACACCATCAATATCACCAGAGGTGAGATATAGAGTCTCATCCCTAGAGAGGACTACTAATATTGATAATGTTGGTACTATGACTAATATGCCAAAAAATATACCTCCTCTGAATCCGTTACCAGACAACCCCAATGCCAACTCAATGGCTAGAGCAGATATTTGGCTACCCACATTCAATGGAAATGGAGAAGAAGATCCAGAGAATCATTGGTTCCTCTACGAAGCTGTTTGGATGGTTCATTTGGTCCATAACATAGACATAAAGAAGGAATAGATGATCATGACTCTGAGGGGTCATGCACTAGATTGGTTTATGAAGTTCTATTCTACACTAGTCGGAACATCGTAGAAGACTCTAGACGATATTCGAGCCGCAGTGATCTCTGAGTTCAGAAAATGAAGTTTGAGTCGTAGTGCATTACTGAGGTCAAAGCGATAAATAGTGCATTGACATAATCAGTATGGGACTTTGACCAACAGTTCAAAACTTTGATGGCCAAGGTAAGATTCCAAATGTCGGATGTACAGCATAAAGAGTGGTTTATTGCTGCATTATTACCACACATCCAAGGGTCGTTAATACAACAAAATATTGAGTCACATACAAAGCGTTGGAGTTAGCAATGAAGCTAGAGGCCTCACCCATTGGCAACAGTGTTGTAGGCATGGATGATTTTAAGGAACCATACTTATTTAAAAGTGTATAAATGTTGGAGAATATTACCAATTCTTAAAACACCAACTATTAAATGATTGGTGATATTTTTCAAAAAATATTTTAATTTCCAAGGATTTTATATAGTTTATATAATAATTTGGCAATTTTTAGGGTGAAAAATTTTTACCCCATCAAAATTGGGCGAACCAGGGCTTCAAAAAATGCAAAATGGGGAATCTTTTTTGGGAGAAAAACATGGAAAATAGCCCATTGGGATAAAATTCGCCCCTAAAATTATCCCCGGCTGTAGGAATGGTATAGATTCAATCGTAGTTGGATAATCTGACAATGCAGCTTAAGGACATCAAGAAGGGTAAGGAAGCACAAGAAGATTTATGGTGCATGAAATGCAGAACAAATGAGCACACTAAGGATAACTGCTCAACCTTCATGAACTATATTGTGTCAGGTGCACCAAACCCATTAAATGGCCATGGGATACAATGATGTCACATATGCCAGTCTAGAGGGCATTGTGAGGAGGATTGTTTATATTTGCAAAATGTTGTAAGTACCATGACAAACCTATTTTGTAAATTTTGTAAATCGGTAGGACACGAAGAAAAATATTGCAGAGCATACCATCTCTTGAAAGAAAAGAATTTCGACACCTACTTAATGAAAAATGAAGGGCTCGCTCAGGATGAACTGATGCAAACATTGTATCATCCTACGCAGTTCCCACCCAATCAATACCAAAATCAGTATCAACCTCAGTACGTGCCTCAACAACTGTACACACAACAAAATCACTAATAACCACACTACCAGCAGAACCAGTACCCACCACAACAACCACACCCATAGGGAAGGGGTGGTGGAAAATTTAGAGGAAGAGATGAAGGAGGAGGATTTGGTAGAGGAAGAGGCCAAGTTACGTGCTATAACTATGGAAAACTGGGTCACTACGCTATATATTTCTTAGAATCTACGAAGACATGTTCATATTATATGGGACATGACCATAATGTGGAGCAATGTCCTTAGTTGATCAAAAAATGGAAAGCAAGGACTATCGTAGGACCTAACCCTGCGTAGAACACAAACCCAAATCCCAAAATGAATGTTCAGATGATTGTAGCTGAACCATGAGATCCGAGTGTCGCTGTTGTAACATGAGGAGGGGCTACGACCGAAGATGATCAGGACAAATCAAAAGAACAGCTGCAATCCCAGGTACGATGTACAACATAGAAGAAAGAATGATTCGATGTCCAAAAACAAAAGGAAGTATTCTTGGAGGTATGACTAGAGTTTGTGGATCCAGTAGAACCATCGACGTCAGAAGAAGTAAAGGATATGCATGAACGATTTCAGCACATATTTCAGAAGAATGTCCCACAAAAGGTTAGTAAGCTCAAATATTTTTTGTCAATTTGTCTAATGCTAATACAAGATAAAGATGCTATTCCAGAACTAAAAGCAATGATAAAAGAGATACCCATAGAGCCACGACCTGAAAATAAAGTTAACCAAGTAAGGAAGAAGTTTAAAACTGGTCGTGAATTAAGAATGACTGCGCAGATAGGAGACTAGGACATGGATTATATCATTTTAGACCTGGGGTCTGATGTTAATATTTTGATGCAACAAACCTGGGAAAGTATGGGCAAGCCACATTTGGACCGGTCCCCTGTCCAGTCACGACTTGCAAATAAGGCGAAGGTCCTACCCATTGGCTAGTTGATTCAGGTCCCTATCGACATTGAATGATTACGCACATTTTCATACTTTGAAGTTAGTAATATTGTTGATGACACAAACCCATATCCTGCATTACTAGGGATAGATTGGGCAATAGACAACCAAACTACTATAAACTTTCATAAAAGGATCCTCTCATCCGAAGATAATGAGATAAGAGTGGTGTCTCCCATTGATCCGTTAGAGGGATAGAGATACGTCGAGCTTGTATATAACGATGGAAATGATAACTACCTCAACCAAATCTACAATGTTACTGCATTACAAGAAGACTACATCAATCCGATAGCGGATGGAAAAATGATCTAGAAGAGTGCTAGTTATGGAAGGGAGCTCTGGAGAATTGGCAAAATAGACTACATGAAGTCTCTATGAGGAGGTGCACAAGAGTTACTAGTTCTATGCGATGGGTGGAGAATGAGCTGCATGAGATACCCACCTATGAGGGTTTACCTAACCTTGAAACCTTCTTAAATGAGTTTAAAGGACTTGTAATGGAGTCGCAGTGCTTGTCCGCGCTAGATCATGCACTAAAAGCAACATCTGCTAGATGGTGGGGTGTGCATAAGAAGTCTATAACAAACTTCCCATAGTGCAAAAGATTGATGGAAGTCATATTCAGAGAAGAGGTCACCCTTGTCAACCATAAGTATTAAGGGTTAGCAAACCCCATGAAACATATTAATCATTGTCACATGGTATTTCCAGAATACCAGCGGTAGGAGTGGGTACATGATTTCATACATACATTGGAAATGACACCTAGAACCTGGTATGCATCTATTGAATTACATCAAGGAACCCAAGAGTGGAAGGGATTGCTAAGCAATTTGTGCATACATTTGAATTTGCTATTAAGCACCCTACAGTCGATGTTGCACTTCAAGCGATAAAGGAGAATATATTTCTTGAGATCCCTGTCGAAGAGGATAACTCTCACTAGTGCAGTGAGACCATTCAACAATGGATGGCTTGCTACAACCTAGCTGGAGATCCAGATGATGATCCGAATAACATAAACATACCAGAATCAAAAGGCACATGTGAAGTAGAAGGAATGGTATTTCAAGTGACAAGTTCCTTAAGCCGTTAAAAAGTAAAAAAGTAAACATTGGGTCATCAGACAACCCAAAGTTCGCTAATATAGGAGATTATTGGGATGAAGAGACAGTTGTGAAAATTATAGATTTATTGCATGAATATCAAGACCTATTCCCTACCAACTTCACAGAAATGAAGGGAATAGTGGGAGACTTAGGGGAGATGAATATACCCCTGTAACCAGATGTTAAACCCAGTAAGCAGCAGCCATAGAGGATGAACCCCAAGTATAAAGAAAGGGTAAAAGTAGAACTGGATCATATGATCAATGCTAGAATTATTGAAGTTGTTGAGGAGTTAGAGTGGATCAACCCTATAGTGATCCAGGATAAGAAGACAACATGTGAAGTTAGGATCTGTGTCAACTTGAGGAAGTTGAATGACACATGCTTGCATGATCCATTCCCAACACCATTTACATATGAAGTACTTGAAAGTGTCGAAGGGAAAGAGATGTATTCATTTACTGATGGATTTTAGAGCTATCATCAAGCCAGAATTGCGAAGGAGGATTGCCACAAAACAACCTTCGTCACTGAATGGGGATGCTACCGGTATACGGTAATTCCCTTTGGACTCAATAATGCACCTGCTATTTTTTCTAGAGTAGTAGTCTCTGATTTTAAATATTTTAGTCATAAATTTCTTGAGGTATACTTTGATGATGGGACTGTGTTTGGTCTAGTAAGAGACCATATTGCGAGTCTGCGCATGATGTTGGACCATTGTTGCTAGTATTAGATTCTGCTTAATTCTAAGAAATGTATTTTCTGCATGCCATTTGGTGTGTTGTTGGGTCATTTTGTATGTCACGATGGTATTTTGTTCGACCTAGAAAAGATTGCGATTATCCTAGACTTACCACCACCTACACCAGTCATGCAACTCAGATCAGTTCTGGGAAATAAAGGCTACTACCACAAGTTCATAAGAGGATATGCAATGATCACTGCGCCTATGGAGAAACTGTTGAAGAAAGACGTAAAGTTCTAGCGGAAAAAAGAGTTCTAGGAAATATTGGATAAATTGAAGACTGTAAAGGCCACCGTGCCAATACTTGTATTCCCATAATGGAAGAAGGAATTCCATGTGCATTTCGATGCGTCATTTGTCGTGCTTGGCATAGTCCTGATGCAACCAGGAGAGGGTGCGCTTGACCATACTATTTCTTTCACAAGAAGGAAACTATCAACAACAGAAAATAACTACACGATGATAGACAGAGAAGGCCTTGCTATGGTCTATGCGCTTCAAAAATTCTGACACTATTTGTTGGGTAGAAATTTTCAGATGTACACTGACCATTCAGCACTGAAATACCTAGTCAACAATCCAGTGTTGGGGGGGGGATATTTGTAGATGGTTTATCCTGTTTCAAGAGTTCGATTTTGAGGTCATTGTTAAACTTGGTGAATGAAAGTTGGACCAAACCACCTATCAAGGATAGAGAGTGGTGAAGAGCCAACCAGCTTGGAAGATAACTTGCCCGACGAGCAACTATTTGTGATCCACATGATGGATGACCAAAACCATGAGTTCAATGCCATCATTCACTCTTTGAGTATAGGATTTGCACCTGAAGGAATGACAACTAACCAAAAGAAACACTTGGTCCTCAGAGCTACTGATTATACATTAATTGTGGGACATCTATATAAGCTGGGTGTGGATGAGGTACTGCATCACTGTGTCTTTAACTATGAACGCCCTTGGGTTATGAGTGAAGCACATGCTGGTGTCGCAGGAGGACACTACGTAGGGAAAGCGACAGTGCACATGATATTGCAGGAAGGATTATGGTGTCCAACCATACACATGGATACTAAAAGATTCTATAAGTGCTGTGATAGTTGTCAAAGGATATGAAAACCATTACTCCAAGATGAGAAGCCGCTTGCGCCAAAAAAAACCCTCAAGCATTTGACAAGTGGGAAGTTGATTTTGTTGGACCAATTAGCCCACCAGGGAAGAGAAATGGTGCGTGCTACATTACCACTGCGACAGACTATTTGATCAGATGGGATGAAGCTGCACCTGTTAAAGATTGTACTGCTGCGACTACGACAATGTTTTTGTTCGAAAATGTAGTCATTCGAAGATAGTACTAATTGACCAATGTACTCATTTTATTAACAAAGTGATTGTTGAGTTGAATGCAGAATTTCAGATCCAGCATAAGAAGATGAATCCCTACCATCCTCAGGAGAATGGAATGGTTAAAGCTTTCAACAAGATTCTAGAAAATGCATTGACCAAGGTATGCAACGTGCGTTGAGATGAATGGGATCAGAAAGTATCAGCTGTGCTATGGGCATATCACACAACCCACAAGCGACTAACATGGCACACCCCATTCATACTAGTATATGGATAAGCAGTTGTTGTGCCAATGGAGTACATTATGCCAAGTCTAAGAATATCCACACTAACAAACATGCCGATGGAGATGCTATTGAGCAGAGGCTCACACGACTCATGCAAATGGAAGAAGAATGCTTTGTCACAGGATTCCATCAGACAGTTGAGAAGTAGCAACAAAAAGCATGGCATGATCACCATATCAGGGTTAAACCATTTGAATTCAGAGGACTTGTGTTGTTATATGACAAAAAAAAATTCAAACACCCAGGCAAGTTAAGGACACATTGGCTAGGACCATATGTGGTCGCACACATCACTGATGCAGGCGAAGTAAAACTACAGAAGTTAGACAGTACCTATGTCATGGGTATGGTGAACGACAGTCACCTGAAGGTGTACTACGATGACCATAACATCTCAGGTTAGAATCACATCATGCGACGATGAAAAAAAATGCGAAGGTCCGAAAGATGTAAAAATTTCTTTGTAGCACATCTGCGACAGAACAAGTACGAAGCGCAGGAGAAGGGAGACACACTACACAAAAAAGAAAAAATTGCAGCAAAAAGGTGGAAAGTGCTGTAAAAAGCAGAAATGACAGTATTTCTAACATTAAAGTGCAAATATTCGGCAAATATTGAGGAGACTGTGACAGCTAAGTGTCATTAATTTGATGAGATACGAGGATAACGACAATGTGTAGTATGGTCACATCCGACAGATCCACCATAACTATTCTAATAGAAACAGTGAAATACTCAAGTTAATGACTTAATGAATGGATACGGTAGCCAAGAAGCCCATGTGACGGATTAGAAATTAACTGCCCATTGCATGACACCTGCACAACATGGTGGTGGGTATAAGTACAAGGCTATGCCGAAAAACATTATTTTACGACAACAGAGTGGGATAGAGAGAACCAGAGCCAAGTGATTATAGAGCCGAACCCTGTTGAAGTGAGCCAACGCCCATGGTCATTGAGATCCCTAGCGATAGTGAGACATCGAACACAACTTTTATCTTTGGTTTCCCAATCGAAGAAGAGATTACATCCCCTAATATACAAAAACCATAACAACCACTAGAGACTGGTCCAATGGAGAGAATGAGGAACAAACCTGTCAATGGGGCCAGTCACACTACCATTCTGGCCCCTGGTTCATGCGTTGTGTTGAACCCAACTCAAAGACCACCAGCTACTCTTACAGCTGCAACACCTGTCATCGAGCCAAGACATCCCACCCAAGAACTAGTTGGAGGACCATACAAACTACCAAAAATGAGGAAACAAAAGACTACCGCTCCTACAGATAGTCTGGGTAAACCACCCATAGAAGAGGAACAAGAGGAGGACGACTCCATGGAACAAGACTCACCACCATGCAGAGGACTGGATGCGGAGGAAGAAGATGAGAATTTCTTGTACTACGTTCATCCAAGGAGAGACGACGTGCCAAAGGTGGACCTCCCAAGGAAGGCGACTACAAATTTGGTAGTGTTGCGGATCCCTAATAACATCCCCTTTCTGATTGACATCATGCCCAAGTTGTCTAAGTTGAATTTTGAGGACTTTGACACTCGACTGGAGGATGGATTAAATATAGTGGACTGCATGGTCCTGAACCAGCCTGACCCAAGTGGAGCACAAGTGCTCAGGCCGATGGAGTGGGATGAGGGAGTTTTCCATGTAGGTTTGATTATCCTACTATTTATGCCCCATTTCAACCATAGTTTAAAAGTCAACACTTATGTTAAGCAACTGCTGGTATTATTTCACATAGGATTCCTATGGCTCAATCAACGATACTCGATCAATGCCGAGATGATTTCAGTGATAACAGGCCACCCAAATGAAGGAGACAACCCTGCGCCATACTTGGCCAGGAAATACACCACCCAGATCAAGCAGAAGTATAACTTGTGACATGCAAAAAGGGGCTTCCTAATAGGCCCGATCGAGAGTGCAAGTGTGTGGTTTTCTATGAGGATCTTATCTTTTAAGTTGCTAAACAAGATGAGGCCCAATTAGTGCTCGAAGGCGATGGTGGAACTCACAAAGTTATGTGCACTAGGTGGAGGGTTCAACTGGTCATGGTACCTACTAAAGGAGCTCATAGATGATGCAATGCAGGCCCAGGATGAACCCACCTACAAATTACCTTATTCCTAGATGCTTATCTTAATCGCATTCACTATGTGGGCCAAACCACCAAAATATGTGCAGATGGATGTCCCATTACCTTGCCATGGCGCAAGGTACCAAAACTTGTGGGATGATAGAAAATAAAAGACCTAGCGAAAGGACAACAACATCAATTTATTTTTTCACACAAAGGTGTTGCGTGGTGTTGTCCGCCAATCCCACTGAATCTGTGCTACGATGGTACACAGGTACGCATCATTTATTAAATTTCAGTCTGGAGCGCATAATATAATTATAGAGCCGAAAAGGGACTTGGGCAAACAAGTGCATCATGCATGATTCATGGTGAAGGATGAGAACATGGATGGAATCATCCACCTATGGCTGGAATAATGGCGCAGTCCACTGGCAGAGCCACTTCCCGAAGGAAAGGATGAAGAGGACCCACCACTTCACCAAGTTCATGGTGAAGGTAATGAAGGAGGCAACATACAAGATAACTGGTCACAGGATGAGGAAGAACAAGATGATGATGATAGGTGTATCTCAGATCAAAGTGATTCTGAGCACACACCAATTCTAGAGCATGTGCAAACCTAGACACAAACAAGGAAGCAAGAAGGCCATCCACATCGCAAGAAGAAAAAATTCGACAAAGCGTCAAACACGATCACTGTTAGATTTTTATCATTCAAGCTAGCATTATCTTAGGATATTTAATTGAGAATAACAAGAACAACAATCAAACACAAGAGACAATAGAAACAAATATTTTCCTTGAGGAAACCATAAAGGATAAAACCCTGCAACTTCCTCAGAGATAGAATCAACACCAAAAGTAAAACCCAAAACAGTAAGATGATCTCCCAACAACAGTAGTCTCTCTCTCTCTTGTCCTGGCTTCTTCTTTCTCTCTCAATTATGCGCTACAACTGAGTGTGAGTGAATGTGTGATAAATATAGAGGATCACTCTCTATTTATATTAATTCTTGACTTGACAATAACTCACTAGGGACGACTTCTCTAGGAGAGTCTAATAACCCTAGGGCCCCACAACTGCAGGGAATTTGACCCTTGATCAATAAGGAGGGTCACCCTCTATGAATATACATGACTTGTTTACATTATTATATCTCCCGATAGGAAGACCAGGGCATGGCATGACTCAATTACATTACAGATACTTCCTGGAATAAACATCGAGGTAAAATATACAAGTGAATACATTCCGAAGTTATAAATACATCAACACTCCCTCTTAACTAGGAAGGTATTCTCTGGACACAATTTATCAGCAAAAGTCTTCTTCTCTGTATTATATGGATCATCATCAAGTTATCTTCATCTTCAAGTCATCTTCATTACTGGATCTGGATCATCACTGGATCTGGATCATCATTGGATCTGAATCATCACTCGATCTGGATCATCACTGGATCTGGATCATCATTGGATCTGAATCATCACTGGATCTGGATCATCACTGGATCTGGATCATCACTAAATATGGATCATCACTGGATCTGGATCATCAATGGATCTAGATCATCATTGTATCTATATCATCACTAGATCTAGATCATCACTAGATCTGGATCATCACTGCAGTATCATCATCACGGGTGCTATCTCTTGATTCTTCTCGTCATAGGAAGTTCTACAAAGCCAACCCTTTTTCATGTTGGTTGTAGGCCTAGCCTCCATGTAGGTATTCTTCAACACTTATATCTAACCCTTAGTTAGAACAACCTACCCAACACTTACATCTAACCATGGGAGGAACACATCCAACAACCATGTTAGAAAGGCACGGCCAACACTCACATCTAACCATGGGAGGAACACATCCACCACCATGTTAGAAAGGCCCAACAATCACATCCATTGGCATGATAGGACACACCATCTATCATCCAAGGAAAGGCTCAGCACTTACATCTACTAGCATAGCAGGACACACCATCTACTATCCAGAGAAAGTCATGACACTTACATTTACTGGCATAACAGGACACACTATCTATTATCCAGAGAAAGGCACAACACTTATATCTGACCCAGTCAGAAAGGCACAGGACTTACATCCTCTAGCATATTAGGACACACCATCTACTATCCAAGGAAGGGCTCAGCACTTCTATCTACTGGCATGGTAGGACACACCATCTACCATCTAGAGAAAGGCTTTGCACTTACATCCGTCGGCATGATAGGACACACCATCTATCATTTGGGGAAAGGATCTACACTTATATCTGATCATGTGGGAGACAATCCCATAGTCATATCAGAATGGCTCTGTACTTACATCTGATCATGTGGAAGCCAATCCCGTAGTCATATCAGAATGGATCTGCACTTACATCTGATCATGTGGGATCCATTCCCATAGTCATATCAGAATGGCTCTGCACTTATATCTTGCCATGGAAGGAACCAATCCCATCACTATGTCAGAAGGGATCTGCACTTACATCTAACCATGGGAGGACCCACCTAAGACCATGTTAGAAGGGCTATCAGACTCATCACCTCCATTTGGAGGAAACCTCAATATGGAGAACACCAAGCTTCTCCCTAAAGTACTAAAACTTCACTCTAGCTAATGGCTTGGTCAACACATCAGCTATCTGTTTGTCCATCGCAACATACTGGAGCTTCACTACTCCTCTCTGCACCATATCCCTGATATAGTGATATTTGATCTCGATATTCTTTGACTTTTCATGGAACACTGGGTTCTCAGACAACTTCACATAACTCTGGTTGTCGCAATATATACAAGCAGCATCCAACTGGAGATCAAACAAATCAGATAGTAGCTTTCTAAGCCAAACTTCCTCATAGCTAGCCGAACAAGCTGCAACATACTTTTCTTTGGCTGTAATAAGTGCCACACAGGACTACTTCCTGTTAAATCAAGAGATCACACTTGATCCAATACTGAAGCAACACCCTGAAGTGCTCCTCCTATCGATGGCACTACCTGCCCAATATGAATCAACATAACCTTCCAAGTTAATCTTCTAATTCACCTCATACTTGATCTCATAATCAACTGTACCCTTCAAGTACGTCAAAATATGCTTTACAACAATCAAGTGAACATGTCTAGGATCTGTCAGGAACTGGCTCAATGTGTTCACAACAAAGAAAATATCTGGTGTCGTATTTTTCAGGTATATCAAGGACCCAATCATCTGATGATACATCATAGCATCAACCGCTTCTGATGAAGCATCACTCAATAACTTCAGGTTTGATGCCATAGGTGTGGTCATGGCCTTGCATTCCATCATCCCAAACCTATTCAAGATCTCTAGTTCATACTTCCATTGTCCTAGGGGAATTCCATCTGCATTCTGCCACACCTCCATGCCTAGAAAATAGTGCATCATGCCCAAGTCCTTCATTTCGAACTCGACAACAAGCTTTGTCTTTATATCAGCAATCAACCCATCCATACCTATTACAAACAGATCATCTACATACATTAGGAGTATCACCGGGTTCCCTTCTTCAACCTTGTAGTAAAGGTTTGAATCTGCTTTACTCTTGGTAAAGCCCAAACTAGATAGGAAGCTATCAATTATGTCGTACCATGTCCTAGGTGCATGTTTCAAAGTGTACAGGGCTTTATTCAATTTACACACATGAGTCTCCCTGTCATGTGTCTCAAAACCAAGTGGCTGCTCCACATACACTTCCTCTTCCACTACACCATTCAAGAAGGAAGTATTGACATCTATTTGGTGTATCTTCCATTTCATTACTGTAGCCAAAGAAAGTATTGATCTGATGGAAGTGTATCTGGCTATAGGTGCAAAAGTTTCTTCATAATCTATTCCTTCTTTCTAGGATAAGCCACGAGCCACAAATATTGCTTTATATTTCTCTATGCTGCCATCTACAGTATGCTTGATCTTGTAGATCCACTTAGAAGTCACGACAAACTTCCCCTCTGGTCTAGGGAGAACATCCCAAACATAATTCTTCATGATCAAATGGTACTCCTTGATCATAGCATCCTTCTATTCTTTCTTATTTTTCACTTCTTCATAGTTGGAAGGTTCTTTATCAATAATGTCACATAGCAATGCCACATAACTGGAGCAGTACCTAGTTCTTTTCCTCTCTCTGTGTATTTCTTCTGGAGCCCCATATCTTTTTGCACCTTGGATAGCCTCTTGTACCCATGCAGGTTTCCTCTTGTGAGGATTCTTTTCTTGGGGTGGATCTATAGGTTCCTAGGGTTCTTCTATTTCTCGATCTTCATCTTGATTTGCATCGTTCATAGTTGTATATTGAATTATGGGTACTTCTATTTCTTCAGAGTCTTCAACTGGTCTCTTTCTGGATTTGTTGTAAGCTTAATCTTCGTTGAATGTTACATCTCTTCTTATGTCGATCTTCTTATGTTACTTTCGAGTTTTTACTGTATCCCTCAAATATACCCTTCTTTCCAGAAGGATCTAAATTTGTCCTCTTTTCGTTTGGAATGTGTATGTATACAGGACAGCCAAATATTCTGAGATAGATGACCTTTGGTTTCTTGCCACAAAATACTTCTTCAGGTGTCTTGTTCTAGAGCACTCTATGTGGAGTACGATTCTCTACATACACAACTATTCTTGTAGCTTCTACCCATAGATGCATGGGAAGATCTTGATCATGAAGCATTGCCCTTGCAGCTTCCATGATCATTCTATTCTTCCTTTTTACAACCCCATTCTGTTGTATATTATATGGAGTGTTTAACTCCCTCTTAATCACAGAGTGTCTGCATAACACTTTGAATTCAATTGATGTGAATTCTCCGCCATTGTCTAATTGGAAAATCTTGATCTTCTTTTCTGTGTAGTTTTCAATCAAGGCTTTGAATTCCTTGAACTTGCTGAATACTTCATATTTGTTCTTCATGAAGTATATCCATGCCTTTCTAGAAAAATCATCAATAAAAGAAACATAGTATACATACGCGCTTAATGAACTGGATGACATCGGACCACATACATCGGAGTGAATGATTTCCAAGATTCCTTTTGCCTTGCTCTCACTACTTGGAAATGTCTTCTTTGTGTTCTTTCCTTTCACACATCCTTTGCAGACACCGTCATGTTTTGACTGTATTTCTAGAAGACCTTCAACAACTTTTCTTGCAAGTGGTAGTGCTCTGTAGTGCACATGTGAAATCCTTCTATGCCAAAGTTCATTTGGTTCTACTGAGTCATGAACCAAAGCTTGTTCTGGTTGGTGCTTTAATTTGTATTATCCTCCCTCTTGTTCTCAAATTACTACTCCATCATAAATAGTCTTTCCTTTTGGCCACATGATGACTTGACCATCTATAAATGCAACTCTTATGCCTTTTGCATCCAATGCAGATATGGAGAGGAGATTATTCTTTAGTCCTGGTACAAACAATACATCCTTCAGCTTCATAGACTTTCCAGAGTATAGCTTATAGGAGGATTGACCATTACCTTTTATTGGGTACTGGTAGTCATCCCCAAGTTTCACCTTGTGAGGTGACTCATGTTTGGATAGTTTCACAAAGGATTCTTTGAATCCCATCATATGTTTGGAAGCCCCATTATCTATTATCCAATCATTGCTTCCATGTGTGGTACTTCCCATGAGAGAGGAAATTAGAACATATTCTTCTTCACTTGAAGAATCATCACTTTCTTGTTTGATTCTTTTTGTGGAAGGTTCATCATCCTCTGTAGCATGAGCATGATGTCTTTTCTTGTTTCCCTTCTTCTTGTGAGAGCCATTTTTATTTCTAGTACAATCTCTGGAAAAGTGTCATCTTTCATCATATGTCTAACATCTGAGTTTAGATAAATCTCTATTAGATCTCCTAGTGTTCTCTTTCTGGTGGAAGTGTGTACCTTTGGGGTCATGAAAGTCTCTTTTGCTTTTCTTGGAGTGTACTATGAGAGATTGATTTTCACTTCCCATATTTTCTTCTTGAGCTATTATTCCAGCTTCTTCTTTCAAGAATTCTTACCACAACCTACTAAACTTGACTAGCTTCTTTCTTGCACAAATCCCTTGAATGAAGGAGTCCCATGATCTAGGTAGACCATTCAAGGTGGTCATCACAATTTCTGCATTCTCCACTTCTTCATCTACTGCTTCCAGCTATTCCTTGATATGAGAGACCCTTGTAAAGTAAGATTGTATGGTCTCTGCATTCTGGATCTTTACATTCTTCAACTGGTTCCTCAAAGTCATCTTTCAATTTATGCTCTTTCCTTCAAACAGTTTGGTCAGGGAATCAAACATTGCTTTAGGTATCTTTAGAGAGGACACCTGTGGTATGAGGTGATCCTTGATTGAATCATCAATAATCCTCTTAGCCATGACCAATTTTTTTTGTGTAAGGCCTTAGCCTCATCTCCCTTTGGAATTGGAACCTCTTCACTGATGTAAGAGTCCAACTCATTTTCTTCCAGGATAAGGGAGATCCTATACTTCCAAGCTCGGAAGTTATCATCTCCCTCAAGATTTTCATAAATCTTGGTATGATGAGACATCTTAACTGAGAATTTCAAATGGAAATACAAAATATTTAGATCTTACCAAGTTAAGATGTCAGAACTAGATCTAGAGCTGAATTTCTATAGAGCTGGTTCAGGAGCAGATTAGGGTTTGACTTTCCTGGAGTTTTTCCCAACCAAAAGCTTTGATATTGATCTATAAACTTTGATTTTGGGGAGGAGATCAATCTAGGCTCGGGCTCACTCAAAAATTCCACTTCTGTGGAAATCCCTAATTTTCAGCAGTAGTGTCAGGTCAAAACCTGAAAATGCTCTAAATCAGATTCTGTTTCCATAGAAAGATACTCCCTAGAGGGGAGAGTTAGCCCAACCTTCTTTTGCTGAAAAATCTATGGAGAGAGATCCAAAAATTAGGAACCCCTAATTTCTGTAGTTGTACAGTGTCTTCTTCTTAGGTTAGCTATGATACCATGCTAGATTTTTATCATTTAATCTAGCATTATATTAGGATCTTTAACTGAGAGAATAACAAGCACAAAAATCAAACACAAGAGACAATAGACACAAAGATTTTCCTTGGGGAAACCATAAAGGAGAAAACACTGTAACTTCCTCAGAGATAGAATCAACACCAAAAGTATAACCCAAAATAGTAAGATGATCTCCTAAAAGCATTAGTCTCTCTCTTTCTTGTACCGGCTTCTTCTTTCTCTCTCAGGTATGCACTACAACTGAGTGTGAGTAAATGTGTGATAAATAGAGAGGCTCACTCTTTATTTATACTAATTATTGACTTGGAAATAACTCACTAGGGCCGACTTCTCTAAGAGAGTCTAATAAGCCTAGGGCCCCACAACTGTGGGGACTTTGACCCTTGATCAATAAGGAGGGTTACCCTTTATGACTTTACATGACTTGTTTACATTGTTGAATCTCTCAGTAGGAACATCGGGGCATGACATGACTCAATTACATTACAGATAATTCCCAGAATAAACATTGGGGTAAAATATACAACTAAATACATTCCGAAGTTACAAATACATCAACAAACACATTGATAGAAGATGATGTGGAGGAGCTCGTAGCACCTGTTGCTAAATTCATGCAGGACATTGTTTCTAGCCTAAAGACGCATCAAGCAAACATAGCTCAGCAAGTTAGGGACCATCTAAATAAGTTGATAGACTCCATTAATGAGGTCAAAGTGACTGTTGAGGCCGAGACATATGGAGTCGATCCCAATTTCCCAGTAGTCGCACTAGCGTTAGTGCCACCGATCAAAGAAAATATTTTGGGGTGCGCACTAGAAACAGAAGCAGAGACAAGTGCAACTAATGATAATAGAAGCCTATAGATTGAATTCTCTAAGCTGGAATTGAGTGAAGTCTATGAAATTCAGTAGAAGTCTATGAAATTCAGTAGGAAGCCGTGTCGAAAGTGCGGTTAATAGAGAATGGTGTTTCCTATCAGGAAACAAAACAACAAAAGAAGGAAAAGGCACACAAGGCCCTGCTGAAGGAAAAAGAACAAGAACTTCAGGGGTGCATCAACCTTCTTGCTGAGAAGAAACAATAAATACTAGAATGTGATTAGAACTGTATCACATTAGCAGAGACCATCAAGAACACCATTGCAGAATTCCCACCTGAGGTAGGACAAGAAGATGAGGACTCCACAACTAAGGTAACCAGGCTAGCAAAGATTGCACAAAATATTTGAAAGTAGGTAGAAGAGCTGCAAGCCAGAAAGGCACCGAGCACACCTCCTGAGGAGCTCGAAGAGTAAAGAAAAGTAGTGTATGAGGCTTTTGGAAAAATAAAATAAGGAGAAACATCATGCACTAAGGAAATAGAAGACATTTCTGCATTATGGGAATCACTTATGGAGGATGCGACTGTTGAAAGCATAAGGGAAAACAGGCGTGCAGTTGAAGAGAAAATCACCACAGAGAAAGAAGACATGAAGAAGCTGGCCTTCCAAGAGAAAGTAGTTAGGATGACTAAAATCAAGCGACTGTAGTAGGAGGTCTAGGATCTTCAAGATAAAGAGCAGACTAGAGAAGCAGAAGTTGAAGTGCATCAGTCAGAAGCAGCGCGCATCACCAGCATTATTCAACCGCTGAAGGAAAATCTTGAGATGATCACATAGTCAGCAGACGCAGGTCCATCGAAACACATCAGTTTCGACTGAGTAGAGCAATTGGTTGCACAGGTAGAAGAGGTATCAAAGGAAGTTGTGAAGGTGCAACGGATGGTTAAAGAGTTTCAGGACAAGGATGGTCCTATGGTGCAATCAGCACCAGAGTCATAAAATTTTGTGGGAAAAGTAGTAAGTTTTGTGACTAAAAATTTTGACAAGTCCATTTTTTCTTAGTGGATCGAGATGAGTCACATGTGAGTGTTGGAGGTCTGTTGGGCTAGGAAAGGAACACAAGGAAAAAGTCACGTGTAAGCAAAAGAAGGTACACTGCATGCATTAGAGGAAATCTCAACTCAAAATGGGCCTTTTAACTTTAACTCAAATTCCATGTCATCATGTGTTAGCCAATGGAATTTCTTTAAATTTGAAATACCGTATAGGTATTAAACACTTTTTTAATTTAAATTTGGGGATAGGTATCATAACAAAAACTACTTTTTTTGTTTGTATTTTCGACATATCTCCCCGTTTTTTTACTCCAATTTCGATCGGGAGATCTCGTTGGATGCAGAATTAAATTCCACATCCAACGAGTACCCACTTGGCATACTTTTGACGGACCCATCTACCTAAAAAACAAGAAATACCTGAAAAACGTGATGATGACATCATCATCACATTGAAATTTGAGTAAAAAACACGGGGAGATATGTCGAAAATACAAACACAAAAATAGTTTTTTCTTTTCTTCCTCCAAAATTAATAAATATTATTTTATTATTATAACTATTATTTTGCTTACTGTATGTTGATGAGCTATTGTCGAATGCACGAAAGGAAGCAAGGAAATTCGTGAAGGAATCAAAGGGACCAGCACAGACGGAATGGAGATGCGCGCGACGGAGGAAAGGCTAGCATACAGGCAAACATGTGATAACGACCAGAAAGAGACAAGTGAAGATTATGGCCACAAAGACGATGTTATCCTATGACAATGCATGTATGGAAGAATATTTGTAAAGTGCCTTATTTCAATCCATGACAGCCTGTTTTGATGGCTAATAACGAACTATAACTGATGAGCAATATGTAGTCAACCCTACGTGGTCTGATAGAAGCTATAAATAAGAAAAACCTATTATGTATAAGGGTTGTTCATTGGTTGTTTCTTTTGGTCATTCATTGGTTTTCCAGAGCCAAGGACTCCATTTTGCTATATTTTGAGTTAGAGTTAGCAAAAGAGAAGATTCAAAGAGGAGTCTAGTAGCATTAGGAGGCTGTTGAGCCATGGATCTTGCAACTGTGTGCGCAGACCCATAAGAATAGAAGGAATATGTAGCTAAGTGCGCAGACGGTAAATAGAATATTTGATCCAAGCTATCTGTAGATTAGTAGGAGTAGATAGAAGAATAAACCAGAGAGCATGAGAGCAAGACGTCTGAGTCATAAAGAAATATCATAATATGAGGCTGCAAGTCATAGATTGCAAGGTGTTATATCCATTTCTCATGCCAGATGAAGAGCACCTTGGTGGTTTTTTCCATATGGGTTTTCACATTATTCTTTATGTTTAAATTGTTGATCAATGTTGTATATGTTGATGTGAATGGTTTCTATTTTCTTACTGTATGTTGATGAGCTATTGTCGAATGCATGGTACCATATTGTTAACTAGTGAATGAAGAGTCGTTAATGAATTGTTGGAATGCATAAGCAAGTTGTGGTTAATTCCTTAAGTTAAAATATAAGTCATGAATGGTTTGTTAGTCCAAGGAATTAGCTGCGTCGCACCAGTTGCACCAGTTGTTAAGGTTAAGGACCAGGTTGTGTCACGCACCCTGATGGATGTTGTGCTTAGTCATGTAGGAACCGTCCAGCCTTTCAATTTTCCTTCGTCGAGCACCTTGGCCACATTCCAAGGGACTATAATCCCTCTCCAACTACGGAAACATTGTTCCAGTAATTACCCATTAGATATCTTGGGTGAGACTACGCCTGCCTTGCACGTGTTGCTGACAGAATTATTCTATAGGGCCGATGTCTTGTTGTTTATTGTTATTATTGTGGTGTTGTTGAAACACGGGTCATGATAGGAAGGTGATAGAATCCAACACAAACAAATGAAGGAAGCCATAGTCTGATGTCTAAGACCTCATCCTCACTCTTATCAAAAGGTGAAATCTATTTTTTTATGAAGGATAGAAAGTTGTGGCAAAGACATGAAATTCCAACATGTCAAAGAACTTTTACCCTAAACAACAAGAAAATCCCAATAACAACCAATGTTACCAGAATCTACAATTTGAGAAATCAACAAATCCTTTTTTTGCATATTTTTGTGACCTTTTGTCCATATCTTCCATTTTTATGACTTTTATTTTTCAAACATTTTTCAAGTTATTGTCATACACAATTTTTGCAACATTGATAATAACCCACTCTATGTCTTTGTCAACCGTAATGGAAAAAAGGCATAAAGTATACTCAATTCAATCTTGTATAATAGTTAGCACAACCATGTAGACTAGTAGTCGAATGACTCGGTAGAAAATAACACTTTACATATCCCATGCTATTTAGAAGTTCAAGACAATTTTCCTATGAGGGAAACGCTACAAGTCACTTGAGTTAGAATAATACTTTCACTATGAGAGAAAGGAAGAAAGAAGTGGTGTAGCTTTTCAATACTCCTAGCACTGCATTTCAAAAAGAATGTTTTCACATAATTAAGAATGTGTTAGATTAGTGTAAGTTTTGGCCCATTTCAATAGTAGGGGAGCTTGGGAAATCAAGAAAAGGGCTTTCATGTGTTCACTATCACAAAAAATACCTAACAGGCAATCAAAAACTGCTATAACATTGGGAAGTTATCTACCGTTTCCAAATTATGATCCTGAATATTCCAGCAGAGTTTAACTTGAACGACTGACTTTTTACATTTCTATATTTCTCTTGAAATGTCATTTCAAAATGTGGAAATGTAGAAAACAATATGGGATTGGTGGGAGAAATAAAGACATAAATTAGAAAATGTAAAACAAAAATTGATGAAGGGGATGGCATGACATTGTATAAGAACAGATTCTCCTTTAAAATATATTTTCCTCAGTTTTCTAGGCACCTGATAAATGACAAATTATTTTTTTCCTTGAGTCATGATTTCTGTATCCATGTACTCCTACAATAACTATGCTTGCGTTTCAATTCACAAAATTACCATCTAAAATATAAGAAAATAACAGAAGAGGAAAGATTCTAGTTAAAATGACCCTAACTTGATATGACCACCTTTGCAAAGACAAGTCTCTTGTTCCATCCTTGAAACCACTCAGGGTTATTGGACCCAGGACACCTGCATTTTCCATCTCAAAATGGAGCCCAATATTCTTTAACCACAAACAAATAAACTCTTTAGAATGACTTCAGAGGATAAGTGTAATAGTAAGAAGTAATTATACATGGTCCATCTATGTATTTCCCTATTAAACAACCAATAGCCTAAATCTAACTATCTCCCCAACAAGTTGGATTTTCTCACTTTTTTGATATCTCCGCAACAAAAATTACAAGGCAGGGAACATAAGCAACAACATAAAAGATTTTGAATCTAACATGTATACCAACAGTCATACTCAAGAGAGAAATCTTGTTTGTTCCAATATTTACCTTAACAAGTTAACACTAGATGAAAACCTTGCTTCCATACTGACTCCCTACAAGCATCAAAGGAAACTTTAAACCCAATTTTCAGAACCCTGGAATAAGTATAGCTATAAATTATCTATACTCCTCTTTAATCTAGAAAGAAGCATCACTGTCATAAACAAGAATTTCCAGTTACTCGCTGATATGAACCTCAACACAACAAAAAGTTGAGAAGTGTAAAATTATACCCAAGGTTTTATGATGAATGAGAAAATACCTACAAGATCACCATTTATGAAGACATGTAATGCATGACCTGCTGACTGTACAACAAGAACTGGGAGACCGCCATTCTTTATAAAGGGTTCATCTCCATCAACTTCCACATTTCCCAAAAGATTATTTAATTAGTGTCTAGAAATACATACCTATGAATTAAAACTTTGCATTTAAATCAAAGCTTAATAAATTGAGCACCATCAAACACAACTGCTATCAATCTTGTAGGCATAATGTTGAAATCCACAACACTAATACAATTGCAACCATGATAGATTACATATTTTTTGGACAAATTATAAAACCATATAGTTGCATGGGAAGGTAACAAAATTTTTTATGAACCCTATGATTCACGTTAGTACTTCTCTTCTCTCAACAAGGTCTCAATAATTTTTACTTTTTGAGTTTCACACATTTAATGGATATGGGCCAATGCAAGTATGATAAATGAATATTAATAATGAAATTAGCAAGGAACAATTTGATATAAGAAAGGAGAAAGATGCCAAATCTCAGGGATGTAGTTATCAATCTTAACAAAGAAGAAAGAAGTCCATGGTTTTTAGCTAAAGAATCAAATACAACAACCTTATCATACAATCTGAAAGTGCAAACTAAAAATGTTACACAATTCAAATCCAAGCATGCCATTTCACAAGGAAATTACTCTAAAATTTTCAACTTTGACCGCACTAATTGGCATCAGTTAGGGAAAAATTGCAATGAGAAAACATGATAAGAAAAGTGTGATGTCTTACCTTGTTATGTACCACAAGTAATTAGTATTATCCCTTGTAATGTTTATCTGCTCTAGAAAACCCACTGAAGTGATGGAAATGTCTTCAAAAGAGGCAATATTTTTATCAATAGATTCCCAACCAAACCCTCCAACAGGTGCCATTTTCATTTGTGATTTTAGTATGTCAACCTATGAAAACAAGATAACCATCATTGAAATAGATCCTATTATAAGATAGATAAGTATGTAATTAAAAAAAAAACACCTTACTATGGAAGGTTGAAAAGTAGTCCACTGAAGTAGAAAGCTTATGGTTGCACCAATAATTAGAAAACACAACTATCTCCAGAGAAAATTATCCCTTCAAATTACCCAAGAGGATCTATTAATATAATTTTTTTGCATTGGACATGCTACAATATACATGCAAGAAAGGAATGGGAAAAAATATAACAGAAAAAAAATGCCTTATTTTTTGTTTTATTATCAAATTCTCTCTGAGATATCACGTACACATATCTTTTGTCTACTATCTGCTGGACCAGTGGGGACCTTGATTAATTTTTTGGTACACGTAATCAATTATTTCGAATTGAATAATATAGATTCTATACTTCCATTTTTCTAGTTTATGCTCAAATTAAAATAAACAGATTGCATCAAAAGGGATCAACATCTAGGTACTCTAAATTTGCACATCAACTTTAATAAGTTGTGTGAACTTAAATCCAGAAACGATAAAAAAGAAAAAAGGGCCTCGATCCTATGAGATTGATATAAAAAAATTAAAACAAACAAACAAACAAACAATAATCACAATTTTAATAGCTCAAGTTTATCACCTTTGAAGTATTGAATGTTGGGTATATGTTATATTCTTTGCATGTGCGTATGGAGGGGAGGTGTGCATATGTTGGCTATTTTTGGTATATGTTGGCTATTTTTAGAAGTTGTCTAAAAATATGTAACTTAATATCGGTTAAGGGATTGGAGTCTTTTTCTAATTCGGGTTAACAGATTAGGGTATTTGGATGTTGTGGAATACCTATATTTTGTATCGTGAGGATATCATAATGTAATGAAGAGAAAATAGGAGGTGTGGCTCCAAGGTTTTCTGGTTTTCCCGGTTAAGGGTTTCCAGGGTAAATCTATGTGTTTATGTGTGAATGATGTGTTGTGATCTCTATTTTGCTTAAAATAATCTGTATGCTTTGCTTCTCTGCACAGGTTTAAAACTTACATGTGGTATCAGAGCTTGATTTTGGCATTAGGGGGACGCCTTTGCTACTAAGGCTTCGACGCAGTTGATAGATCTCAGGTCTGTGATAAACCTAGGTTCAGTGGGAGCTTTGTAGTGTTGATTTGTGCATTGAAAGAGAATGGGGAGCACTTCAAGAATCGAGATCAAGAAATTTAATGGTCAGAATTTTGAGCTATGGAAGCTCAAAATGGAGGATCTTCTGGTAGATCGGGAACAGTGGATTGTTGTGGATCCAGGTACGAAACCCACTGCAATGTTACAAGAAGATTGGGATAAATTATAAAGAAGGGAGAGGAGTACAATACGATTGTGCTTATCAGACTCTGTGTTGTTGAACGTATCTGGTGAAGATAGTGCAATAAAGCTATGGGAAAAACTAGGGAGTTTGTATCAATCAAAATCCCTTGTGAACAAGTTGTTTCTACAAAAGAAGTTGTTTCACCTCAGAATGGACAAGAATGACACTGTAACAGAGTTTGAATGTCTACAATACTCTGGTAAGTTAGATAACCTCTATTGGTGTTAAAATGGATGAAGAAGATAAATGTATTACATTATTGTGTTCTTTGTCGGATTCCTAGGACAAACTAATTGTTGCAATAGGTAGTTCTAGCCAGGCAACCTTAAAATTTCATGAAATTGTATCATCCCTACTATCAGAAGAGATGAGGCGGAAAACCATGGATGCCTTGTCTATGAGAGGTTTTCCCTAGGAGAGAAACAAAAATAAAGGATATGGGGGGAGATCTAAATCTAAGGGTAGATCTAAATCCCTAGGAAAAGGAATAAGGAAGTGTTGGAAATGCGGTAAAGATGGGCACTATAAAAAGGATTGTAGATCTATGAATGTTGAGAAAGAAAAGGGATATGAGGATACCCCTTCCACAGAGGTGAAGAACTCCTCAGAAGAAGGAGGGGATGTGTACCTAGCTTCCATGGGTAATCCTTTAGAATGTGATACATGGCTGATTGACTCAGGTGCGTCATGTCATATGACCCCTCATAGGGAATGGTTTTGTGAATATGAAAAGTACAATGGAGGATATGTGTACTTGGGAGATGATTCACCAGCCAGTATCATTAGACGTGGTAGAGTCAAGCTAAAACTGAAGGATGGAAGGATTAGAGCTTTGCCTGGAGTGCTACACATTCCAAATCTAGCAAGAAACTTGATATCTTTCGGAAATATGGATGTTGCAGGTGTAAAGACTGTGTGTGGAGATGGTGGTTGCAAAATGGTTCGAGGATCAATGATATTGATGAGGGGAGTTCAGTATGGAAATCTGTACAAACTATTGGGAAAAACCATCATTGATGAATGTAACAATTATGTTGTGCTGGAGGAAGGAGGTAAATATGACAAAACTGTGATTGCATCAGGAGGAAAGACAATGATGTGGCATCAAAGAATGGGGCATATCGGAGAAAAGGGACTTCGAGAATTACAAGGTAAATCTATGGTTGAAGGTATGACTGATTGCACTCTGGATTTTGATTTCTGTGAACATTTCATATATGGAAAAAAATCAAGTAAGATTTGCATCTGGTGCTACACGAGCAAAGGGAATTCTAGAATTAATACATAGTGATGTGTTTGGACCTATTCCTGTTCCATCATTAGGAAAATCTATGTATTATGTTTCATTTATAGATGATTTCTCAAGGAACATATGGATCTGTTTCCTTCGAAAGAAATATGAAGTATTTTCCAAGTTTAAATAATTTAAGGCTCTTGTAGAAAATCAGTTAGAAAAGAAAATAAAGGTGTTGAGGACATATAATGGTGGAGAGTTCTGTGGGAATGAATTCGAGGACTTTTGTGGCTATTTATATTTGTTTTTGGATATTTTTAGAAGTTGTCTAAAAATATAGTTGTTTGTGGCCATAAGTTGTCTATTTTTCATTTTGATGAATGACTACTACTGAGTGTAATTGAAAGCAAAATAGCTTCCATTTAATAGATTGTGGAGTTTTCAGGGTTTTGCATTCTATTTTTCTTCTTCCTGTAATAATCCATGTTAAGATCTCTGAGCTTCCACTGTTTTACCTTATTTCTTGTTTAATATTTGAAACAGATAAACACTTGCAATGGTTTCTCCTACGACAACTTTGTACCTAACAAGCCTTATAAGCCAACAATGTGGATGGAAGCCTGGAGTGGTAGCTGCTGAGATTATTTTGTATTTAATTTCAATTGATGGAATAAAAACTTACTTTATTTCATGCTTAAATTTGTTTTGAACTTCAAATGATGTTCATAAGCAGTAAGAAGTTGAAGGAAATCCTACTAATGCCTCCTTTGATAAACTGATATTTTGAAGATTCTAAGCTCTCTAGTAAAAAATTTATTGTGACAAATTGAAAAATCAAAATATGCAAGAATGTTTATTTTCAGTGGTAAATGTAATTCCAACTTATAGTAATATGAAACATTGTGTCTAGCTTTCTAGGTATACTGAATTTGGATATGCATCTCCTCATAGACCAGTGGAAGATTTGGCCTTTACAATTGCTCTATTTTTTGTGAAGCGTGGATCTTTTGTAAAATACTACATGGTACAATTTGCACAAGATGAATTGGATTGACATAGCATGTGACTTTCATATATGGAAATTTTGACTACAATATGTGCTATTCTAATTTGTTTCACTTCCAGTACCATGAGGAACAAAATTTAGTCGTACTGCAGGCGAGCCTTTTGTTGCAACCACTTATGACTATGATGCACCCATAGATGAATATGGTATGTTTTATCTTGGATGTGATTATATTTTTTTGACAATATTCACTTGAATTTGTTGCACAATATTGCAGAATTGTGAGAAGTTTTTTCAGGATTTAAATTTCATTCTTAAGAAATTTATTAGGTTATAGATTTGTTTGAAAAGGAAAGTGGATTCTGTAAATTTTATTTTCTTGGGCCCAATGTAAAATAACTGCAATAGAAAGAGCATTGTCAGAAAATTTAGAAAACAACAGAAATATTGAGTTTTTGTTCTTCAGCTATGAGGTGAATTTCTTCAAGGATTATGTAATGCGTTCCTTTTCCTTCCAATTCCCATCTTTATAAACAGTGAAATGTCTTTTGACCTTTGGAACAAAACCTATTTATTTTGACTGTTTATCTTTGGTAGGAATTATTAGGAAACCAAAGTGGGGCCATCTTAAGGAATTACACAAATCCATAAAGCTTTGTGAGCCTGCTTTAGTTAGTGGCGATCATGTTGATACATCTCTTGGGAATTTCTAGCAAGTAAGCTTCTTTGACTGCACTGTAGATATATGCTTTCCACATAGAAATAAAATAGAAAGGTTTTTCCTACTTTTTTAAGAAGTATGCGTTGTTGGACGTAACTGACTTATCCATTGTTTGTTCAAGCTTATGTGTATTTTGCAGGAGCTGGAAATTGTGCACCATTTATTGTAAATAATGATTCAAATTCCATTGAAAGAGTCATCTTTAATGGTCAAAACTTTAAAATAGATCTGTAGTTCGTTAGCATTCTCCCTGATTGCAGAAATGTGGTTTTCAATGTAATTTTTAAATCTGTGCATAGAAGCAAAGCATATAGATTATTTTAAGCAAAATATAGATCACAACACATCATTAACACATAAACACAGAGATTTACCCTGGAAACCCTTAACCGGGAAAACCAAAAAACCTTGGAGCGACACCTACTATTTTCTCTTCATTACATTTTGAGATCCTCACAATACAAAATATAGTTATTCCGTAACATCCAAATACCCTAATCTGTTAACCCGGATTAGAAAAGGACTCCAATCCCTTAACCGAGATTAAGTTACATATTTTTAGACAACTTCTAAAAATAGCCACAAACAACTATAAATAGCCATAAAATATGATTTTATATCAAAACTATAGTATGTCAGACCCAAAAATGGCTATATAAGTCATGTACATAATAAAAAAATCAAATCATTTCACTATTTACCCATAGCAGAGAGCACTTGGAGCATTTTCTTAGCCAGATCTTCAGCAGCTGATACCGGGAGTTTCCATCGTCCATTTTCAGCATTGTCAATTGCAGGTAACAGCTAAAACCCTTCTCTTTCATTTCATAGCATTTATTTTGAGTTTTGGTTGGGTTTTGGGCTCATATGCCAAGCCCTAAAACCTTAAAAGCGAGCACCGCAGCTATCCCTTGTGGGATACGTGGTACCACCTGAGAACCGCACCTATAACATGGTGGACAAGCAGTGCCACCGCCTATCTCCAACGATGCACAGGCGGTGCCAGCCGTGGAGAATTTAAACCAATAGTATGAGCAATATAACTTCATTCCTTTGATTTTTAATGATTAGGGATGATTCTAATGCATACTATGATTTCTTTTGGCAGGTCTAGGTTGCTCAAAACATGGTGATATGGAAATAAAGAACGCATGACAATGAGAATGCTTTTGTTGAGAGAAATGCAGGGTGTATTACCGCATTGCGGGACCGTGGGCACCTGAAGTTATTTTGAACCCCAAGCATGGTGTCACATGAGCAGTTATTAGAACACATACTGCGGATGTGGAATCCAGAGCAACCATATTTCGAGGTGGGGGCTCATATTCTTACAGTGGAAGTAGAGGATATCTAGTTCTTGAATAGTCTCTCAAGACGGGGTGCCCCCATCTCACTGACAGGTTCCCGTGGAGGGGATATTACCACTCAAGAGATTATAGATCATCACTATGCACCAGGGACGGGTACATCGGGGAAGAAGATCCCTATCAGAGAAGTGATGGATAGGCCCCTACAGACCATCCTATTTACCATGCAGAGGGTGGCCAGGAGTCAGGGTGTGCACCAGGATTCTAGGGCACACATGTTGTATGCCATAGAGGTCATGGAAGGCACAGTGTTCAACTAAGCGGAAGCCATGCTTCCAATCTTTAAAGATCAGCTGACTAAGTGTCGGTAGGGAGAGCTAAAGCAGTTTGGCTTTGGTTCCATTTTATCCTACTTCTTCTTTGAGAAGGTTCAACAGATGAGACCTCAGGTGGTCTTCCATATTCTGAGAGCACGAGACCCCCATATGCTGAGGTGGGTCCAGGTCATGGCTCACACAGGAGCCGGTAGGGGAAGGGTGAAGTTTGGTGACCTGTTCTTTAGATGGCTCTGAGATCATATCCTCATGGTTGAGGATTGTGCTTACGCAGGTACAAAATTCACTGGAGATCCTGACCTACCACTCCCACCTGGAGGATAGTGGGGAGACATCGGTAAGAAGAAAGAAACCCTAAAATGGATGAAATGTTTTTATGTGTTTTTAATGTTTTTGTGTGTTTTTAATGTTTTATATTTTTTATGTTAAGTGACGAGAACTATATATTCTCATGCAGATGTGGGAGCAGTGCGACCTGGAGGAGCATTTTCATTGGATAGGCGAGCTGGAGCCCGCTTCATACCACAGGGTGATGATATCAACAGGGAGCTAGAGGAAAACCTGGAGAGGTTGACCTTGGATATCCTAGATGCTGACATTGATGACCTTCTGATGAGATATCAAAGATCCATATTGGGAGTATCGAGTTGATTCAGTAGCCTACTGTGTAGAGTAGCTCGAGCAGTGATGTGCTATCACAAGCACCACTAGTGTATGAGACATGTACTGAAAGCTGAAAGCTTTAGGATTTTGTATGATGATTTTTCCTAAAAGCATATGTGCTTCAGATGAGGTCTTGAGACCTATTTTTTGTAAACTTTTTCGTATATATATATACAAACTTTTACACGGTGTTTATATGTTTCAAATGACAAATGCATTTTCTATGATTTTTATGTGTCTATGAATGTTTATTTACAATGTACTGTGTTTGATTTCGATGTCATGAATGGGCAATATGCCAATCTAGGATGTAATTAGCTAATGATTCAGCAACTACATTATATTCCCTAGGGATATTCCTATAAGTGATGGTTTCAAATAATCTTTCTAGAAAACGTACTCTCTGAAAGAGGTAGAAGAGCAAAGGGTTCCTAATGGCGTAAACATGGTTTAAATGGAAAACCACGAGTTGTGAGTCCATCAATACTACTAGATAACGAACATCTAGGGAGGCAACTTTAGTTAGAATACCAATGACCACTTCATACTCGGTGATGTTATTAGTAGCAGGACCTATAGAAACCACTCCTAAATTGACCAAATCTTTAACTGGGGAATAGATGACCCAAGCAGCCAAGGCGAGATTCAAGGTGTGGCGGCAAGCACCATTAGCGAATCCGTAGAAAGCCATCTGCATGACCAAAACATGGTATAAACAGATGCGGACACTAAACTCAAAACCATCTTGAAAATACTAAAAGCACACTAAAATCCAATCAATATACATATATACAAGATACTATCCAAGAAAGACCTAGGCATAGTACCTTTTCAGGTACAACCCATTGCGAGGTTTCCCCAAAGGGATTCCATCATAATCAACGAGCTTGTAAGCTCCTTTCTCTAACACCTTAGAAATAATGAAAGGTTCGTACCACATGGATTCAAACTTACCCTTCCCTAGTTTTTCATATCTCTGATCATAAGTCAAGACTAGGTCACCCTCGTTAAAGAAACGGGGTTGGAACATATTTATCATACTGTGGATTGATGCATTTTTTATGTGCCTCATTAGCCAAGGTAGCATCTCTCCGAGTCTCATCAAGGTTACTCAAGTACAAAAATCTTTCTTCATCTGTGGAAGTGTCTGGGAGAAATTCGACAACAAGTTGTAAAGATGGAATCTTACATTGGATTGGTAAGACAGGTTCGAGTCCATAAACAAGCTAGAATGGCATGAAACCAGTAGTTGTTTTCATAGAAGTCGAATAATCCCACAGAGTGAAAAAAAGAACATGGTTCCAGTTGGATTTATGATCTCCAACCATCCGACGAAGCATAGTTTTCAAAAATTTGTTAATGGCCTGTACATGACCATTAGCTTGTGGATAATATGGCGTAGAGTTTTCATGGTAAAAACCTAGCTTGGCACTCAGTTCCTCCATCATATGATTATAGAAATGGAATCCCTGATCAGTAACGATGGACTGCGGAACTCCAAATCTAGCTATGATATGATTGAACAAGAAGAGAGTAGAACTCTTACCATCTTCTACATATGTAGGCATGGCCTTAGCCCATTTTGTGAAATAATCAATGGCTACAATGATGTAAACATGCACCCCGACTGAGGTAGGCTTACAATGCATGAATTCAATCCCCATTTGGAAAATGGGCCAATGACAATGACGGGGTGTAGCGGAGCAGGATGGGTGCACTTTTTAGGATAAAAGTGTTGACAAGGTGGGCATTTCTTAACAGCTTCATGACAGTCTTTGAAGACAGAAGGCCAGAAATAGCTAGCACGAAGGATTTTCTGGGTTGTAGCCATCCCAGATAAATGACCACCACATGCTCTAGAGTGGAAATCATTCAACACATGTTCATCCTCCTCATGAGTGAGGCATCACTGGAGAATAGAGTCAATCCCATGTCTATACAAGGTACCATTCAGGATGAGATAGTTTTTCACGTGGTGACGGATACAGCGGTGATCATTGCGAGATAAATGAAACTGAAATCGTTGTGTTTGGAGATAAATAAGCAAATCTCCATACCAAGGATCAGTAGTGCTAATTAGGAACAAGAATTCATCCAAAAATGAATCACTAGGCTCAGATTCCATCGAATCACAGGGAATATCACACATAAGCTCGACAAAGACTAAGGATTTCTTTGATGTGGCCTTGGCAAATTCTAGATCAAACTCCTAAAGTATAACTATCCAATGGGAGTTCCTTCCCCCGAGTACCTAATGATTCAGGATGTAATACATTGGGTTCTAGTCTTCTAATACGGTGGTAGTGTGGAGCAGAATGCAGTGACAAAACGTTTGTACAGCAATGACCGTGGCCAATGATAACTTTTCTGCACATGAATAGTGAGTTTCGAAATCCATGAGATTCTTACTGGTGTAATAAATCACGTTCTCTTGACCGTGGAGATTTTCCTGCACCAAAACCATGGCGATGGTAGTAGTGGAGGCAACAATATACAAGATAAAGTCCTTTGAATAATTCGGGGGGTGTATCATGGGTGCATGAGTCATAGCATGCTTAATATTATCAAAGGCACGTTGGGCCTGGCCATCCTAGAAGAATGGAGTTTTCTTCTTGAGGAGACGCATATAACCATGCGTTTTCTCTGCAAAATTGCACACGAAATGATGGAGAAATTTTTCCTTCCCTTACAAAATTTGGAGTTCAAGGAGATTAGTTGGGGCTGGTAGATCTAAAATAGTGGCAATCTTCAAAGGATTGATCGGGATGCCATCTTTGGATACCACAAATCCTAGTAGACGTATTGTTTCAACGCAAAAAACACATTTATGCGGATTGAGCCGTATATTATAATGACAAAATATCAGGAATATGTCTCTACGATGACCAGGGTGGTCCTCCCGTTGCTGTGAATGAGAAGGGAGGTCGTCAAGGTACGGTTCAACAATATGTTTAATATCATGAAACGCATAGGACATCATGTGCTGGAAAGTGGCTCCAACATTTTTCAAGCCAAAAGGTAACTTCTTATATGCAAAGGTTCCCCATGGGAAAATGAATCTCATCTTATGCTGATCAGCGGGTAATATCTCAATCTGATTATAGCCAGAGAAGCCATCCATGAATGAAAAGATGACACTTCCAGCACAGTTGTCTATGATTTGATCGATGTGCGGAGTAGGAAAGTTTTCCTTGGGACAAGCTTTATTGAAATCCCTAAAATCGATGCAGACTCTAATGGTGCCCTGCTTTTTTATGACAGGGACAACATTTGATACCCATTCTTTCATGGGTATAGGATAAATAAAACTAGCTTTGAGGAGTTTCTCAATTTCAGCTTAAATAGCCACGGCCTTCTGAGGATGGACTTGCCTTAGTTTTTTCCTAACAAGTTTAACCATGGGACAGGTTTTAATCTCATGGACCATGATGGATGGGTCAATCCCCAACATCTCTTCATAGGACCAGAAAAAAATATCATGGAATTCCTTAAAAAGTGCCTTATATGCTTCAGATTCATCTGCCAAGTAGTTCTTCCCAACATGAACATGCTCGATAGTATCAAGAATGGCTGATATGTCAATCGGGTTCATTTGAGTAATGTTGCAAAGGTTTCCTTCAAAATCTATATCTTACAACAATATAGGACTTTGGGGTACGTTGACAATATCAGTAGGAAACAAGGATGCAAAATCATGGCTAACTGAACTAGTGTTGGGGAGGAACATGGATCTATGATGGTGATCCTCCCAAATGGGCTCATCCATATTCATGATCTCCATAATGGACTCATCGAAAGGAAAAGTATCAGAGAGATCATCTAGAATGGGAAGAGAAGGTTCTAACCAGTACGGTAAATGGTAAGGATTCGAAGCCACTAGATGAGGGTCATCATTGTGATCATTGGAAAAGGTTTGAATGGTGTCATACATAGCTTCGTGTGGACTCAATGAGGTGGACTCAAAAACATGTTTACCCTTAGTCTCATAATCAAATCAGGCGATCATATGGAGGAGTGGATGGAAAAATACCCATAAGGGATGAATCCTTCAACATTCCTACCCCAATTGACTGGTAAGGAGGAGGGGACTTGCCTAACATGGGGATGTTATTAGTCATGGAGGTACTAACATCCAGTGTACAGAAATCAAGCTAGTCAATAGTAACAATTCTCCCTAGATGCGGAAATTGGACTGTTCGGAATACTGTTGAGGCAACAGTAGTCATGGCATAGAACCAATTTATTCCTAGAAGGAGGTTGTAATCTAAAGGGGCATCTAAAACTTCTACTTGAATGGAAATTTTTTTTCCCCCCAGCTCGACCGCCAAGGCTGATATGAGACCATGAGGTTGGAAACCCCATCCATCAAAGGCCTTGAGGGTCGTAGGTGATGTTACAAGCTTGGGAGATCCCAGGGCCTTCCAACAAGTCTGAGACAAAACCGAGGTCGAAGCTCCTTCATCTAATACCATTCAAAAAAAATTCTTTCCCACTACTTTCATAATGATCTGAAAAGCAAGTTTATGTGGTAATATAGGCTTATAGTTCTCAACATTGAAATGAATCAAGTTAGTATTATCTGGGTCTAAAGCTCCTAGTGCTATCAACAAGTTTTTGCGCTATGTAGGGAAACTTTGGAGTACCTCTAGGGTAGACATTGCACAAGGTGCCTGAGTGAGTTATTCAACCACATTATAAAATTGAGCAGCTTGGGCATTGGGATTAAAGACAGCCTTCCGAAGAGTACTCTTAGGTGGGCGCAAAATCATGTCAAGAGTAGGCTTCTTGATAGATAAGGGGACAGTAGATGAGGATTCCAGAGAACTAGTAGAGGGAGCTTTCCCTGAAGAAGAATGATCTTCTTTCTTATTTGTGGGTTTGTCATAATTCTGACTTCGATTTTGTAGATTGATGGTATCTGAGGACATCATACGAATTTCCTCTAACGAACTAGATTTACCCTAATTATACATGTGGTATATCAGTTGTTGTTGGGAGGGAAAAGGATCCGTAAGTACTGCAGGTGCGGGATTGGACTTCAGAAACTGGGAGATTTCATCCCGACGAGGACACTCCTTTGAAAAATGGTCACCACCGCATAGCAGACATTGATATTTTACCTTCCTTTTCCCTTTATCATTATCACTGTTGGTTGGTCTTGGAGTCTCCTGTTGGTTTCCAAGTTTTTTATTTCTATTTTTACCTTTCTTTTTATTATTACCCGAGGTTTGAGTACTTTGAATAGAGTTGAACTCGGTGGACACCTTAGGGGTCAAAAGAGTAGGGGTGGTAGTTTGGGGTTGCTTGGAAGGTTTCACTACTAACAGGGACTGGATTGAACCAACATTCCCATCAACAGGTACTTCTGCGGGTGGCTTGGTGGGATCGGTGCTGGGGCGAGGAGCTTGAGGAATCAGGTCATAAAGAGTTCCAGACTGTGAATAGACCAAGTCTAGGTACTGAGACTGACTGATATCCTTCTCTTCAGTAACGGCACTTCCCATAGCCACATCTCAGGAAATATGAGGCAACAAGGATTTAGTAAACCAATCAGCTAGTAACCGATCCAGAATAGGGGCCTTAATAAGCCTTCTTTGCCTTCTCCACTCATGAATATGATCAGAAATGTGGGTTGATGCGTTCTGTTGTAGAGAGGTTAAAATATCAGTTCCCATTTCATAATGAATAGGGAGATGAAAGTGTGTAAGAAACACGGTTTCCAATGAGCCAAAATCCACAAATGAATGTTGTGGGAGTTCAATGTACCACTTCGCAGCCGTACCGGTCAAAGTTCGCTGAAAGAGTCGTAACTGAACAGGGTCATCCATGAGGGATTTTGAAGAACACCACAAATGGAATGTCATAACATGTTTCTTCGGATCATCTCCCTGCTTCCCATCGAATTTTGGGATATCCGATGGTAACTTTATCGGAATGGGAGGCCACGAGGGATTGTGTCGAATGGGGTCATTAATCAACTTGGACAAGTCAGACAAGTCCAAAGGTTCTAGGAAAGGTAACTGTCGGTTGGGTTACACATACTGGTAATATTGATATGGCATATAATTACTAGTAGGCCCATAGGTTAAATGAAAAACAGGTTGCTGTGACGAATAACTAATGGAAAATTCACCTGCAGGGGGTTGATTTCTGGGATCAAGACCGCTAGGACTACTAGGGCCTCCAAGAGGAGGACCACTAGGTCCACAGGGACCACCAGGACCACCAAGAGGCAGACCACTAGACCCTCCTGAGCCCCCAAGAGGTAAACCCCCAGAGCCTCTGGAACCACTAGGCAGAGGTCCACCAGACCCTCCAGAGCCATAAGGAGGAAAGCCACCAGGCCCCCCAGGACCATTAGGACCACTAGGACCAAAAAGAGGAAAGTTTCCAGATCCTTTAGGACCATTAGGCCCCCTAGGGGGAGGACCTCCATAAGGCGGTCCTCCGGCACCTCCCGTAGTATGTATAGGTATCCCCACCATAGCTAGCATGTAAGACCAGTTGGGTTTCCCCCATGGCGTAAAAGTGTTACTAGGGTATGGAATTCCAGCATAAGGCATTCCTGTAGGATTGGGTGGATGATTACCTACAGGTATTTGATAACCATAACCTCCAGAAGATTGAACGGTTATAGGTTGTGCCCCCAAGGGTTGACCTGAACTAGATGGGGGATTTACTACAGTAGTATGGGTGGGAGGGACATAAACTGTAGATGGTTCTATGTTAGAGGTATTCCCTTGACTAGGTACAAGTGCGGTGCCAGATAACATAGGTCGTGCCAAGGGTTACCCCCTGACATTAGAAGGTACTGATGAAACGGGAATTGAAGGTTGGGCCCCAGGTGCAGAAGACCTGGGAGGATTAGGACCAGACATAACATGAGAGGTGATAGGGGTGGTAATTTGACCTAGGTTGTGTGGTGTTACTGTACGTGTAGAAATTCAGGCCTGCAGTAGATTAATTTCACTCACAGCAATTAACAATTGATCATGCAAAATTATCAACAATGGAGACTGAATATGGAGCTGTAACACAAAATTATATTAACTGAGTGTATAATAGCCAACGCTGTAATAACATAGGCTGCTGAATATATAGAATACATGAGCAAATCGAATGCATGAGGAAGCATCCAAATCTAGCATAAAGCAGGCTTACCCAAAATAGGAAAATCCCCCATAGGTGTAAAAAGCTGATCCCAAATCTATCAAGGACCCCACGAATTAGCAAGGGCGCATGGGCAAGCTTAAGAGTGGTCAAATGGTAGCTCATACATGCAAAAGCATGGAGGAATGAGTGGAGGAGGAAGAGGCAACAAAGCTGATTCACCTCACCTAGTCTTGCTTTCCTATGTGCCTTAAAACACTGAAAAAGCAGGGAATAAAGCAGAAAAAGCAGATGGGCGCCTAGGAGGCCAGGAATAAAGCAGATTTGATTCCTAAAGCTCTCAAGGGCACTACATGAGTCAAAGATGGAAAGTTTGACCTCTATGGATAGGCAATTAGCAACTTGCACATGGTGGGACTCATGGACTAGGCAAATAAGACAAAATAAATGAAATAATGTCTAAGTGGGTAAATACTATGGGTTGATTATTCTAACAGCACGATCTATAATTGGTTCAATGGGTCTCATATAATTGGCAAGTGAATGATATCCCACAGGAACAGATGTGGAACGTGATGGTGTTGGGCCTAATATTTCATCTATTTGCTTATCAATCTCATGTGCATGAAGAATGGAAATATGGTATTGCCTACATTCTTCTTCATCTTCAAAAGCATTTAAACAGGTGCCAAACGAGGCAATGGCCTGTCCTATAGAGGTATCCCAAAATGGAGCATTGGGACCAAAATCTGGACGGGTTGTATCATCAACATGATCTTCCATGGGAGAATGGAATGAGGTATTTCCTTGAGAAGGTTGTTGTACCAAGGGAGGAAAGTGTGAATAATACGGTACTCCACTTTATGCAACCACATTATCTCCCACTTGAGAGGTGCTAGCAACTCCTTGGTTGATATCTTCCATTGGATTTTCTCCTGAACCAGGAGTAAAATCGGGTGGCAAGCCCCGTACTCTTTTGGACTGTCTTAACTCAGCCAGTTTTTATAGTTCCTATCTAACCTAGGGTCTAAAAATATAGAAAACACGCCAAAATATTTCCCTACATAAGCTATAGGTCAAAACAAGCACACTTAAAATGATAGGAGGGGTTCAAAAGTCAGGTCTCTCACCAGGATTCTCAAGAAGGTGCCACTCATGATATATTTCAAGGGTACGTGCGTAGTAATCTCCCCGAATGTTTTTTTCGGTGTATGGCTCCAAGTAAGATGGCCAAAGGGATTTTGTTAGATAGATAGGGTATCCTAGTGGGGTCTCCCGATATACTCAAGATACATGGGAGCTCAAATCAGTAGTAGTGTTGTCTAATGCATAATCGTACACAAGGGGCCTTTTGATATACAATCGAGTACTTGAAGTACCTTTCTATATACCTCAAGGGTACGTGAAAGGTCATTCGATATACCGACGGTACGTGGAAGAACCGCGTGAGTCCCAGGATGTAATGTAGATAAATAACGATAGCTCCTACGCTTAATGACACCCAAACACATCTCTAACCTATCACTCTAGTTTCTACGTAAATTTTAACCTATAACTATTGTTAATTTTAAAGTGGACGGTTAGGTGAATGCATGATGTTTTGGCAGAAAAGTAAAACCATGCAATATGCTTATGCAAAATATTTCACTTTACCATTTAGTATGCCTACTTACGGGAGGGAAAGAGAGTATTTTATTTTTGTTTCAAAACCAATAATATTTCCAAACAATAGTCATGAACATAAAATCAAAGACAAGAAATACGTTTCCAAACTATTTTCTCTTTTTTGAAAGCAATGAGAAGGGGAAGAATCTCTTTTCCTAAAAGAAAAACACAAAGCACACTATATGCAAATGCATTCTATTTTTTTATTTTGATCGAGATAGTTCTAAATGCATAAGATACGAAAGAACATAAAGAGCCTAAAAGCTTGAGAAGCCAATCAGAGAACCAAGGTCCAACACTCAATCATGATAACCTAGTCTCAGTCAAAAATTTTCTTTTTTAAAGGAAGAAAAAAGAAGTTTACTATGCAAACAAGAAATGAAACCTAGAAGCTAATCTAGTGTTCTTTTTTTAGTCTATATAAAATAAATGAAAAGAGATCTTACTAGCACCCTAAGCTTTTCAAAAAATAAGAAATCCTTTCGCAAACACAACCAACAAGCATAGAAGCAGATGAACAATAAAAAAGCATAATCTAGCTCTTGAATTTCTAAATCAAACCAATCTTAAACCATAATATTTCAAGCCACAAGTATTATATTCTGTCACACAAGTCTGACAGTGCATAACTGCAAGCAACACAACTCATATTTTTACAAAAAAATGAGAAAAAAGGGTCTTGGAATGATGCCTACCTGGCACTGTGCTTCTCTGGTGTTGATAGGGCGGTTCTATCTTAGCACCGCTTCTCACCAATAAGATACAGGCAGTGGCACCGCATACTGCCCACTTTGTTTAGGAGATGGCACAACTCCTCGTACATTACATAGGCGTGGTTCCCTGTAGAAGACCAAAACACAAAGAGAACGATAAATCAAGTCAGAAAAAGACTAGATCAAGGTGAAAAATGCTAGATTGAGTATGGAAACAAAGCATAAAGGGTCGAAATGAATCAGATATAAATAGATCTGGAAGTTTCAAACCCAAATAGATTAAATTAGAAAGAAGATCTGACTAAAGAGAGTTGGAGAAGGAGCCTGGATTTAGACAAGAATTGCAGAAGTGAGGAAGGTCGAAACAACTGATACATATATCTATTCCCCAGCAGAGTCACCAAATTTGTTAGCTGGAATATTTCACCTTCTGTGAACAGTAAGGTGTTCCACTAGTCTGAATGGTTCAGATCCATAACAAATGAAGCACAGAGGTTGAAGACTCTCCCTGGACGCCATAGATACCTAGAATGTGATGTTTCGATAGTAACCCTGTGTACCTGCAATAAGCTTAAACACGCAAACACATCAAAACTGCCAGAATAATCTATTGAATCTTGTTAGTGACTAAGGAATCTAACAACATACATGCGAAATCAAACAACAACAATATATGTGGGATAGAAATCAACTTGCATTAATATAGAAATATGAAGAATTTTACAACCAAGCCTTAGTGTTGACATGAATCTCCATGAAACCAAGCATTCTCATCCCCATAAGCTTTGAATCTAGCTCTCTATGCTCTCCAATGGTCTTGGGCCAAGTGATCAATCCAACAGCATAACAATACCTTAAGAGTTCTCCCCCTCAACCATGTATATGAGCTTGTATTTATAAGGCTCAATGGATAGGGATGGTTGAGAGATTAGTGGATGAGGTGGCCTCTAAGATCCTAGGATGAGGGATATTGAGCTCAACTGACCCACATGATAGGGATAAGGGAGTACACAAGGCTTATCATCTAGAAGCCTCGAGAAACATCTATTTTCCCTTTTTACCCAGGGTACCACATTTCTCCTTCAATGACAGAGCGGTTCTGGTAAAAAATGCTTATGGACTAAGGGCCATAAGCGGTGGCACCGCTTGTGGACAACAAGGGATAGGAGATGTGAACAAGGTACTGCTCCTGGACAAAGGGGTAAGCGCGGTGATAGGAATTTTCATGTAATATTGACAATTAGCATGAGTTTCCACTCCAAGAGATGGGATTCAGGGTAAGTAGGTATGTCAAAAGTCTTATCACATGATGGTGACAGGATTTTGGTAAAACATTTCCCTCATAGGAAAGAATATCATTACATGTGCCAATCAAATCAATAAATCTAATAAAATCAAGAATGAAGGCATGCTAAGATTCATCAAATATTCATAGAACAACATACAACCACTAAGCAACCAAAACCTTTCAATATGCACAACCTGGAGCTGTGCAATTAAGGGTACATCAAATGAAGAAATAATTTTGGAGCACATAAACTATTCTACAACCTTAATATGCCTAATGCCTCCAACCGAATTTAAAACACCAAATAATACCAATTGTCGAAGCCATTCCACAAGACAAAACAAATTCAAATTTTTTAGACTCGATCGAGTCGATCTAATTGCTTTCTCTCTCCAAAAGAAACGAATTCACACTTATATGAGGTCTGTTTTTTGAGTATATTCAGTAGCAACATGCATTGAATGTAGGGATCAACAAGTTGATTACAACAGTACATTGCACTTCTTTTTTGGGTGAGCTACATCAGATAAATTTTTGAGAAGTTTCGTATCTGATTTCTGAGGAGTCCATAGTCCTGAGGTTTGAGAGAGTAAAAAATTTTCAAGCTAGTGAAAATTGAGCTTTGATTTTTTCGTTGAGGTGAGGTAAATTCGTGGGTAAAAGGAGTAGCAATAGATGACAAAAAGAAGTGTTACATGTCTCCATCCATGGGAGTAGGGAATCAAACCACATATAATAAGTGAGGAGAAGAAAACTTGGTTTCTAGTCCTTTCTCCCATTTGGTTTGTTATTGACTGAGATTGAACTCAATGCAACTTACTGAGACTGAATGAGACTTCGTACCTGGTCCACAAAACTAGGAATTGAACCTGTATATGATTGATGAAGTGAATGAAATTTGGTGTCTAGTGCTTTCTCTAGTTTTCTTTGCTATTGATTGAGTTTGAACTTTACAGGATTGAACCTATATATGATTGGTGAAGTGAAGGAAACTTGGTGTCTAGTGTTTTCTACAATTTTCTTTGCTATTGACTGAGTTTGAACTCATCCTTAATATTATGTCCACAAGGAAGTTGAACCAACCTCCAAGGGCCGCTTCAAATAAGACTTCTTCAACAAGCTATGTCCATAAGGAAGTTGAAGCAACAAAGTAATGTCTAGGTAGAAGTGCAACAAATTAAGTGAGTCAATGTACTAGCTTCTAAACAATTTTTTTAAAGGAAACTTCCTCAATAAGTAATGTCCACAAAGAAGCTGGAAACCCACATGCAATCAATAGATGTCCACAAAGTAATCCAATCAAGTTATAGAAGCTACAAAGAGCTAAACATCCAAGGGTATGGCCTCAAATGTGGATGATAGAAGTAACTTCCAAGTAACACAGAATCTCCATGTTAGTTTACCTCCAAATGATAGTCACATGCTTTTGGCTTCATTAAGCAAAACCCAACAAAGGAAAAGGTACAAAAGCAGTACCTTATGATAGGGAACATCTACAATAAATTATAAACAAGGGATTATTTTATGAAATGATACTCCTTTAGATGAAACCTCTCGCCAATGAAACATATAATAGCTTTAAGAGAAATATCAAACAAGTTGTTTTCCTAAATTAGGGTACATTTTGAAAACTTAGGACAGAAACTCCAAGAGGGTACGACGCCAGTCTTCATAGGATTATGTTATAGGATGCCATTATGAATAACCAATAGCTGCTACAAGAGAATCATTCTTAATTCCAAGAATGCTTAAACTAGTGAAGTTTCACCACTGTCTACTGCTATTCTAGGGTACAAAGATGAGGTTTTAAGGCTTCTTTTGACTGTTGTTACCCTAAAATGTTCTCCTAAGGAGTTGGGTCTTCTTTGTTGTTGTTTTGGTTGCCAAACTAGGCTAAACCTGCCCAGAATTGTTGCTCACTGTCAACAGGTAGTTGTCTGTTGTTGTTCCTCATAATTTAACTTTCTTATGTTGATCCGGATTTATGCGTGAACGAAATGAAAGAACATATACAGAGTCATAATAACAGACATTTTGCAAAGATAACAGAGATACAGTAAACACATATTCTATTAAATGGCGGAAATAGAACAGACTATAATACAATTGCTAGAATGGTGGTAGCTATCTCTGAGAAGAGATGTGGCCGCTACGCTCATTCGTGCTAAGCTGAATACAAAATGAGGCCAAAGGGGCCTATTTATAATAATAATGAGGTGAGAACCCCAAAAGTCCCAAAACATAACCCTAGAAGATGAACCATCATAAAGTTTGCGGCCCCAAGGTGGTAAGTTGAACAGTCAACTTCCCAGGGTCATAACTTTTGCATACGATCTCCGATTTGGGCATTCGATAACTTGTCGGAAAGGTCTATATAAGCTTTACAAATTTTGGTCGGCCAAATGCATACTGATGGAAACCATTTGGCCCTGAATCTCCAAAAAACGTTGTTTAAGGCCTCAAAACGGCCCCGGAAGTTTAGGACTCGAAAAACTGCCGAAAAATAACTAGGAAACTGCCACAATGGACAATTGTTTTGAGCCAGTGGAATAGGTGGGTGGCCACCGATCTCCATCTGGATCAATCCTCCCTCCTTAGGAAGCAATGGTCTCCATTGCATCGAATCCCGTATCACATCTCGAACAGTGTGTTGAGTTGATCTCCTAGTGCGACATTTGTTGAAGTGAAGAGGCTGCTTTTCTTTGGCATCCCGAGAGGGCTGTAATTGTTGTCTGGATGATTTGTTTCTGGAGGAGCACCTTGAATGCGTGGCCTTGCATTGTAGAGGTACTCGTATAGATGAGGAAAAAATGGCTCTGTCTTCTTCTTGTGTCTGATGAGCAGAGACACCCTGTGTAGAGGGTGTGGAGGTCTCTGTGATCTTGTGTTCTCCTTCAGACACAATTGTGAAGAGGAATAATTTCCTGATGTGGGAGTTTATCTTCCTACCCTGCGAGGCTCTAGCAGGTGCAACTGTCTCTGGGATTCGGTAGAGTTGTCCTCCCAAAGTGACAATGACACTGCGAGGTCGTGACTCATATACAGCATGACGCTTCCACATATATGGTTGTCCTAAAAGAACATCACAGACTTCAAGTGGGGCCACATCACACAATACCTCGTCTTGGAAAGGCTTGATGCCGTATGGTAGGAGGCATTGCTGAGTAATGCGGATACCACGTCCTTGGCTTAGCCAACCGATTTTGTAAGGTTGCGGGTGTGGTGTTGTTGGAAGCTCCAATCTCTTAACGACTTCTGCTGAGATCAAGTTCTTTTGGTTGTCGTTGTCAACAACAAAATGTAGAGGCATTCCCTTCACCCACAACTACGAGTGGAATAGGCGCTCCTCTACCTCTGACTCTTCAGGATCCTCTAGTTGAATCTGTGCGGTAGCAATAGTGGCAGTGGGGTCTGCATCAATGATCTGCCTCCCATTGTGTGCGGCTGCGGCATTGGGTTCAGAATCAGAATCAGGATCAGATTCTGAAGATTTGATCTCGGCCACTAATGACTGCTTTGAGCGACATTCATCAGTGTTGTGCCAAGGGCTTTTATGAAAGTCGCACCACTTACCAGTGTCCTTCTTTGTCTTTCGATCTCCCTTCTTTGCTTGTGGCGGGGACTGGTTGTCATTTTCTTTTGCTGTGTTTTGCGGGCCAGGGTTGCCCTTGCCTTGCTTGTGCGGTGGATTCGCAGGTCCAAAGTCTCGCTTGTTCTTTTGTCGATTTTGACAGCATACCGATAGGCGGATCCAAGTGAAGAGATGTCGAGGAATTCCATCTCAGTTCGGATGTACCGATGTAGACCACTGCGATATTTCAGGATGAGGTGCCGCTCGGAGTCTTTGATACTCAGCTTTGTCCGCAGAGTATGAAATTTGTTGGTGTACTCCGACACCGTCTGGTCCCTTTTGTGTACTGGTCATCATAGTTTCCCACAGGGTAATACTGTTCCTTGACGGCATCTATGAAAGAGGCCCAAGTGGGAATTGTTTCAAACATTTTAGACTCGTCTGATAAGTTTTTCTCACAATAAGTACCCCACCAATTTTGGACATGGGGGGCTGCCTTAAGGAGCGCAAAGGTGATCTTTTCTCTGTTGAAAAAATTGTGAACAGAGAAATACCCTTCTAGAACATTCACCCAATTATCCAGGGCATCTGCATCAATATTTCCTTCAAATAAAGGAATATCAAAGTTGACTTGTACCTTAAAGGGAGTTGCATCCCCGAACCGGCTGCTTGTTGAAGATGCACTGGCCGCGGCTGGCATTCGCCGAAGGATTTGGGCGAAATTATCCATCATCTCGTTCCTTTGTCGGTCGAGGGCTTCCTCGAGCAGCGACTTGATAGGATCTCCTGCTCCGTCGTCTCTCTTTTCTTCCGTCATGGGAGGTCGTTTGGGACGGCGAGAATGATCAAGTGAAACTAGTTCGAGACCAAACTCTCTGTATTCGGACCTCGTTGGGGACATGCGCCGAGAAACAATCAAAGAGCAGATTGCTCTGATACCACTGATCCGGATTTATGCGTGAACGAAATGAAAGAACATATACAGATTCATAATAACAGACATTTTTCAAAGATAACAGAGATACAGTAAACACATATTCTATTAAATGGCGGAAATAGGACAGACTGTAATACAATTGCTAGAATGGTGGTAGCTATCTCTGAGAAGAGATGTGGCCGCTACGCTCATTCGTGCTAAGATGAATACAAAATGAGGCCAAAGGGGCCTATTTATAATAATAATGAGGTGAGAACCCAAAAAGCCCCAAAACGTAACCCTAGAAGATGAACCGTCATAAAGTTTGCGGCCCCAAGGTGGTAAGTTGAACAGTCAACTTCCCGGGGTCATAACTTTTGCATACGATCTCCGATTTGGGCGTTCGATAGCTTGTCGGAAAGGTCTATCTAAGATTTACAAATTTTGGTTGGCCAAATGCATGCCGATGGCAACCATTTGGCCCCGAATCTCCAAAAAACGTTGTTTAAGGCCTCAAAACGGCCCCGGAAGTTTAGGACTCGAAAAACTGCCGAAAAATAACTAGGAAACTGCCACAATGGACAATTGTTTTGAGCCAGTGGAATAGGTGGGTGGCCACCGATCTCCATCTGGATCATATGTGGCCAAATCAAACATGATATATACCTCTCTAACTATGTTATGTGCCCAGAATTGACCTTACATATTCCTAAGCATTTGATCTAGGGTTTTTCATGAGCCCATTATTGCCAAAATGTACCCAGATCTACTCTTTCTGCCACTTCCATCCTCAAAATTATTGGTGGTATTAACTGTTGAATATCATTGTATTTACTGGATTGTTAGTTTCAAATTTTGGGTTGCTTTAGTTTTTATTTTTTTTATTTTTTGTTGCCCTATTACACCAGTCAAAAGATAAGAATACCAAGACCAAAAATGCAATCCAAAGGAATCTCAAGAATTCCCAAGAGGCTATTAAGCATCTAAAATTGGAGAATGAAAAACTACACAGGGGGGATGTTGAGATCAAAAGAAGAATGCATAGATTTGTAACAAATCATAATAAAAAAATATATTTGTCTCATAAGCTTATGAAAGATAATTAGAATATATATAGACAGGGAAGATGTTGGAATGTGAAACGGATCCAAGAATATAACAAAGGCCAAACAAGTAATAGGTTTGAACAAATTACAGGAGTAGTGTCATAGGTTTGACATATCACAGTACATATTTTGATGATCAATGTATAGAAGGGTTTCAAGAAGCTGTAGACATTAAATAATCATGTAGACATAGACATAGATGTTAAATCATCTATCTGCACTGAAAATTCTACAGATAGAAGAATAAACTAACCTCTAAAGTATGGAGATAGAAATAACCTTAAACAAATGTAGATATCTTCCACTCAGGAGTCATCCACTATGAAATTGCTTTCCATGAATCCACTGTAAAAACACAATTTGCATGAAATCAAGCTTGATGCTAAGCCCAGACTCTTGTGACATTATATAGGTAAAAAAGTCCCCATTTGACTAAATCTATCAATGTTTTTCTCAAATATGGAGTCTGGACCAAATCGAGTACAAAAACGACTAAATATCCACATTTTTCTCAAATGTGGACCAAATTGACAGACGTGGGATGATTTGGTAAAAGACGGGAAGGTACAATTGCTCCACAAACCTAATTTGAGGACGTACTAAGTCCATTTTACCCATTTTACCCAAATGGAGGATGAAATTTGACCAGTTTACCTAAAGATCCATAAATCAGGGGCGAAATACCAAAATTTTTAACCAATCATTCAAAAATATTTTCGAACCATCTCCGTTTCTCCTCCAAAATTGTAAAGTTCTGGCGATTTGACCTCCATTACCAAAGAAATATGGGCAAAGGTCAAGATTTTCCCCATAATCAAGTGGGATAAATTCCATTTTATGAATTTTCACAGTTTCACCGTGTAGGCTATTTAATTTGGGGAAATTATATATATAATAAAAAATGGGATAATTTATTAAATAAAAAAACATTTTAATATTAAAAATTTGCCCACCCTTTTTGGGACACCCCTTAAAATTCGTCTATGGGCTATAATTCACCCCTAAAATCATCCCTCTTCTACAGTTCTTTACTACTAATTTGTTATTCATACACTGAGTGAAGTGAAAAAGACTGAATAAAAAGTACATGCAAAATTTTCGTTCCCAAATGCCCTAAAATATAGCAAATCTGGAGAGATTATACGGTAGAGATTTTGAAAAAGAAGTTGTACACTTACCACTGATAAATAATATGATAGTACTCCAGAGATATGTTGCATGCATGTTGTACTGAATAGGTGAGATAATGGTGCTCCTCTTCTATTGTTGACGCCCAAGTACAAGGAGGCTCTCTCCCCTTATGGAGTTGACATTATTTATGAAGGAGGAGGTTGTTACTGATGAGACTTTATGGAGTTGGTAGTCTCTTTGTTACACACAATTCTCATCACCATCATGTGTTGAGCCCTAAAACATAAAAACTTTCCTTCAATCCCCAAAATGTGAAGTTCTACCTTTGTCAGTATTTGTGCTAGAAATTATTCCTAGACTACCACAAGAACAAGCTAACACAATCTCAAAAATAAAATAAAATGAAATTGATTTTTATGTTTTTGGTGTGAAATTTTATCAACAACAAGGTAAAAACATTAACAAGCTAATCCAAGTACTAAGTTATGAATGAGTATGAAGAACTGGGGATCAAACACAAAAAATAAACCATGAGGATTACTAATATAATATTGATTTCATTGAGTACATACAAGCATTTGCATGAGTAAAGAACATTAAACAAGAAATGAAATTGTATATGATGTAATCAGACAGATCATAAACATAACCAGCATGACAAATAAAGTGGCTTATCAGTATGCATATAATCAATATAATTTTTCAAACTTACATAAGAGTCATATGTCTTAGCTTGTAATACATCAGCTTTACAGCCTCTCCTTGAGAAAAATTCGAACCCTACCTCTATCTCATTTCATACTTTTATCTTTTTTCATCAAAAATAGTTACATAAATGTCAATAACTACTTTTAGGTTAAAATTCGAGCTAGTTACAAAAGTAGTTGTATTTTTAAAAGATAGAAAAATTATTAGTCATAACAAACTAAACTAATTGACACCTGGCCACTAGAAGCATTCATAGATTCTTGGCAGCCTCAACCAACATAGCAATTCCTTCTAAAGCATGTGACTACTTTCTACTCTTTTCTTTCTCTATCTCTAAAATTTTGATCTTCTTTAATAAGACCTCATTATGCTGGTTCAAACTTTGAACTTTCTGGTTCAACTCTTCGACCTGGCTCTGCATCTGCCTTTTCCTTTTCAAGGCCTCTTTGGAGATAGAAATCAAATCCCGATAATGTATATTGATTTCATCAAGGTATTCTCTTAGTCTTCTATTATTCATTACTAATCCATCATTAGTCTCACTAAGAAAACCAGTCTTATATTTGTATTGCTTCATAGTTTTCTTAAGGTTCTCAGTTTCTGAATCTATGTCCATTCCCCATTATAATGTAGAACTTTTATCTGACAACCATGGGATATCTATTTTCTTGAAAATGAGGTCATCTTCTTCCCCATATTTAACTATTTCTTGTACAACAAGAACTTCTGAAGACATAGCTCGCTCAATGCTATAGGTGATGGGCTCTTCTTCAACCTTATCTCTTCTTGGGAATGATTCTAGTAACACTGGATCCTCTTTCTCAATATAAAATTGATGAGAAATTAAGTCTTCTTCCTCTTCCATATGTTCTTCATATGTAAAATATTTTATCTCTTTGAGTTGAACAGTTCTCTTGCACATTATCCTGCACCAGTTCATGAACTAGCTCTTTCTTAAACCTTTTTACAAAACTAAACTGCGTGCTCATCAAGCTTTTTCTAACTTGGTCTTCTTGCTTATTATGAAAACCTAACCAAAACAAAAAATGATCCCAAGTTCTGCTCTTCTTTTGCAAGATTGTGCAAATAATTAGTTTTATTAATCCATGATGGAAAATAGACGGGTGAGAATGATCCATATGTCCTTTTATCCCATTAGACATCTTTTGAAGGTTCTTCAAGAAGAAGAAATGTAAGTTCATCTTGGACTGTTGATTTAGATGTTGCAAGAACTTGACATGGTATTTGAAAACTAAAGAAAATATCCCTTAACATGTAATGTAACTCTACAAAATGCCAATCACTTCCCTTCACTCAGGCTTGGATTTGTCCAAATGAACACCTTTCCCCCAAATCTATGGCTTTGATTTCAAGTAACAAGAAATATTTTGGGTTAAAGGTGAAAGGTGTTTTCTTAAACAACAGCTTTCTATCTCTGGCTATACTTGTAGCTTCTGCTATGAACTCCTCTGTTAGTTCAAACTTCAAAGTATCAAATGTAATTGTATCCTTAACCAAACCTTGACCAAAATGATATGAGACTTCGGGGTTAAAAAATTTGATTCTTTCAAAGAAATTGAACTATCTAGCCCTCTGAAAGAGTGCTGCACAGTCAGGAAAATTGTTTTCCAAAATTATATCAGTGGGTTCATACCTATTTGACTTTCCACCTTTCTTCATTTCTGCGTTTTAACCCTAGCTTGTGTATTTCTTTAAGCAACTTCAAAACTATTCAAACTCCTTCACTGAAACAATAGAATTAGCAACGAAATAAAATCCTGACAAGTAGATTTATGATTTTCCAATAATCCCTAGAGAATAGAAATCGTGTCAATGCAAACCATGATTCTCTCAATGATTTCTATACCTACTCATACACCTGTCATGATGATGGACTGGGGTAATGAATATGCGGTATTATGTCTTCGATAGATGTCTGAAAGCTTCTAGTATTTTCCTCTACAGCGGCGATGATTATCCACTACTTCTTTCAATGATTTTTACCAAATGAAATCATGACAGGTAACATCACAATCCTCTCAATAATATTTTCACCTTCTCATACACTTGTCATGATCATCATTGGGTTCTGAACATGCATCATTATGTCCTCACAAGTGTATAAAGGCTTCCACTATTTTCGATTGTAAAGAGACAGGATCATCTGCCACAATTTTCAATGATTCAGGATTCTTGTAGCACCTTAGTTCACTGAATTTCAATCCTACACTATAGGAATCTCCCTTGTGCATATTTTTTTAACACTGACTTAAAAACGAGGGTTAGGTCATAAAGCTAAAACTTGGAACAAAATTTATTATAAGCTTTTCAAACTTTAAAGATATATATTAACTAATAAGCCCAAAAGAAAACTTTAAAACCAATAAAATGAAATAAATCAAAACCATTATAAGCATAAAATCAAACAAAAATATACTTATTACTAAAAAAAACCTCAAAGTAACTCAAAAATGTAAAGTAATAAGAAATCAATCTTTTGAAAAAATAACACTCATAGACTAAGAACAAAATCTAGACATAACATTTGGCTCCTATTGTGGGATGAAAACTTCCCTATGAGGTTTCAAGAACCTGTAGATTAGTGCCTTCTTCCATCTCAACTGAACCAGTATGTTATTTTGCAAAATTTCCATTGGGTTTTGGAGTCTTTATTCAACTTATTTCACACCTGTATATACAATGAATGACAAGTCTCTTACCTTCAGTAACTATAAAAGTGCTTGAGGAATCGTCTGTTCACTAGATTGGACAATTGTTCACCTTACATAGTCTGTAGTATGAAGGTATTGTTCACCTTCCATAGTCTGCAGTTTGAAGGTATTGTCCTCCAAAATTTTTGAAATTATGAAAGGACCCAGCCACAAATTGTCAAATTTACCATGCTTACCTCTTTGTTCTTTTCTGGCATCCCATCTAAGTACCATGTTTCCATAAGAACAGGTATCTTCCTTTATCTTCCTATCAAAACTTTCCTTAATCTTTTTTCTGTACATTTGAGATTTTTCTTCTATAGCTTCACGTTCCTGCTGCAATTCAACCAATGAAAAAATTCTTCTTTGAATATCATTAGGTTATTCCTGACTATCTTGAAAAACTTTCATCACTAGGATACCTAACTGGATTGGAAAAACAACATCAATGCCATATACTAACTGAAAATGAGAAGAATCAATTGCTGTCTTAGTATTTATTCTGTTATCCCAGAGTGCATATTTTAACATTGTATCCTATGATCTCTTGATATGGTTTAACAATTTTCTAATGCTTTGAATTAGGTTCTTATTAGTCGATTCTTCCAATCCGTTTCCATGAGGGTAATAGGATGTGGAATGTTTCAAAACAATTCCATTTTGTTCACAAAATGAAACCATGGCTTTAGACTTGAAGGACTTAGCATTATCAATCAACAATCTCTTAGGGAACCTAAATCTACTCAGAATATTTTCTTGAATAAAATTGATTATCAAGTTATCAGTTGCATTCCTTGTAGGAATGGTCTCCACCCATTTTGTGAAAAAGTCAGTCGCTGTAAGTATCCAATTATGTTTCCTAGAAGAAGCAGGATTTATTTCACCTATGAAGTCCAAACCCCACTACTGAAAAAGATCATTAACAGCAATAGGCTTCAAAGGTAAAGACATAAGTTTTTGTTTACTAGCAAACTTTTGACATTGAATAGAAGCTCTCACCTTCTGATAAATATTAGAAAATAATGAAGGCCAGTAATACCCATACCTTAGAACTTTATAAGCAGTAGCTTTCCAATATTTATGACCTCCACAGGCACCCTCATGTAATTTTGAAATCACTTATTCAATTTTAGACTTCTCCAAACATATGAGAAATACTCCTCTTAGATCCTTCCAATGTAACTGCTGATATATTAAACATTATTTAGTGGCCTTCAATTTCATTGATCTGTCTACCTTATTATCTAAATGCACAGGACACTATAAATGAAATAATAAATGTAATATATCAGCATACCATTCCGATTCTGCATACCTGTCCATAATCTATTCCTTATCTTTCCCTTTTTTGTAATCCTTCCTGTGTTGATTGTTCTTCCATCATATGAAGACCAAGAGTTTCACAATTTGAATCAGCCAATAACTTTTCCAGGCCTTGTCCTTTTACAAGATTAGTAGGTTTGATTTCCACATCATACTCCATGATCTTTACAATCCATTTTACCCTATTTCCTTCATTGCCAGGTTGATTTAAAAAATCCTTAATAGCAACATTAGGAACATAAGCAATGATCTTTGAATGTAGAATATAAACCCTAAAAAATTTGAATGCCTTTACCAGTGAATATACTTTATTCTCTACTGCACTATATTTCAATTTTGAATCTCTGAGAGTCTTACTAAATAAAGCAATAGCCTGCTCCAGTCCATCTACATTCTTTTGTAATAAAACAACAGCTATGGTATCCTGAGATGCAAAAGAAAAGGGCAGAAAATCTTTTGAGAAGTTTGGGCTTAACAATAGTGGTGCCTATGTAAGAGCCTTCTTAATCTTATCAAATGAATCTCTTGCTTCTGCTGTCCACTTCACCTCTTGATCTTTCCTTAACATAGTTGTGATCTACTTTATTGTTTCAGCAAAATTTGGTATAAACCATATCAGAAAATTTATTTTTCCAATTAAATATTGAACATCCTTTTTACTTCTTGGGAGACTGATTTTCAAAATAGCTTTAACTCTTTCATGATCTATTCTTATTCCATCTATTGATACTAGATTTCCTAGAATCTTACCTTCATGAGCAGAAAAATGAGACTTCCTAGGATTTAATAAGAGTCCAAACTTCTTGCATTTCAAAAAGGTCTGTTTCATATGTTTTAAATGTTCTTCATCTGACCGAGAAAACACTGTGATATCATCGAAATAAATCACAACAAATGTTTCCTTTTCTCCAACAAAGGTTATATCCATAGCTCTTTGAAAGGTTGCACCAGCATTCATTAAACCAAATGGCATATTGTCATACATAATGGTACCCCAAGGGGTAGTAAAGTTTGTTTTCTTCCTGTAATCTGGATGCATAGCAATTTGATTGTAACCCGAGAATCCATCCACCATTGAAATTCTTTGGGAACCTACCACCTTCTACAAGATTTGACCAATTTTAGGTATTGGATAATTATCCTTCAATGAAGATCTATTCAAGTTACAAAAATCCACACACAATATTATCTCTCCATTGTTTTTCCTTATTGGAACTAGGTTTGCCACCCAAGATGAGTATCTAAGTGGAACAATGATTTTTGCATCCAATACTTTTTTGACCTCTTTCTCTATGACTGGAAATAAAGATGGATTAATTCTTCATAGCTTCTGTCTAAAAGGTTTTACATTTGGCTTCAAGGGAACCTTAAGCTGAATAATATTAGTATCATAGGTTTTTAAGTATTCATAAGACCAAGCAAAAATATCAGCAAATTCCTTCAGTAATTTGACATACCTATTCCTTTGTTCAAGTGAGAGAGATTTTGAAATTTTAACCATCCTAGGATGCTCTTTTGTGCCAATATTACAATCTACAACATTCTATTCTGAATATTGCATGACTGGTTTCAATGGAGTATCATCCTTTGAAAAAATTCCTTCAAGGGGAACCAAACCTTTGGGAATAAAATTGCCTATCAGCTCAATAATCTTATGTCCAACAATTTCATTTTCTGAATATTTATCATCACCTCCAACCTCATCATATTGGTCCTAATCAATCAATGAATTAGAAAACTCACCAGTCAATTCTAAAAATATTTTTATCTCCAAGTCATCTTCAAAAAATTTCCACTCTCTGATAGTGTCTGGTACCGAAGGTCTATATCTGAATTCAATTGGATACTTCAACTGAGTTTGTTTTCGAATTGTGAAATGTGCGGCTACCAAAGCAAGTGAATCAGTTGTATGAATATGATCCTTGGGAATGAAGGAAATTTTAAATTCTATAAATTAATTATCAATCATATACTAGACCTCATTTAAATATACCTTCAACAAATCTTGTTTTTCTTGATATTTGTCCCTCACCTGCTGGACAACTAATTCAGAGTCACCATAAACATAAATTTACTGAATGCCCATGTCTTCTGTAGCTTTGAAGCCCAATATCAATGCCTCATACTCTGATTTATTGTTTGTAGTCACCAACTCCAACTTATACATCAAACTGATCAGTTCTCCCCCAGGAGAAATCAAAAGTATGCCTGCTCCTGCTCCCTGCTTAGATGATGAACCATCAAAATAAATTTTCCACAACTCATCTTTTTGTTCAACATTTCGTTTGATTGGTTTTTCCATTTGCTTTTCCTTTTCATTACTGAAATGTAACATACAAGAGCCCAAGTCCTTTTCTACACCATAAAGTGGGTGATTTGTTGGGTTCTTATCATCAATGACAATGTAAGCATATTGTAATTCTCTATACAATCTCTTATTTTCTCCCCCGAAAATAGGAATAGTTGCATATTACAAGTCCATTTGTAATGTACCACCTACCTTCTTAGCCCAAGACCTTGAAAGTAACATTCCGAACTTGGGAGTGATATCAGCCACTACCACATCCATGATGACAATTTTCATTGGTAACTGAGTTAAATTAACCACTAGATCCTTAATTACTCCCAAACATTTAACATCTCTAGAATCAAATGCATATAAGTCATGATATGGTTTTGTGATAGTCAAACCCAAAGCCTCCATAAATGCTTTTGGAATCAAATTGTGAGAAGCACCAAAATCCAGTAAACAATTATGAATCATTCGATCATGAACATTCAATGTTATATAAAAAGGTCAAGATGAATTTGAATCATTCTCATTTTTATTAGCTAGGGCAAAACCAATAAAACGTTTAGGATGTTCTTCTTGAATATTTAGAGTATTTGAAGGTATCTGGCTAGTAGCTGAACCCATCATCTTTAAAACTAGATTTCTATAGCAAGGATTCTTCATTAACTCAGTAAAAGGTACGGGAATTTTAATCTTACATAACTCATTTTGAAAATTAAAACTATGCAACTTCTTTAATTTCAACAACCTTATCTGGATCACCCTGATTTTGTCTCTTTTCCTATGCTTGATTGGATGACTATTTAGGAGAAGGAGTTGTTCTCTTTTTTGGAAGCTGAGAACCCTGTTTTGGACTAGAACTTAAATTTATAGACCTTTTAGGTTCATATTGACCTACCTCAGCTGAAACTTCAGGACCCAAATCACTTTTTGTTTGATAAATATTTTCATAAAAAAATTCAGAATTTAAATAATCATTTTCAATCTAAAAACCCTTAGATGATAGCTCTCAAAAATAATTTATATTCTGAACTAAGTCTTCATCTTGCACACCTTCATCCTCTTCAAATTCATCTATAACATTGTTTTGGAGTAGAGGAGGAACTCTTTGGTCTTCAATATCTCTCCTTTCCCTTCGAATATCATTATTCCTTCATTCTCTAGGAATGAATCTAGGTGCAAACGGGCACATAAATCGATTAGGATTGATAGGGTTTCTTTCTCCTTCTTGTGCAAACCTGTTTGAATTCTTTTCTAACTCCAACTTATTTAGATTTGTTGTTTAAATTTTGACCAACTTATCCATTTCATCTATTTTTCTCTCTCCTATTTGTGAAGAAGAAGCTGGTGACATTACCCCCTTTGTACCGTTTTTGTCATACGTTTGATGATCTGAATTCACTTTAAGTCTATTCGAAGCTAAAATATTGGATTCTATCTCTAATGCAACTTATTGCATGTTTAATAATGTGACTGATCTTCTTTCTCTTAAATGCAAGGAAATTTCATGGTCAAAGGAATTTGCATAAGTCGGATTAGATGAACTTTTATAACATTTTATTTCACCTAGGATTCTTCCATACATTTGTTAAAGCGCTTGGAAAAGTATGCTATAGTTGCATCATTTTTTCTTCTTAATGCTCCAAATTCTGTGATGTAATAGGTGTGATATTTTGTGTCTCCCCACTGCCTCATGAAATTATCTTGAAACTCCTCTATGAGAGTGATTGAATTAGCTGGCATCTCTCTAAACCATTTTCTTACCTCCCCATCCAAACTCTGCACAAACATCCTTTGCTTCAATATTGTGATCGTCTGCATAACTAAGGAATGCATCCCAATGCTCTTCAGCAGTTGTCTCACATTGACCATTAAACCTAGGTAAGCATTTCTGATAATCTCTTCCAGGGAGGGCATTTAATGGCTAAGGAAGGACTAAAGGAGCATATCTAGCAGCCACCGTTCTATCCATCATGTCTAGAGGTTGTTGAGATTCCATTTTGGAGATACTAGGGTTTGATGAAGGAAAAGGTTTATTTACTTTACTTGAACTGGGTCAAAAAGGGATTTTACTAGATTTAAACTGAAACAAGGGAATTTTACTAGGAGACTTAGTTTTTGCTTTTCTATATGAATATGGATTAGTAAAAACCTAAGAACTACTTACTGGTATAGAAGGAATTGACCAAGATAGACTTTGTTTTTTCTCCTTTGAATGTGCAAAAGGTAATACTAAATCAAACTATTTAGGATTACACAGAGAAGGAGAAGATTGAGATTTTCTAATTTTTATAGCTTCCTTCAAAAACTGTTCCAGATCTAAGACACCTTAATGCAAAGGTGAAGTAGGTTTTCCTCTGGTTCCAATCTTGCTGGTAGCCACTGTGGACACTGCTTGGTGAAAAAGTAGTCTAAAAGTTTTACTGATTTTGTTCACCTCTCAAAATCAGACGAATGATAAGCTCACAGGGAAAATATTCTTCATTTTAGTCCCCGGCAACAGCACCAAAGATGTTTGTGTTAGAAATTGTTTCTAGACTACAACAAGAACAAGCTAACAGAATCTCAAAAATAAAATAAAATGAAATTGATTTTTATGGTTTTGGTATGAATGTTTATCAACAAGAAGGTCAAAACATTAACAATATAATAGAAGTATTAAGTTATGAATGAGTTTGAATAACTGGGGATCAAACACATAAAAAATAAACCATGAGGATTACCAATATAATACTGATTTCATCTAGAACATACAAGCATTTGCATGAGTAAAGAACATTAAACAAGAAATGAAATCATATATGAAGTAATCAGACAGATCATAAACAAAACCAACATGACAAATAAAGTGGCTTATCAGTATGTATATAATCAATATCAGTCTTCAAACTTGCATAAGAGTCATATTTCTTAGCTTGTAATACATCAACTTTACAGCCTCTCCTTGAGCAAAATTCCAACCCTACCTCTATCTCATTTCCTACTTTTATCTTTTTTCATAAAAAATAGTTACATAACTATCAATAACTACTTTTAGGTCAGAATTCAAGCTAGTTACAAAAGTACTTGTATTTTCAAAATATAGCAAAATTATTAGTCATAACAAACTACACTAATTGACACCTAGCCATTGGAAGCATTCATAGATTTTTGGAAGCCTCAGCCAACATATAAATTCCTTCTATTTTTGACTGCTTTCTACTTCTTTCTTGTTCTATCTCTAAACTTTTTATCTTCTTTAATAAGACCTCATTCTGCTGGTTCAAACTTTGAACTTTCTGGTTCAACTCTTCGACCTGGCTCTGCATCTGCCTTTTTCTCTTCAAGGCCTCTTTAGAGATAGCAATCAACTCCTAATAATGTTTATTTATGTCATCAAGATCTTCTCTTAGTATTATATTAGTCATTACTAATCCATCATTATTCCCACTAAGAAAACCAATCTGATATTTGTATTGCTTCATAATTTTCTTAAGGTTCTCAGTTTCTAAATCTATGCCCATTCCCCCTTGTAATGTAGAATTTTTATCTAACAACAATGGGATATCTATTTTCTTAAAAATGAGGTCATATTCTTCCCCATATTTAACTATTTCTTGTACAACAGGAACTTCTAAAGACATACCTCGTTCAATGCTGCAGGTGATGTGCTCTTATGCAACCTTATCTCTTCTTGGGAATGACTCTAATAACACTGAATGCTCTTTCTCAATATAAAATTGCTAAGAACTTAAGTATTCTTCCTCTTCCATTTCTTCTTCAGATGTAAAATCCTCAATCACAGTAATTTTTTCCTTCCTTAATTTAGGGTTTAAAATATTTTTCATATTCGGTCTAAGTCTGTTCTTAACTCTGGTTTTCGGCCTCCAATTTACTTCTTTTACACGTACAGGATATTTCCTTTGAAACTTTACATTTGAGACTTGTAAAGTATCATTCCTTATTTCAGCTGCAATAGGAACCCTTGTTGTTCTTTCTTGTACTGACATAAAACTATGCTTTGGCTCTGCTAAACCTAACTTCTCCTCGTGACTTGAAACATCTCTCTGCTCCTCTTCATCATTCTTCAAAACCTGCTCTAAATTACAATCAAATGCTTCTCCTACCTCTTTATCTCTCTAACTTGAACAGTTCTCTTGCACATTATCCTGCACCATTTCATCAACTATCTCTTTCTTAAACCTTTTTACAAAAATAAATTTCTTGCTCATCAGGCTTTTCCTAGCTTGGTCTTCTTTCTTATTATGCAAACCTGACCAAAACAAAAAATGATCCCAAGTTATTCTCTTCTTATGAAAGATTGTGCAAATAATTAGTTTTATTAATCCATGATGGAAAATAGACTGGTGAGAATGGTCCATATGTCCTTTTATTCTATTAGACATCTTTTGAAGGCTTTTCAAGAAGAAAAAAGGTAATTTCATCTTGGACTGTTGATTTAGATGTTGCAAGAACCTGACATGGTATTTGAAAACTAAAGCAAATCTCCCTTCACCTGTAATGTAACTCTGCAAAATTCCAATCACTTCCCTCCACTCAGGCTTGAATTTGTCCAACTGAACACCTTTTCCCCAATCTAGAGCTTTGATTTCATGTAACAGGATATGTTTTGGGTTAAAGGTGAAAGGTATTTTCTTAAACCACAAATATCCATCTCTGGCTATACCTGTAGCTTCTGCTATCAAATCCTCTGTCCGTTCAAAATTCAAAGCATCAAATGTAATTGTATCCTTAACGAAACCCTGAGAAAAACTATATGACACTTCGGGGTTAAAACCTTTGATTCTTTTAAATAAATTGAACCATCCAGCCCCTTGAAACAGTGCTACAGAATTAGGAAAATCATTTTCCCAAATTGTATCAGTGGGTTCGTACCTATTTGTCTTTCCACCTTTCTTCATTTCTGCACTGTAACCCTAGACTATGTATTTCTTTAGTCAACTTCAAAACTATTAAAACTCCTTCATTGCAACAATATAATTAGCAGCCAAACAAAATTGTGACAAGTAGATTTACGATTTTCCAATAATCCCTATAGAATCAAAATCGTGTCAATGCAAACCACGATTCTCTCAATGATTTCTATACCTTCTCATACACCTATCATGATGATGGATTGGGGTCATGGATATGCGTTATTATGTTTTCAATATATGTCTAAAAGCTTCCATTATTTTCCTCTACAGCAGCCATGACTATCCACTACATCTTTCAATGATTTTTACTGAATGAAATCGTGACAGGTAAAACCACGATCCTCTCAATAATATTTGCACCTTCTCATACACTTGTCATGATCATCATTGGGTTCTGAACATGCATCATGATGTCCTCATAGGTTTCTATAGGCTTTCACTATTTTTTATTGCAAAGATCCACAATTATCTACCACAATGTTCAATGATTCGAGATTCTTGTAGCGCCTTAGTTCAGTGACTTCCAATCCTGCACTACAGGAATCTCCCTTATGCATATTTTTTGAAGAATGACTTAAAAATGAGGGTTAGGTGATAAAGCTAAAACTTGGAACAAAATTTATTATAAGCTTTTCAAACTTTAAAGATATATATTAACTAATAATCCCAAAAGAAAACTTTAAAACCAATAAAATGAAATAAATCAAAACCATTATAAGCATAAAATCAAACAAAAATATACTTATTACTAAAAAAAATCCTTAGATTAACTCAAAAATGTAAATTAAAAAGAAATCAATGTTTTTAAAAAATAACATTCATAGACTAAGAACAAAATCTAGACATAACATTTCGGACCTGCTTCAGGATGAAAACCTCCCTGTGAGGTTTCAATAACCCGAAGACTAGTGCCTTTTGCCATCTCAACTGAACCAGTATCTTATTCTGTGAAATTTCCATTGGGTTATGGAGTCTTTATTCAACTAATTTCATGCCAGTATATACAATGAATGACAAGTATCTTACCTTCAGTAACTGTAAAAGTGTTTGAGGAATCGTCCGTTCACTGGATTGGACAATTCTTCACCTTCCATAGTCTACAGTATGAAGTTATTGTTCTCCAAAATTTTTGAAATTATGAAAGGAACCAGCCATAAATTGTAAAATTTACCATGCTTACCTTTTTGTTCTTTTTTGGCATCCCATCTAAGTACCATTTTTCCACAAGAAAAGGTATCTTCCTTTATATTCCTATCAAACCTTTCCTTAATCTTTTTTTTTTACATTTGAGATTTTTCTTCTATAGCTTCACATTCCTGTTGCAAGTCAACCAATGAAACAATTCTTCTTTAAATATAATTAGGTTCTTCCTTACTATCTTGAAAAAATTTCATCACAGGGATACCTAACTGGATTGGAAAAACAACATCAGTGCCATTTACTAACTGAAAAGGAGAAGAACCAATTGATTTCTTAGTAGTTATTTTGTCATCCTATAGTGCATATTTTAACATTTTATCCCATGATATCTTGTTGTGGTTTAACATGTTTCTAATTCTTTGAATGAGTTTCTTATTAGGGGGTTCTGCCAATCCATTTCCCTTAGGGTAATAGGGTGTGGAATATTTCAAAACAATTCCATTTTGTTCACAAAAAGAAACCATGGCTTTAGACTTGAAGGCCTTAGCAATGTCAGTCAAAAATCTCTTAGGGCACCCAAATCTACTCAGAATATTTTCTTGAATAAAATTGATTATCACCTGATTAGTTTCATTCCTTGTAGGAATGGACTCCACCCATTTTGTGAAAAATTCAGTGGCTGTAAGTATCCATTTATGTTGCCTAGAAGAAGCAAGATTTATTTCACCTATGAATTCTATACCCCATTGTTGAAAAGGAGCATTAACAACAATAGGCTTCAAAGGTAAAGACATAAGTTTGTGTTTACCAACAAACTTTTGACATTGAATACAAGCTCTCACCTTTTGATAAACATTAGAAAATAATGTACGGCAGTAATACTGTCAAAACCCCAAAATTTTGATAAAAATTTAAAATAACATAAAATGCCTCTATACACAGTTTACTAACTGCTTGCGGTTAGCGGAAAATGAAACAGTATAACGTTTAGTATTAATCATTTTCATATTACGTTAACTAATATAGCTTTCACTTTCGTAATGTATATAAGATTGATCTTCATACATCTTTTCTTTTAGTTTTACTAATAAGTTTACTTTTTGGCAAGTAGGTGAAATCTATCTTTGAAAACTTGGGCTTACTTAGGATTTATGCTAACGTAGATGGACTGCTGGTTCTTATAGGTTTAACAGGTAATGATCGATCAAGTAGGGGTTTAATTCAAAAAGTAGCAAGAACTATATTCGTTCCATGTTAAATGCTAATAAATAACTAACTATTTAAAAGCAAGCTCTGATGAGGTAAAGTAGTTGTCTTTTATTTCAAGAAAGTACTTCTATCAATCTTGATAGTAAAGATTTCCAATAGAGTACATGTTTTTCTATTTTGTCTCTAACTTACTAGTTATGGAAATTATCATCCGGTTGCTTGTATGTAAATATGCTCACTAACAAGTATAAACTTCAGTACTTACATTATCGCCTTGCTGTGTGTACTATTGTAATAACATACATTACCATATTATTTTAAAATGTACCAATCTGATGGTTACTTGCATTCTGTAGGAATCTTACTGCCTGGGAAACTCTTTGACATTATGAATTTGGTCAATGAAATTAAATGCATCATTTCATGATGGAATACTATCTACCCTCACTTTCTTAAGTTTAAGTCATAGGTAAATATATTTTCAATGTTATTATCATGATTATTGACCTTGAGCATGGTTTACTCCATTGTAAATTTACTATTATCATATTGTCTCACTTGTAGCAAGTTGTTGTAAAAAAAATAACTATGATGGTAGATTTTTTTACCTAGAACTTCTAATGTGAAGTCTACCCTAAGTGACCCTAATATGACCGATATTCATATATTATGCTAAGAACAAGAAACATAACAATCACAAACTATCCTTATCAAATAATGATAAGATTCATTATTATGGTCACTGACATAATGAGACTACAAGACATTACTTGCAAAAGCTTACACTAAGGTCGAGCTTCGTGATTGTGAAATTGACATGGTTCAAATACCATTACTCTATAGTCAAGTTACATATTTAATTGTTAGTAACTAAAACTACCTTAAACCATCGATTGCCAATAGTCTAGTTTTGAGCTATATATAATGTATAAAAATAATATAAAAATTGTTTTGCAAAGTGAATATACAAATGGCATATTGGATAAGTTTATTGTATGGTCGACTTGGGATTGTTCCCTTAACAAAGTCAACGTTATAACATCATTCTTGTCAATTAACATAAGCTCAATACCATCGTTTACCATGATATAGTTTTATGATTTTCATTAACGACATATATATATATATATATATATATATTCTAAGGTCATGTGCATAGTTATTTATTAAATCATTGTAATAATATTTCGATGTTTGGAAACGTAGATAACTATAGAACAATCCCATGCATGATTGAAAGGATTCGGAGGCACATGGACTCTTCCTGTCCATGCATTGGTGAATTTAAGAGCTGGAAAACCCTATTCTCTTGTCAAAATATCTTCTAGGGTTTTGTTGGCCTTCGGGCTGCTCTGTGTGATTGTTTTGGTGGCCATTAGAGGTTGTTCTCTGTCTTGCTTATCCGTGTCCCATATTCATTGCTGTGACGGTTCAATACTCAGTGTTTGCTTACAAACTGTCAAGCTTGTGAACCCTTCTGTGCGAGTGGTTATTGTTTGTATTTAGATCTTGGCCTGTCAATAGTTTTTAGCTCTGCTTTCCTCATGGCTCGTCACAGCTCTGTAAAAATTGAGCTTATTGACCTCGTCTCCACTCCAGGGCCGGTGTGTGGGTTATATCCCTCTCTGCTTCAACTACTTAAGCTGATAACAGCTTCACCAATGCTCAGATTATTTTTCTTGCTTGCATGTAACTACATTCAGTTATTTTTTTATAATAATAACTCACTGGTAAAAATGTCCATACAGTTAGGTTTGTAATGGAGATTAAGCATTGTATTAACGCACAGTATTGTGCTCTATGCAGGGACTCCTAACATCTCTAAACTTCAGTGACAACGATAACCCTGGATGGCTTTGGGGACTTGTGGCTCCAGTCGGTAAGCCCTAAATTTAAAGAATGGGTTTTTACCTTGCTTGTAAAAAGGGTTGCTGATGGTGAAACCCCAAGCTTGGAAGCTTGTCTAGTTTCTTCGTTAGATATGAGGTTTTAATAAGTTGTTTTTCAGTTCTGTTTACAAACCCTCGCTATGATGCTGGGTGGTACCATCCTTGAGCTATGTGATGTATTTTGGTTAAGTTTCTTAGCCTTATGGCCTGTCAATGTAATACATTGGGTTTTTAATAAGGATTTTAACTTCGAGCTCTGTCTTGTTATTGCAAAGGTTTTGTAATCATGTGAATTATGATTATGTATAATTTAGGGTTTTTCCTCTTTGACTATCAGTGAACAAAATTACTATCTAAGATATCTACTTGTAAGTAATATTTGTTAATATAAGTACTGTAGCTTAGTCGTAATGTGAAATTTATAATTTTGAACTTACTTGTCCAGTATATACTAGCTAGGGTTTACCTGGAAATGAAACCCTTGTCTAATATGTTATTCAACTTATTATTACTTAAGCTCTACTTCTTATTACTTTGGTTTGGCTATTATAGGTGTGTGTGGTGGTATATTAACTTGTTAACTATAAACTGATCTTGCTAGATCATAAAAGATTTTTGTTTTAAGAAAAGACTGTAAACAGTCTAAAGTATGCTTTGAAATATTTCTGTAATGTTTATTTATATAGTTATCAATGTAAATGGATTTAAATTAAGTAAATTAAATTATAAATAAATAATTTTTAAATTTAGGGTTTCGAACCTGAGGTTCTTCCTTTACAGGTTATAAGCCTATCTGATAAATATAAAGTAGTTTCTAAATATGTAAATATTTAGGTTTAATTATACTTATATTTACATTGTTTTTATTTACTATTCTTTCACATAGAATTTATTCAGATTTCTCTCAAGGATAGAAAATAGACTTTGTAACTCTGTTTACTCTTTATAAATTAAGGGTTTGTAACATAACCCTACTCTAGTTTATTTTAAATAATAGTTGAAATTTAGTTAATATTTTTAACAGATAAACTGTGTAGATAATAGCTTATTTATATAACTACTATAACTCTAATGTAGTTTATTGTTTCTTTTCTGCACTTTATTTGGTTATACTAAGTAAAAATAGTAAACACAATAAATCATAACACTGTTTTTCCTTCATAATATTTTAAACATTAAAACAATTTACTCTGCTATTTATAGATACATAATCCTATCTACTAATTTCATTCTCTTATCTACTTAAAACATTCTGGCTATGCTAGAGTACGACCTGGTTTCCAGGTGTGGAAAAACATATTCCAAAAATTTATTTTTCATTTTATTTCATTATTTCCTAAACCAGTTTTCATTTCTATAATAATCTAATAAGAACATTAAATCTAACATTTCATATACTCTAAACTTTTAACATTCTTTTAGCAAATAAACTAAGATTACTTAATTGAAACAATAAACTCAAATAACATAGAACCTATTGAGGACATGCGGCAACAGCTTTAGGAGGCCATTCCTCCCTACCAATCTCCTAGAGAGCGCTCAAACAACGCTTCCTCAGGACCCCCGAGCCTGTTCCTGGTCTTCTTGGCTGAGAACCGGGTGGAGATAATAAACAGTAGAACCCTTTGTCAATTGACTAGTTCTATACCTCAGTAAATATGCTGCTCTCAGCAGTATATTCTTCAGCTTAAAAACTGCACTAGAACAATCAGTAGTTATCCCCTCAAACACTTTCCAAATTTCCCTTCCATTGAATTTCTCTGAAGTACATTCATTCAACCTAAATGATCACTTCTCTAGAATGCGTAGCCTCAGCTCTCTTCAATGGGAATTTTTATAAAGATTGTCGAGGTCTTTTGGGTCATTTTTCATTAATTGAGACACTTGCTCTAATTACACTTTCTTAGGGAATCATGACCCCAAATGTATGGAGGTTGCCACCAGCAACAATTGGAAGTGGTTTGAGGATGTTGCCACATGTCAGTTTTCTCTCCACCCAGTCTCCTCCACCAATATGACTAGTAAACACTCTTTTAATAGCTCTCTTAAGCTGTTGTCTCCTCCTTTATTTATTTATAAATAAAATATTTAGAACTTACATTAAATATCCTTGACCTTGTTGAGTCATCAATTACAACTTAACATAAAATTTAACATATTGTCCACAAATAATATAAAATTGTTTTTTTTTGCAAAATTGGGGCACGTGACAAATACCCAGACCTTAGAACTTTATAAGCAATGGCTTTCCAATATTTATGACATCCATAGGAACCCTCATGTAAATTCTGAAATCACTTCTTCAATTTCAGACTTCTCCAAACATTTGAAAAATACTCCTCCTGGATCCTTCCAATGTAACAACTGATTTATTAAATAATATTTATTGGCCTTCAATTTCAGTGATTTGGTTTCCTTCTTATCTAAATGCATAGGAAACTGTAAATTCAATAAGAAATGAACTATATCAGCATACCATTCTGATTTTGTATACCTGTCCATAACCTGTTCCTTATCTTGCCCTTTTTGTAATCCTTCCTGTGTTGATTGTTCTACCATCATATGAAGACCAAGAGTTTCACAATTTGAATCAGCCAATAACTTTTCTAGGCCCCATCCTTTTACAATATTAGTATGTTTGATTTCCACATCAAACTCCATGATCTTTGCAATCCATTTTCCCCTCTTTCCTTCACTGTCAGGCTGAGTTAAAATGTCCTTAATAGCAGAATTAGGAACATAAGCAATGATCTTTGAATGTAGAATATAAATCCTAAAAAAATTCAATGTCTTTACCAGTGAATATGCTTGCTTCTCCAGTGCAATATATTTCAATTATGAATCTCTAAGAGTCTTACTAAAGAAAGCAATAGGCTGCTCCAATCCATCTACATTCTTTTGTAATAAAACAACAGCTATGGTATCTTGAGATGCAAAAGAAAAGGTCAGAAAATATTTTGAGAAGTTTGGGCTTACCAACACGGGTGCCTCTGTAAGAGCCTTCTTAATCTTATCAAATGAAGCTCTTGCTTCTTCTATCCACTTCACCTCTTGATATTTCCTTAACATAGTTGTGATCTATTGTATTGTTTCAGCAAAATTTGGTATAAACCATCTCAGAAAAATTATTTTTCCAATGAGAGATTAAACATCCTTTTTACTTCTTGGGAGACTGATTTTCAAAATAACTTTAACTCTTTCAGGATCTATTCTTATTCAATCTGTTGATACTAGACATCTTATAAGCTTACCTTCATGGCCAACAAAATGATACTTCTTAGGATTTAATGAGATTCCAAACTTCCTGGATTTCAAAAAGGTATGTTTGAGATGTTTTGAATGTTCTTCATCTGACTGAGAAAACATTGTGATATCATCCAAATAAATCACAACAATTTTTTCCTTTTCTCCAACAAAGGCTATATCCATATCTCTTTGAAAGGTTTCACTAGCATTCATTAAACCAAATGGAATCTTGTCATACATAAAAGTACCCCAATGGGGTAGTAAAGGTTGTTTTCTCCCCATCATCTGGATGCATAGGAATTTGATTGTAACCCTAGAATCCATCCACCATTGAAATTATCTTGTCACCCACCACCTTCTGCAAGATTTTCTCAATTTTAGGTAATGGATAATTATCCTTCAATGAACATCTATTCAAGTTACGAAAATCCACACACAATCTTACCTCTCCATTATTTTTCCATACTAGAACTAGGTTAGCCACCCAATATGAGTACCTATGTGGAACAATGATTTTTGCATCCAATAATTTTTTGGCCTCCTTCTCTATGACTGGAAATAAAGATGGATTAATTCTTCTTAGCTTCTGTCTAAAAGGTTTTACATTTGGCTTCAAGGGAACCTTATGCTAAATAATATTAGTATCATAGGTTTTCAAGTCTTCATAAGACTAAGCAAAAATATTAGCAAATTCCTTCAGTAATTTGACATACCTGTTCCTTTATTCAAGTGAGAGAGATTTTGAAATTTTCACCATCCTGGGATGTTCGTTTGTGCCAATATTACAATCTACAAAATTCTCTTCTGAAGATTGCATGGTTGGTTTCAATGGAGTATGATCCTTTGAAAAAATGCTTTCAAGGGGAACCAAACCTTTGGGAATAAAATTTCCTTTCAGCTCAATCATTTTATGTCCAACAATTTCATTTTCTGAATATTCATGATCACTTCCAACCTCATCATATTGGTCCTGATCATCTTCAAAAAATTTCCACTGTCTGATATTGTCTGGTACTGAAGGTCTATATCTGACTTCAATTGGATACTTCAACTGAGTTTGTTTTCAAATTCTGAAATGTGTGGTTGCCAAAGCAAGTGAATCGGCTTTCTGATTATGATCCCTGGGAATGAAGGAAATGTTAAATGCTATAAATTAATTATCAATCATATCCTAGACCTCATTTCGATATACCTTCAACAAATCCTGTTTTACTTGATATTTGTCCCTCACCAGCTGGACAACTAATTCGGAGTCACCATAAACATAAATTTTCTGAATCCCCATGTCTTTTGCAGCCTTTAAGACCAATATCAATGCCTCATACTCTCCTGTATTGTTTGTAGTCACAAACTCCAACTTATACATCAAATTGATCAGTTATCCCCCAGGAGAAATCAAAACTATACCTGCTCCTGCTTCCTCCTTAGTGATGAGCCATCAAAATACATTTTCCACAACTCATCTTTTTTTTCAATAGTTCATTTGATTGGTTTTTCCTTTTCTACTTGTCTAAAACCACTTGTCTTGTCATCACTGAAATGTAACATATAAGAGCCCGAGTCGTTTTCTACAACATAAAGTCGGTGATTTGTTGGGTTCTTACCATCAGTGACAATGTAAGCATATTTTAATCCTCTAGACAACCTTCTATTTTCTCCCCCAAAAATAGGAATAGTTGCATATGACAAGTCCATATGTAATGTACCACCTACCTTATTAGTCGAAGACCTTGAAAGTAACCTTCTGAACTTAGGAGTGATATCATCCACCACCACATCCATGATGACACTTTTCATGGGTAACTGAGTTAAATTAACCACTAGATCCTTAATTACTCCCAAAAATTTAACATCTCTGGAATAAAATGCATATAAGTAATGATATGGTTTTGTGATACTCAACCCCAAAGCCTCCATAACTGCTTTTGGCATCAAATTGTGAGAAGCACCAAAATCCAGTAAACAATTATGAATCATTTGATCATGAACAATCAATGTTATATAAAAAGGTGGAGATGAATTTGAATCATTCTCAATTTTATGAGCTAGGGCAAAACCAATAAAAATTTTAGGATGTTCTTCTTGAATATTTACAGTATCTGAAGGTATCTTGCTGGAAGCTGAACCCATCATCTTTAAAAATGGATTTCTATAGCAAGGATTCTTCATCAACTCAGTAAAAGGTACTGGAATTTTAATCTTACATAACTCATTTTCAAAATTAAAATTCTGTCGATTTTTATTCACTTCTTCAATTTCAACAACCTTATATGAATCACCCTGATTTTGTCTCTTTTCCCGTGCTTGAGTGGATGACTGTTTAGGAAAAGCTATTTTCTTTTTTGGAAGATGAGAAACCTATTTTGGACTAGACCTCAAATTTATAGACCTTTTAAGTTCATATTGACCTACCTCAGCTGAAACTTTAGGACCCAAATCACTTTCTGTTTGATAAATATTTTCATAAAAAAATTCAGAATTTAGATAATCATTTTCAGTCAGAATACCCTCAAATGATAGCTCTCCAAAATAATTTATATTCTGATCTAAGTCTTCATCCTACACATCTTCACCCTCTTCAAATTCATTTGTAAAATTGTTTTGGAGTAGAGGAGGAACTCTCTGGTCTTCATTCTCTCTCCTTTCTCTTTGAATATCATTTTTCCTTCATTCTCTAGGAATGAATCTAGGTGCAAATGGGAACCTAAATTGATTAGGATTGTTAGGGTTTCATTCCCCTTCTTATGCAGACCTGTTTGAATTATTTCTTAACTCCAACTTATTTAGCTTTGCTATTAAAATTTTGACCAACTTATCCATTTCATCTATTTTGCTGTCTGCTATTTGTGAAGAAAAAGATGGTGACATTACCTCCCTTTTACCCTTTCTATCATATGTTTGATGATATGAATTCACTTTAAGTCTATTCAAAGATAAAATATTGGATTCTACCTCTAATGTAGCTTCTTGCATGTTTAATAATGTGACTGGTGTTCTTTCTCTTAAATGCAAGGAAAATTCATGGTCAAAGGAATTTGCATATGTTAGCCTAGCTGAAGTTTCAAAAGGTTTGATTTCAGCTGGGATTCTTCCATACATTTTGTCAAAGCGCTTGGAAAAGTATGCTATAGTTTCATCCTTTTTTCTTCTTAATGATCCAAATTCTGTGATGTAATAGGTGTGATATTTTGTGTCTCCCCACTGCCTCATGAATACACCTTGTAACTCCTCTATGAGAGTGATTGAATTAGTTGGAAGCTCTCTGAACCATTTTATTACCTCCCCATCCAAACTCTGCATAAACATCCTCATCCAAACATCCTTTGCTTCGATATTTTTATTGTCTGCATAACTAAGGAATGCATCCAAATGCTCCTCAGCAGTTGTATTACCATGACCATTAAACCTAGGTAAATATTTTTGATAATCTCCTCCAGGGAGGGGATTTAATGGCTAAGGAAGGACCAAAGGAGCATATCTAGTAGCCACCATTCTATCCATCATGTCTAGAGGTTGTTGAGCTACCATTTTGGAGCTACTAGCGTTTGATGATGGAAAAGGTTTGTTTACTTTACTTCAACTGGTTCGAAAAGGGATTTTACTGGCTTTAAATTGAAACAAGAGAATTTTACCAGGAGACTCAGTTTTTTTGTTTTTTATATGACTATGGATTAGTAAAAACCTAAAAAATACGGACTAGTATAGAAGGAATTGACCAAGATAGGCCTTTTTTTTTCTCCTCTGAAGGTGCAAAAGGTAATACCAAATCAAACTGTTCAGGAATACACAGAGAAGGAGAAGATTGATACTTTCTAAATTTTCTAGCTTTGTTCAAAACTGTTCTGGATCTGAGACACCTTGATGCAAATGTGAAGTAGGTTTTCCTCTGGTTCTAATCCTTCTGGTAGCCATTGTGGACACTGCTTGGTGAAAAAGTAGTCTAAATTTTTTACTGATTTTGTTCACCTCTCAAAATCAGATGAATGATAAGCTCCCAGGGAAAATATTCTTTAGTTTCATCCCCGACAATGGTGCCAAATATGTTTGTGCTAGAAATTGTTCCTAGACTACCACAAAAACAAGCTAACATAATCTCAAAAATAAAATAAAATGAAATTGATTTTTATGGTTTTGGTCTCAAAGTTTATCAACAAGAAGGTCAAAACATTAACAAGCTAATACAAGTACTAAGTTATGAATGAGTATGAATAACTAGGGATCAAACAAATAAAAAATAAACCATGAGGATTACCAATATAATACTGATTTCATCTATCACATACAAGCATTTGCATGAGTAAAGAACATTAAACAAGAAATGAAATTGTATATGAAGTAATTAGACAAATCATAAACAAAACCAGAATGACAAATAAAGTGGCTTATTAGTATGTATATAATCAATATCAGTCTTCAAACTTACATACGAGTCATATGTCTTATCTTTTAATACATCAGCTTTACAGCCTCTCCTTGAGCAAAATTCGAACCCTGCCTCTATCTCATTTCCTACGTTTTATCTTTTTTCATCAAAAATAGTTATGTAACTGTCAATAACTAATTTTAGGTCAGAATTTGAGCTAGTTACAAAAGTAGTTGTATTTTCAAAAGATAGCAAAATTATTAGTCATAACAAACTAAACTAATTGACACCTGGCCACTAGAAGCATTCATAGATTCTTGGGAGCCTCAACCACATAGAAATTCCTTCTAAAGCATGTGACTGCTTTCTACTTCTTTCTTTCTCTATCTCTAAAATTTTTATCTTCTTTAATAAGACCTCATTCTCCTGGTTCAGACTTTGAACTTTCTGGTTCAACTCTTCAACTTGGCTCTACATATGCCTTTTTCTCTTCAAGGCCTCTTTGGAGATGAAAATCAACTCCTGATAATGTTTATTGATGTCATCAAGGTCTTCTCTTAGTATTCTATTAGTCATTACTAATCCATCATTAGTCTCACTAATAAAACCAATTTGATATTTGTATTGCTTCATAGTTTTCTTAAGGTTCTCAGTTTCTAAATCTATGTCCATTCCCCCTTGTAATGTATATTTTTTATCTGACAACAATGGGATATCTATTTTATTTAAAATGAGGTCATCTTCTTCCCCATCTTTAACTATTTCTTGTACAGCAAGAACTTCTGAAGACATACCTCGTTCAATGTTGCAGGTGATGGGCTCTTCTCCAACCTTATCTCTTCGTGGGAATGACTCTAATAACACTTAATTCTCTTTCTCAATATAAAATTGCTGAGAAATTAAGTCTTCTTCCTCTTCCATGACTTCTTTAGATGTAAAATCCTCAATTAGGTTATTTTTTTCCTTCCTTAATTTACGGTTTAGAATCTTTTTCATATTCAGTCTAAGTTTGTTCTTAACTTTGGTTTTTGGCCTCCAATTTACTTCTTTTACCTATACAAGAGATTTCCTTTCAAACTTTACATTTGAGACTTGTAAAGTATCATTCCTTATTTCATCTACAACATGATCCCTTGTTGTGCTTTCTTGTACTGACATGAAACTCTGCTTTTGCTATGCTAAACCCAACTTCTCCTCATGATTTGAAACAAATCTCTACTCCTCTTCATCATGCTTCAAAAAATGCTCTAAATTACCATAAAATTATTATCCTACCTCTTTATCTCTCTGACTTGAACAATTCTCTTGCACATTATCCTACACCAGTTCATCAACTAGCTCTTTCTTAAACCTTTTTACAAAACTGAATTCCTAGCTCATCAGGATTTTCCTAGCTTTGTCTTCTTGTTTATTATGGAAACCTGACCAAAACAAAAGATGATCCCAAGTTCTACTCTTCTTATGCAAGACTATATAGATAATTATTTTTATTAATCCATGTTGGAAAATATACTGGTGAGAATGATCCATATGTCCTTTTATCCTATTAGACATCTTTTGAAGGCTTTTCAAGAATAAAAAAGGTAAGTTCATCTTGGACTATTGATTTAGAGGTTGCAAGAACCTGACATGGTATTTGAAAAATAAAGCAAATCTCCCTTCATATGTAATGTAACTCTACAAACTGCCAATCACTTCCCTCCACTCAGGCTTGAATTTGTCCAACTGAACACCTTGTCGCCAATCTAGTTCTTCGATTTCAGGTAACATGAAATATTTTGGGTTAAAGGTGACAGGTATTTTCTTAAACCACAACTCTCCATATCTGGCTATACAGATTCTGCTATCAACTCCTCTGTCAGTTCAAACTTCAAAGTATCAAATGTAGTTGTATCCTTAATGAAACCCTGAGCAAAATGATATGACACTTCGAGGTTAAAACCTTTGATTCTTTTAAAGAAATTGAACCATCCATCCCTTTGAAACAGTTCCACACATTTAGGAAAATCATTTTCCCAAATTGTATCAGTGGGTTCATACCTGTTTTTCTTTCCACATTTTTTCATTTCTGTGCTGTAACCCTAGCTTGTGTATTTATTTAAGCAACTTCAAAACTATTCAAACTCCTTCACTGCAATAATAGAATTAGCAATCAAACAAAATCCTGACAAATAGATTTACAATTTTCCAATAATACCTACAGAATCGAAATCAGGTCAATGAAGATCATGATTATCTCAATGATTTCAATACTTTCTCATACACCTATCATGATGATGGACTAGGGTCATGAATATGCGTTATTATGTCTTCGGTAGATGTCTGAAATCTTCCAATATTTTCCTCTGCAGCAACCATGATTATCCACTACTTCTTTCAATGATTTTTACCGAATGAAATCATCACAGGTAAAACCACGATCCTCTCAATAATCTTTGCACCTTCTCATACACTTTTCATGATCATCATTGGGTTCTGAACATGCATCATTATGTCCTCACAGGTGTCTAAATGCTTCCACTATTTTCAATTGCAAAGAGCCACAATTATCTGCCACAATTTTCAATGATTTGAGATTCTTGTAGTGCCTTAGTTCACTGAATTTCAATCCTGCACTACAAAAATATCCCTTGTGCATATTTTTTTAGCAATGGCTTAAAAACGAGGGTTAGGTCATAAAGCTAAAAATTGGAAAAAAATTATTATAATCTTTTCAAACTTTAAAGATATATATTAACTAATAAGCCCAAAATAAAACTTTGAAACCAATAAAATGAAATAAATTAAAACCATTATAAGCATAAAATCAAACAAAAATATACTTATTACTAAACAAAAAACCTCAAATTAACTAAAAAATGTAAAGTAATAAGAAATCAATATTTTGAAAAAATATCACTCATAGACTAAGAACAAAAATTCTAGACATAACAGTCAGGATTCTTATTTTCATACCAGAGTCCACCACCACTTCTGCTCTTTATGCAATAAGAGTTACCATCTTCAGTAACGCATCTTGTCTCTTGACAATGAGTAGTGCCACTACCTTTACCCTTTGATCAATAATAGGTTCCACCCTAGTAACACTCTGTCTACATATTGAAAGAGCGGTGCTCGATTTTCATAAGGAAAAAGAGAACATTCACGAAGCCTCTCAAAGGAAATCTTATGGCACCCTCTTCCTTACTCTTGGGGACCACCTGGACTTGAGATACCCCCTAGTAGGATATCCCTTCCACCTCATCCACCATTTTCTCAACCATCCCTATCCTTCCAAGGGATATAAATACAGCCTCATCCCCCATGGGCTGGGAGGAGGAAAGTTATGCTGCTGCACTGAATTTCTGGACAAATATAGGGAAAGCATAGAGAAGGAAAGTTGGATATTTGAGGACAAGACTTGGTTTGTGAGGAGGAATAAAAACACTAAGGAATTATGGTTTTAATCTCTCTTCTTCATCGTAATGCAATTATGGTTTCTTTCCCATAAAATGTATTGTGTTATGATCACTTATTTTATTATTGGATTCCTTAGCCACTGACATTGAACTATAGATCATTTTCTGGTACTTTTGATATTGTTTATTGTTTGATGTGTTTATTGCAGGTACATCTGTGGAGACCTAACACCATAAAGAGCTAATACATCACAGTGTAGAATAGATGAAAGATTCATTCCAGATATCTACAAATTCTACGAAATGTGTTTATCCTTGTTTTCACTCATTTGTTCTAAACATGTACCATTCAGATCTAAGGAAACAACTCTTATCCACAGGAGGTGAGAATTTGCAACAACAAATCTAGAGACCATACTGGGGAAGACATCCATATCTTCTAATCTCTTTTGGTTTTTAATTTAGGATTTCTTATCTTTCTTGGTTTTCAGTCCTTGTTCTTATTTCAAAATTTCAACTTTTTTAGTGATCAGATCCACTATTTTATAGTGATATTTGGGTTCAGTTCAACCAAATATACTCATATCTAAGACATATTTAATTGTTATGCTTAATTTTCCTGTAATTTGTATGATTTGATGTCAGTTCTGTGACAATTAAATTTCTTTGTTTCTCTCTTTTTTTTGTTTTGAAACCTACAGGAGACACTGCTCTTTCAGTGAAGACAATAGGCAATGCCACTACATATGCTCAGTGGTCAATAGGTGGTGCCACCAATCTATTTCAGTGGACAATAGGTGATGCTCAGCTAGTAACTCTCTATTAGAAACCTCCTACAAGTGGTGCCAGGTAGGGTTTTATAACCCTGTGTTTTCAAAACTTTCTATCAGTTGTTTGTTTCTAGCTTCATCATTGATGTTTGACTGTTAATTTCATTATATGGAAAGTGGTAAAAGCTGATATTATTTTGTTTTAGAAATATAGGTTGTTTTCATTCATTCAGTTGCTTTCTATGCTTGGGTTTGATTGTCAAAAGAGTGCTTGGAAGTCATATAGTCAAATCTGTTTTTATTGTTAGAACAACTGAAAAGAAAGTTTTGCTTTTAGTTTCTCCATTTTTTTTCTTCGTAGGTTCATGAAATATTACTTTTACTTTTTATTGGAAGAAAATTTGAGATTTGATCATACTTGTATTTAAAGATGAACTATTGGATCCTTGATTAGTTTTACAAACTTTTAGGCATTCATGTTCTTCTTTTCTTTATATGCTCTTTTCTCACCAAAAATATCATAGGTTGAGTTAGGTCTTTTCATATTTAAATAATTTTAAAAGAGAATATTAGTTTGCCAAATAATAGTAGTGCATTTCTTTTTGGAAAAGAGATCTTACTTCATTTTTGCTTTCAAGTTCAGTTATTAGAATTTTGTTGCTTGTTTGCATTTTGAAAGATAGTTCAGTGTTACTGATTGGGATTTTTTATTTAGAAACAGAATTAAATCACTCTATCTCTCCTATAAGTAGGGAATACCTCAAATGATAAAGTGAAACATTTGCATACTCATGTCGCATGGTTTTACTTTTCTGTCCACACATCATGCATTCACCTAATCGTTCAAGATAAAAATAACGCTAGTTCTAGGTTAAATTTTTTAGTAACTTGAGTGATAGGATAATGACATGTTCTATTGCATGCATTGCATCCTAGGGTCTTGTAGTTCTTCCACATACAAACCGGTATATCGAACGACCTTTCACTTACCCTTGAGGTATTTAGAAAGGTACTTCACGTACTCAGTAGTATATCGGAAGGATCATGTCGAACGGTTGTGCAAAAGAAAACAATAACATAGATTTGAGCTCCCATGTACCTTGTGCATATTGGAATACCCCTCTAGTAAACCTTAAACCAACTAAGAAAATTATTTTGTTCATCTTTCTTGAGCAATACACCGAGAACACCACTTGGGGAGCTACTACACACATCTTGTCCAGGTAGTCGGGTATTCAAGAAAGGGGTACGGTCCCAATCCTCCTTGTCTTGTTTTACTGTTGGACCCTACAGTATATCATGAGTTGAAAATACTTAAAAATCCTAGTGAGGAACCAACTTTTATTAGCCCCTCTTTTCACCTAAGTTTTCTTGTGACCTTTAGCTTGCATAGGAGTGGTTTTGTGTGTGATTCTAGTTTCAAACCCTAGGTTAGGTTTTTAGTGACCAATAATATGGCTGATTTGCCTTTGAGATGATCTCAAAGAGTTCAATGCTTTCCACCTAACTTACCTCTTGTCACAGGAGCAATCCCAATGGAATCCAGACCAAGGTGTTATAACTGATTCTCATGTGGAAGAGAATCCAGTTGTGGGAGTCGAGGAAGAATTCACTACGTATAATAATCCCTTGGTCGAACGGCCTCCTACAGCTGATACCACCTTTCATTTTCCAATGGAAGGCTAAGATGGCTCGTCAATTTGGGTTTTCAACCACCCATCTGATCACACCGGGGGGTAGATTATGGCCCTAATGCTCCTTTTTGGAGAACTTATTTAGGTTAATATATTTTCGAATATGGGACTACCACACCTGATTTTGTTAACCCCATTAGGGAGACTCCATCAAATGAGGAAATATTTAAAAGGATTCAACTGTCTATTCATTGTTTACATAACTTTCAACAGAACCTTGTGAACATCACAACTTCGCCTCTTTCTCATCGTGTAGTTGTTTCTTCTCTTTTACCCTATCTTTCAGAAACAAGCCCTCTCATATATCGTCCACTTTCATCATCTCAAGTAGCTTCTAGTATAACATCACTAGCTTAAGGTTTAACAGTTCCTAATCCAGGTCAACCCTCCAACCCTACTGCTTCAGTTCCAAATCCTGATTCTGCTTCTGGTTCTCCTATATCTTCTACCATTGGGGGGGAACCCCCAACTCAAGTTGTTTCATTAATTAGTAGAGTCACTTCCAGTGTAAGAGAAACCCGTACTACAGGAATATCAGTAGTCATAGTTCCTTCCAATATTGTTATTCCTCCTTCTAGTACATGGAAATACTCAGGGGTACAACCCGTAGCTAATCTACCTTCTTGGGGTTATACTTACCCAAGAAACCAACCACCTATAAGCAATGTGAATTATCAAACTACATCTTCAGGGACTATTTATCCTAGAATTCCTTACCTCGAACATGCCATGAGGGAAACATAATTGTTCATATATACCTATGCCTAGAGGAACACCTATGAATACTGTGGGAAGTTATGGAGGGTCTCCTTTTGGTGGTACACATTTTGGAGGTCCACCTAGTGGAGACCCACCTTTTGGAGGCCTAGCTAGTGGAGATCCACCTTCTATAGGACCGCCACCCAGAGTACCACCTTTTGGAGGACCACCTTCTAAAGGACCACCACCCAGAGGACCACCATCGAGAGGTCCACCACCTGGAGGACCACCTTCTGGGGGACCACCACCTATAGGACCACCTTATTGGGGACCACCACCTAGAGGACCACCTCCACCTAGAAGAGGCCCTCTTTTTGGAGTCCCTCCACCATCTAATGGATATTTGGGAGGATCATCTGTGATTATGTTGTCCAAACATCCATTGTATCAATCGACTTATGGTCCTACTAGTATACAAATGCCATATCAATATTACCAATAAGTTCAACCTAATCGACAACTTCCATTTACGGAAACTTTGGAATTTCCTGATTTTTCTAAGTTGATTAATGATCCCATCCAACATAACCCTTCGTGGCTTGCAATTCCAGTTAATTTACCATCATACATTCTGAAGTTTGATGGGAAGCAGGCCGGAAAGGATCCAAAAAATCAGGTTATGACATTCCATCTATGGTGTTCTTCTAACTCCTTGCTGGATGATTCAGTCTGTTTGAAACTCTTCCAACAAAATTTTACTAGTATGGCTTCCAAGTGGTACATTAAAATTCCAAAAAATTCGTTTGTGGACTTCAACTCAATGGAAATGGTTTTTCTTACTCATTTTCTAGCTTCCTATCTGTTATGAAACTAGTACAGATATTTTAACATCACTTTGTCAAAACAATTCCACCCATATATCATATCATATTCATGACTGGAGGATATGTCTAACACTTATTAAAGCTCCTATCCTAGACCAATTTTTGGTTGATTGGTTTAAGAAATCCTTTTTTCCTCCCATTGGTCATGATGTGGCTATTGGCGGTGCTGTCACTAAAGATAAGGATATCAGTCGAGCTCAGTATCTGAAATTGGTTTATTCTCAGTCTGGAATTTTGTATGATATGATCCCTCAGGCTCCTCTTCCCAGCATAGACCCTTCCAAGCCACCTGCAAAAACTCCTGTTGATGGGGTTGTAGGTTCAATCTGTCCCTCGTCAACAACAAATCCTGCTAAGCAATAGAGTACTTCTACTACTACTCCTTCTACTCCTGTTGTTTTCGTCGAGGTGAATGATATTCAAACTAATTAGACACCTGATAATAATAAAAAAGGAAACGGAAAAGGTAAAAAACCTAAGAACCAATAGGAGAATACCAAGCCTATGACCTCAAAGAAAGATAATTAAGGTAAAAGGAAGGCAACGTATTCATGGCTACAGTGTGGTGGTGATCACTTCACAAAGGAGTTCACTTGTCACGAATAAATTAGAAAATTTTTGAAAAATAATCCTACACCGACAGTTCTCACTAATCCCTTTTCATCTAAACAATAGTTGATTGATCATATTTCTTCACAACGAACCTCTAGTTCTACTGAAGAGATCCGAATGATGTTCATGAAAACTATTAGCTTGACTACTCATAGCCAGTCATATGACAAACCTGCAGAGAAGAAGGATGAAAGTGATTCTTCTAAGAAAGTTCCTTCTACTCATTATTCTCCTCCACCTTCGTCTAATGGCCCTCTTACAATAAAAAAACCTAACCTTGACTTGATTTTGCACCCACCTAAAATTACTCTCCAGAAATATGTTTTTAATCCAAATGCTCAAGTTGCACAATTCTACAATGTTGTTGAATATTTGTCTCAAGCACCTTGTGTGATGTCTACTTTGTAGGTAGTCCAAAGTTTCCTTATGTAGTGCAAAAAACCGTTGACGGCTTTAGGGGCCTTAGACCCAAAAAAAACTAACTTGATTCATTTTAATGTGGAGAATTACAAGTTTGGATTATCCCACCAGCTCATGTTTCAAATCGTGACCAAGGTAGTTGGGAGAAAGCTCCATCGAACCATGTTGGATGAAGGGGTTTCCACCTCATTATTGTTTGTGTCTTGCTGGAGAGACATCCGTTCTCCCGAACTTACGAATTTACCCACAACTTTGAAATCCTTCGATGGACGAGGTTTCCAACCTCATGGTCTGTTACTGGCTCTTCTGGTCAAGCTTGGGGTTAATACTATTTCCATTCAAGTGGAAGTAGTCGATGCTTCATTGGATTACAATATTATATTGGGGAGGAACTGGTTCTATTCTATGATGCTTGTCACTTCAAAAAAAAATTGTACTCTCCAATTCCCTCATTTGGGGAAGATTTTGACCATTGATCAGCTCAATTTTTGTTCACCAGATGTTACCGCCTTTACTGAAAAAAATATTCCTATGCTAGGGAAATCCCCTCCACCTTATCAATCGGTTGGGTTAGGAATGTTGAAGGATTCAACCCTTATGGTTATGCTTTCCTCAACCCCCCTAGTACGGAATTGGTAACTATGAACATGATTTCCACAACCGACCATAGTTCTATAGGTAAAGAAGTTGTCGATACATCTCCTCTAGGCCCTTACAAAATGCTCTACGATGATATTCAATATATTTCTGATGTACACTATGATGACCATAACCTAGTGGCATCGAATCCCTACCACCTTCCCTATTGGTTAGATTCCCCTCTCCCCACTCTATATTATCTATCCTAGACTTTCCTGTCGGATGAGTCTATTATGGAGATAATGAGTGTGGATGAACCTATATGGGAAGATCAACATCATAAATTGTCTTTCCTTCCCAATGCCAATTCGGCAACCCCTTATTTTTTTTCTCTCATTAGTACTAATATTTTCAAGAATCCTCATACACCTGTATTGTTATAAGGGACTGATTCCGAAGGAAACCTATGAAACAATACTCAGACAACTCCTATTGATATATCAGTGAAGCCCAAAACTATTGAACACATTCATGTAGGCCAGAAATGTTCAATTAAAGAAACCAGAAAGTATGGAGCTCTCTTCAAAGTGTTCCAAGATTTTTTTTCCTAGACATATGAAGAGATGTCTAAGATTGATCTGTCTATCATTGTACACAAAATTAAGACTCCCACGGTGATACCGGTCCGAAAAAAAACTACGTCAAGTCCATACTAGGAAGGCTGTGGCAATAAAATCTAAGGTCAATAAACTTATGAAATCATGTTTTATTTATCCCATATGACTGATTGAGTGGGTATATAATATTGTCCCTATAGCTAATAAGCAGGGAACTATTATGGTTTGCATCAATTTTCAAGATATGAATAGGGATTATCCCAAGGAAAAATTTCCTACTCCAGATATCGATCAAATCATTGATAACAGTGCTGGGAGCGACATCTTCTTGTTTATGGATGGATTTTTCATCTATAATCAGATAGAAATTATTCCCGTCGACCAGCATAAAATGACATTCATTTTTCCATGGGGAACCTTTTCCTATTGGAA